>CM035806.1:100511638-100784099 GCA_020466095.1 Chlorops oryzae
TCGCAAGATATATATTTGACCTCAAGCGTTACGATCGCATCAGTGCACACTCAGTGAAAATATATGGAATCTCATTCAAAGATTTTCTCAACTTTAAATGTCTGCTTCTTTTACACAAAATAATTTTCACAAGAGAACCCAAGCAGCTTTTCAATAAACTGAAATTTACAAAATCTAAGCGAAATAATTCACTAATAACATTTGCATCGCGATCGATCATATCTGACCGTCAATTTTTTGTCTGTAGTACGCGTCTTTGGAACTCGTTACCTATTTATTTGCAACGCATCGGCAAATCGATTACCTTTAAAAAGGAGCTTTTAGAATATTTCAAGAGTAAATAATTTTTATTAATTTTTAATTTTTTCTCAAGAGCAAGACGGTTTTTTGTACCTACTATTAAGTGAAAGTTATTTATTTATTTATTTATTGATGTGCTTATTTATTTATTTATTTATTTATTTTTTTTTTTTTTTCTTTTTAATTTTCATGTTAAGTGATTGTATTTTGTAATAGGTGCAATAGGTGTTTAGCTATAAGAATGAATATTGTTAACTATCTTTAGGAAATTTTATTTTTTATTTTTTCTTGTATTTTTATTATATTTTGTTTTTTGTATACAGTCCGCGTCTTCCTTATTAATGACGGATGTCTGAAACATAAGATCTAAGATCTTGTGACATCCGATCGAATACTCAATAAATTAAATTAAATTAAATGAAATTATAGCTACATTGACGATGCTGTTCGGCAAGCCAGAACGTATAATAAATAGTCTTTTAACAAAACTGCGTGCGTCCAACAATGTAAGCGCAAATAAATTAGACACCTTGATAACTTTTTCTTTAGAGGTAAAAAATCTAGTGGCAACTATGGTGGCTTCTAATCTTATTTCGCATTTGGAAAATCCTTTGCTTTTAACTGAGTTTTTAGACAAGCTGCCAGCGCAGCAGCGTCTAGAATGGGCATTACATTCCAGAAATAAAAAAGTAAATTTGACTCATTTTGACAGTTGGCTTTTCGATTTGGCTACCGCTGCCAGCTCTGTTGTGTCATACGGAACAGTAAACAAAGAGGAAAAGAAGAAACCACAAAGAGTAGGTTTTCATGAACAGGCTAACGATGAGTCTGCATCTGAAGCCAAATTAAACACAGATGAAGCTAAATGTCTATTATGTTCAAAAGACCACTTAATCTCATTATGCACTCAATTTAAAAATCTGCCGTACAAAGAGAAATGGGAGTTTATTCGAAAAGAACGCCTTTGCCGCACTTGTCTAAAGGCTCACGAATTTTCCAAATGCAAGCAACGTAAAGAGTGCGGCATACAAAGCTGTACTGCCAAGCATCATCCTTTATTGCACAAAAATGAGCCTAAAAAGGCTTCAGAGCAGATTGCAACTCAATCCAATAAGAACGAACAACAAGTCGCAATACATGTTGCCAAGACTTCTAAGGTTCTCTTTAAGGTTGTTCCAATAACCATTTATAACAAAAATAAGGGGACAAATTTGTTTGCATTGTTGGATGACGGCTCAGGCCCAACGATAGTTGAAAAGTCTGTTATCGAACAATTAGGTTTGAAAGGAAGGCCAACTGAGCTGTGCGTTCGCTGGACTGATGGATCGATCCGTTCGGAACCTAACTCTGAGTTGCTCGATTTACAGGTCTCTGCTCGCGACAAAACCGATAGAAAAATTAATTTGAGTGATGTGTACGCGGTTGAAAAGCTAGACTTGCCGGTTCAAACTATGATCATTGAAGAACTCGCGGATAGGTTTAAACATCTGAAAGGATTACCTGTGCGGTCGTATCATAATGTAGTTCCGAGTATGATCATCGGGTTGAACAACAAGCACGCTATGATGCCTATGAAATTTAGGGAAGGAAAAGCTAATGAACCCGCCGCGACAAAAACGAGAGTAGGTTGGACGATCTACGGGGCTTTGGAAGAACATTGTTCAGATTCTGTTAACAATATTTCACAGTTGCACGTGTGTCAATGTGACGATGATATTGCATTGCATAGACTCATGAGCGAAAATATGAAACTCTAAAAAACACTTATGCAAGATCGCGGAAAAGAGCAAGGTTCTTCCATTGTAGATAAATTCGAAACATTAATAGAAAGAACCGGAGATTGTTTTACGGCTAGACTGTTCTGGCGTTCAAAGGAAATCAACTTACCCGATAATCGTTCAATGGCCTTAAAGAGACTCTCTTTTTGAGAAAAAACTTGAAAAAAATCCTGCACTAAAGGTTCGTGTGAATGAACTCATAAGAGACATGCAACAGCAAAGATATATACGCGAGCTCAGCCGTTCCGAAGTAGAGCAAGGTTCACCGCGAAAGTGGTATTTGCCTATTTTTTCCGTGTTTAATCCCAATGAACCAAATAAAACAAGAATTGTGTGGGATGCAGCTGCTCAGTATAAGGGCGTTTCTCTAAATAGTTGCTTAGAATCAGGTCCCGATTTGTTGTGTTCTTTAGTGGCAGTACTCAGAAATTTTCGAATTGGAAAGATAGGTATCTGCGGGGATATTCGTGAAATGTTTCACCGAGTGAGGATCCACGAAGATGATCAGCACTCGCAGCGTTTTTTGTGGCGTGAGTGTCAGGTCGAAACGCCCCCAAAAACGTACGTTCTGCAAGTCTGCAGCTTCGGAGCTACCTGCTCTCCATATATCGCTCAGTGCGCAAAAAACAAAAACGCAAGGGAGCATGCAGAGCGGTATCCAAGGGCGGCGAAATCGATACTAGAGCGTCATTACATGGGCGACATGTTGGATAGTGTTGACACACTAACAGAAGCGGTAGATTTTATTAGAGATGTGACATTTGTTCATAAAGCAGGCAATTTCGAAATTAGAAATTGGGTATCAAATGTGGCAGATTTAAACCAATTGCTTGAGGGCTCACCTGTACCAAATAGATTTTGTAAAGCAGCACAGACGATCGACCAAGTAATTGAGCCTGAGAAAGTGTTGGGTCTGTGGTGGCAAACACAGAGTGACAATTTTATATTCAATACGAAACTTACGAAAGCTACGTCCGACGTTTTGACCGGAATTAGATTGCCTACTAAACGCGAATTGCTTAGACTAATAATGTCTGTTTTTGACCCACTAGGCTTCTTGTCATTTTACACTGTACGTGTTAAGATTATCCTCCAAGAGGTGTGGAGAAGGGCTATCGACTAGGATGACGAGCTCCCGACGGAATTCGAAGAAGATTGGCGAAAATGGCTTGTACTTTTCCCCACCATTGGGAAGGTGAAAGTTGCACGATGCTATTTTAAGAAGCAGAACCGCGTAAATTCACGCATAGATTTGCACATCTTTTTAGATGCAAGCTTAGAAGCGTATGCGACAGTAGCCTATCTAAGAATTGAAAGTAAGGAGGGTATAGAATTATCTTTAGTTGGTTCGAAGGCTAAGGTAGCGCCGAACCGACCCCTTTCTGTTCCCCGAATGGAGCTGCTAGGCGCCCTCTTAGGAGCACGATTTGCGAAAACTATTTTAGAAAACCACGACTTAAAAATTCGTTGTACATATTTTTGGACCGACTCCCGGACTATTTTATGTTGGTTGCATGACAACCCTAGAAAGTATAAACAATTCGTAATGTTCAGAATAGCTGAGATTCAAGAATTAACAGTTATAACGAAATGGTTCTATGTCCCCTAAAAAATTAACGTAGCTGACAAGGCCACGAAAGTAAATGCTTCAATTAATTTTGATGAGACTGACGAATGGTTTGCTGGACCTAAGTTTTTAAAATTACCAGTAAAAGAGTGGCCCTCACAAGTTACGCCAATAAAGACCTTTGACGAAACGAGTGAAGCAAGCCTAAATAATAATGTCCCTTTAGTAGCAGTACAAGTCGAAACTCCACAGTCGTTAATAGATCCTCATAGGTTTTCTAAATGGGAATATCTTTGGCGTAGCATGGCTTACGTGAAACATTATATTGAAATTTTGAAAGCAAAATCGATAAACAAACGCCTCGGGCTAACCGTTGCGATACACTGCGCGCTTAGCTCGAAGGAGCTTCAGTGGGCTGAGTGTGAGCTCTATCGCGTCGCTCAATACGCCGCGTATTCGAGTGAAATTACCGCGCTCACACGCGACCCTCGATCAGCCTTGCACAAACAGAGTCCTTTAAGAAAACTTTCGCCTTATTTAGACGATCGGGGTGTTTTGCGTATAAACGGGCGCATCAATAATGCTCATGTTGAAATTAATGTAAAAAATCCGATTATATTGCCAAAAAATCAGCGGATAGTTTTTTTGATTGTCGATTGGTACCATAGAGCATACCACCACCTTCACCACGAAACTGTTTTAAACGAAATAAGACAAAAATTTTTTATAGCCGGATTGCGGAAACTTTTGAGATCGATACGTAATGCTTGTCAAATTTGCAAAAACACCTCGGTTATGCCTGTTACGCCTGAGATGGGGCAGCTTCCTAAAGCACGGCTAGCTGCGTTCGCTGAACCTTTAACACATACAGGTGTGGACTTCTTTGGTCCATTCAACATCTCCATAGGCCGACGAAGTAAAAAAAGGTACGGCGTAATGTTCACATGTTTAACATGCAGGGCGGTGCACATTGAAGTAGCCCACTCATTGTCCATGAACTCTTGTGTAATGGCAATTCGTAATTTCATGGCCAGACGAGGCACGCCCCACCAATTTTACAGCGACAACGGTACGAATTTCGTAGCAGCGGAGAAGGAGTTACGTGCAGCTTTTCAAGCATTAGACGTTGGAAAAATACAGGAAATGCTCACAACCAGTGACACCAAATGGTCCTTTCTGCCACCCGCCAGCCCCCATATGGGCGGCGCATGGGAGCGCATGATTCGTACTGCCAAAAACGTGCTGTATAAGATCGTGTCACCCACTACTAAGTTAAACGACGAGAAATTCCGCAATTTACTCATTGAGGTAGAAAGTATAATTAACAGCCGACCGTTGACATACGTCTCGTTGGATGCAGCGGATCAGGAAGCGCTTACACCCAATCATATACTTCTGGGGACGTCGAACGGACGAAAAACTCCTGGTAATTTCGAAAATTGTGACCAATTTGTAAAAAGCTCGTGGCGACACTCCCAGTTCCTAGCCGACTGCTTCTGGAGGAGATGGCTCAAGGAAGTTCTTCCACTCCTCACCTGTAGGCCAAAGTGGTATAACAAAAACAAACCGATATCCGTTGGAGACATTGTTGTGGTGGTCGATCCTACCCTTCCCCGTTACACTTGGCCTAAAGGCATAGTAATAGACACTGTCAGCGCAAAAGACGGCCAAATAAGAAGCGTATATGTCCGCACCGCCAGTGGAGTATATCATCGACCAGCCACGAAAATCGCAGTACTGGATGTACAACCAAATGAGATCGCAGGAAGGAATTCTAAGGGTATGGCGTCTTCTAGCCTTCATACCGCGGGGGAGGATGTTGGCAACCCGCAAGGCACCAACTACTGAGTACTTATCGTCTCCTAGAGTACCCATTAAAAATATACATCTCTAGAAGCCGCAGCTTCCGCTTTCCTTTTCTATTCCATCTCGATCAACAGGAGGACGCCTCATAATTTAAGCGTAACAAATCTCTTTAAATTTTAAGGAAAATTGTAAACCAAGTAAGGAAAAATTCAACTTTTTTATATGTAGATATTGATCCATAAATATTTGTTTAAAACGTAGTTTTAAAGCCACGCACTGTCCACGGATCCACAATCGAATTCGTCGATCCACAAATATACAAATAAAACTGACGTGCAGCTATATAAATTCAAACTTTTCCTGTTGAAGGTTATCTATCTTCAACAGCAGCATAAAAATTATATTATAAGATCAACTTTAAAAATCATTATATTATTAAGAGTGAAAAATTCCCACGAAAATCTTGAACAATAAGCATCTTAAATTGAGAATTTAGCATTAAAGATATATATATGGAGAGGAAAAAGATGTGTTTCAAAAGGTATTACTAAATCCTGAAACTAGAGCTAGTATCGTTTAAAATAATTCTCTCAAATATTTCAATTTTTTTTTTGCATGTTTAAAACTTATTTATAATTAAAAAAAAAAGCCAATGTATCTAACGTTTCAACGCCAAAGCAAGAAGGCAAGTGATTGAAACATGAAACCGACACTTGGGCGGCAATTATATTCAAAACAAATAAACAAATAAACAGAGCTGAAAAGTTGGGGAACGACGATGACGATAGACGCAGATGGGCAAATTACATGAGGAAAGGCATGGGCTTGCAAATCATAAAATGTTGCAGCAACTAAGGAAGCTGGGTGCAGAGGATTGTACGTGATCAAAGTATTTGTAAAGGACACCTTTTTTGTTTTAATGTACTTAGGCGTAGAGCTCTCTGCTGCTGAATTCAACATAGAAGTAAGAACTGTCACGGCGTCATCAATATGCTCTTTACTTTCGATTTTGTAATTAGTGTGTATATGTGAGCTAATATACTTTTTGTATTTAAGCCAATTGTTATTGAAATTTGTTAATCTGTGGGAAATATCAACTTGTTTTGGTCTTTCGTTCAATAGGAATAACACTGGAGAATGATCTGAACACAGATCAAACCTTGTATATGTTGATATGAATTGTCTTTTTATCCCTTTTATAACGCCAAAATATATAAGCTCTGGTAATTTATTTGGGTCCGCTGGCCAATAAGTAGGTTTCCTAGGAGAAACAAAGTCAAGATTGTTATTTTTATTCATAATTGCCCTATATAGTTGAGCACCTTTTGGATTACAAAGACGGGAACCCCAGAGGGTGTGCTTTGCATTATAATCTCCAGCTGCGATGAATTTTTCACCGGGGGTTTTGAAGAAATCTATATACATTTTTTCTGAAATAGTGTGACGCGGTGGCAGTATACCGCCGAGAATGACATGCTTTTGCTTTTAGCCCAAATACTTATTGTTGTTGCTTGTATAAAAGTAGTTGCACTGTTCCTGGAAAAACCATTAATTGAAATCAATTTTTGTGTTTTCTGCCCCTAAAAGTATTGTTGTGAGTCACAACCGCACAATCATTCCCTATCCCAACTTTCTGTTCTTCTCTTTATGAATGAATGCATAGCTACAACCGCTATACAAAAGACCTCAGCCGCGATCACCAAAGCAAGAAGGCAAGAGATTGAAACATGAAACCGAAACTTGGGCGACGATAATATTCAAAACAAATAAACAAATGAACGAGAGCTGAAAGATTGCGGAACGACGATGACGATAGACGCAGACGGGCAAATGACATGAGGAAAGGCATGGGCTTGCAAATCATAAAATGTTGCAGCAACTAAGGAAGCTGGGTGCAGATGATTGTACGTGCTCAAAGCAGATCCAGGGCAAGAACGACGACAGCATAAGTAATGAGACAACAACAATGGGACAACAACAACGGGAAAACATAAGCGATACATTGAAGGCCATGCAAGAAGGAATTTGGAAAAGTGAACAAAGATCACGGATCAGGGAAATGCAGGATCAGCACTTTTTCGCTATAAAAACAGAGCAGCGTCCACTGGAGGGGCAGACTGGTTTTGATGTCTCAACTCTAACGTGCGTACCCACCCAGAGGCCACGGCGACTAGAGATTAAATTCAAAGTATAAACTTGTGCCAGAGAAATGATATGTACAATAAAAATAAGGGATAAACTATAATGCTGTGTTTGTTTATTTTTATAAAGGGATACTATAGGGACTGTTATACGCTCGACACTGTCTGACCGCTTGGTACCCTGTATCTCGGCAATAGAAATATAGGTGCAATAATACGCTCGACTCAGTCTGAGCGCTTTGCAACCTGTATTTGAAGTTGGGAATAAGGGCGCGTTTATACGCTTGACTCAGTCTGAGCGCTTTGCACCCTGTATCCTTACATTAATTGGCGCAGCCGGTATTCGACTGATTTTCAGTAGGATTCGAACAGAGATCTCCAATGAGTTTTTACAAGAAAATTGCAAATAAACTCTGCGGGTTTTGCTGAGTTGGAACTGTGTCAGTTTTAAAAGGTAACTAGTTATCACCGACGTGCAAAACATAAACCGCATAGCGTTTTGTAGTTTTTGAAGCTGAGCCTATACTGGCGGCGGTCGTTAGTAAACGATAGGTGCCGGTGTATCTTAGCAGAAAAGCCTTGGATGCAACTGTGGAGAAATTGATCACCTTAAGTGTGCATGCATGCAGGGCTACAATAAATCGCATTGAATTGGAACTGTGCCAGTTTTAAACAGCAACTAGTTGCTACCAAGGAAAGCCGAAGAATAATTCGTGGCAAGATTGCATGGTAAAACACAACGAATTTTTTTTTGTATTTGTTGATTTTGAAGAATCCTTTGTGTCTGTCCAAGGAAAAGTAAAATAAAAAGTATTTTAATTAAATAAAAACACTACGGTAGCAGTTGAACGCAGAAATAACCCAATAGCAGGAGTCGAAAAAGCAAAAACTAATTCGGAAAATAACAAAATTAAAATGATGAGTGCATAATAAATTATTCGATTTGATAGTGCTAAATCCTGTCTGTTAGAAATATTTTTAACTTAAACATTAATATATTGACCAAACCATAAGGCCAAAGAACTAGAATCACTAGAAGAGAAATTAAAAGTGTTCGAGTACGATTCAGAAATAATTTTGAGAGAAGCAAGAGAACTAGTTATAGAAGCAAATTTGAGTAAGGAAATTTCTCAATTGTTAAAAGACCAAATAGTGTTAGGGCAATTTTCGAGAATTGGAGAAGCAACTTTTTTAATCAATCAAGTTAAAAAATACAGTGGGTGCTTTGGAACAAGCCACTGAAGAAAAAATTCAATCACTAGAACAAACGATCCGCGGTTTAACGAAAGAGTGCAAAAACTTAAGAAAACAGAATGACGTACAGAATATTTTAATTGACGAATCGGAAAGGGATAATCAGGACTTAAAAGCAACACTGAGTAAAGCAGTCAGAAACGAGTTAGCACGAACTGTAGAAAAAGACAAAGAGCGCTTAAAGGAAAGCGAGGAAGAAGTAAGATATTTGAAACAGGAAGTAAGAGATTTAAGATTCGCTCTGAAAAACGTATGTGACACCGCTAATTCTCCAAGCCCTAACCCAGTACGAAAAACCAGAACAAACACGGATAATCTCATTCTTCCAACAAACACAAACGTAGCTACTGATACAGAAAACTCCTTGACACCCACAAATCTAAATTTGCCATCAATAAGTATAACCATGTCGAATCCACCACAAGTGGACGAATTAATGGAAAAGGTCAATAGACTTGTACCATACTTTTCGGGATCAAACAATCAAGAGTTGAGCTTAGAAGTTGATAAATTCGTCACTGGAATAGAGTTGCTTAAAAGTGTTGTAGGCAGCTTTAACATAGTAGACGTTATAAAATGCATAAGAAACAGATTTACAGGAATGACCTACTTGAAAGTAAGCCAAAGATCAATTAGTACCTTAGATGAATTAAGTGATTTGATAAAAAGAGAATTTTTGAAAAAACGAACCCTTGAAACTATTATATCAGAAAAAGCAAGCTCAGAGCAACAGAGTGACGAAAAAGCATCAGCATTTGGTGGCAGATTGGAATTTTTATTACATGAAGCAGAAGTAGTAATTTAAAAATCATGGAACAATGTAGAGGCTTTGTCGGCGCTTAGCGAATATAAAAAACTGGCAACCAATAATTTCATTTTCGGTGTAAAAGATCCTTATATGCATAACCTGCTTGAAGGTTCAAAGGATAAACCACTGGCAGAACTGATTAAATTAGCAGAGGAATCAGAAGACCTCCATGCAGAAAATGGCAAAAAGAACTACTTTAACAATTTTATGAACAAACCACCCCCAATAGGAGCACAAATGATTAGGTGTTCTTTCTGCAATTTGGAAGGCCGCACGTGAGATATCTGTGCCCAAAGAAAAAATACGCCATTTTGCAACACTTGTGCCCACTATGGACATCAATTTAGCGCACATTGCAACAAAAATTATAAGGCTATGATTTCAAATGCAGAAATGTGCACATATTGCGGAAAAAGGGGTCATTCAGAAGAAAAATGTTTCAATAAAATGAAAACATTGTTTTGCAACATTTGCAAAATAAATGGGCATGTAACATAAATACACCGTTTTGTAAAAATAAGCTTGAAAATAATAATTCACAAAGAGATCAGCAGCAAAATAGAGGCCCATTTAACCAAAATGGAAGACAAAGCAGGGATGGAAACAGAGCGGAAAATTCAAACTCTTACTGACCACCTGACTACAATAATAGAGCAGAGAACAGTAGCAGGGTAACAAATGCGGAAACCAAGCCTTCTTCTAACAGAGATATCCGTTGCTACAGATGCTCCCAGATGGGTCATGTGGCGAAATTTTGCCCCAATCCACCGCTAAAGGCAAACGTGGATCAGAAACACTTCCAGCGGCCCGGGCTCGGCAAATAGACCGGAATGCCCAAATAAAACGAGAATATGAAAATCCGAGTCTAGTTCTTAATCTAAAAACGAAAGAGAGCACCGAAAATAATAACGAAATAAAAGAGCTAGACATAAAAAAAATATTTTTAGATGACATAAAGGAAACCCAAACACAAATTTATGGTATAAATTTAGAGAGAGAGAAAACTAACATTTGTGTAGAGAAAGCAAGAATACACAGTAATAAGGAATATTTATTGAGAAAAATGAACAGGAAAAAGCGGAAGGTTCATTTTGACGACAATGTAGTATTTAATTTTTACGACAAGGACCTACTTATAGTTAAGAGATAAATTGAGAATTTAGAAAGGGTAAAGAGTAAATACGTTGATGAAGACAAATTTCTGGAAATGATCCAGGAAAATTGTTCTGTTCTATGCAAAAAGATTGGCAAATGGCTGAGTAGCCAGACAGAAAACCCCTGTAGGAACCTGATTGAAACTAGCCCCGAAACTTTTGAAACACAATGTTCCAGTTCAGTGTCGGACGACGCGTTTGTAGTATTTCCTTGAAGACAAGCAGTAAACAAGGAGCTAAGCCTGTTAGTGGACACTGACGCTGACACAAGTTTGATTAAATGGGAGGCGCTAAAAAATGCGAAAGAAGTAAATGAATCGGATACAAGAAATTTAGTGGGAGCCTTCGGAGGCAATGTTAAGACCAAAGCAATAGTTACCTTGGAACATTCCGATATTAAAAGGTTAAAGTTAAAGTTTCATGTTTTACCCAAAGAAAGTAAAATTCCGGGAGATGTCCTGATAGGCAGAGTTGAGCTCTGGAATAAGTCCTTTATAGACAACATTAATAAAGATATATCATTTTTCCAAAACGGCACATATAACGCTTCACTGCCACTTGTTTGTTCCAAAAATAGCAATTGGGTTTGTACAACAGAACGAGTCACGATCCGTGCTAGGAAAGCAAGAGCAGTGGCAATATGCATGAAAGAATTTTCAGGCGAAATTGTTTTTAATAGAATGGAAATTATACCAAATGTTTTCGTGGGAGGCACAATTACGGAAGTTCAAAAGGGAAGGGGCTATGTATCCGTGTTAAACGCAAATGGCACGGATATTCAAATGGAACTGTTGTGTGTTTTTGGGGAGAAAAGGACCTTTCGTAGAATTCCAATAAGGACTCCGTATTTATTCCAAATAAAACACTGACTTTATTGCGTTATAATAAGTGTTTATTTAATAAAGTCTTTTTAATGTTTCCACTCTATCTTACTTTACTGCCCTGATTCCCTAGCTAACACTGAGATCCACACTTTGTCGTCCTGGCTCGTAAGTAGGTGCGCCAAAGTTGAGATCTTCTTAATACTCGGAGTGCCAATCGATGATAAGTCCCTTTTTGTCCATCGAACTTCGCTTTTATAGTCAAATATTGCTCCGTTCGCAATATCGATAGTAGCTAACGTCATAGGTTTCTTGTTCCCCGCAAGCGTCCCTTGGTCAACGTCTAATCTGCATTTCGGCTTTTTCGGCGATTGCATAAGTGCCGTTGTCTTCTATTTAATCGTCGTGCCATAAATTGACAATCAGCTAAATATGCCGATCACTCCAAACTCATTCGACATATGTACGGTTTAATGCAAGCCAAGTGCACACCCAAAAGACGTAGAGAACGAAATGTAAAACGAACAAGCAAACGCATGCCGCGACCATCCCTTGTTTGTGTGTGGTCCACATGCTGATTCGGTGGCTCGTGTTCTTTCGCCTTTCATCTGCCTGCTTTCCCTTTCGATCGATGGCCTTGAACGATCGATTTTCGCTTGACATTGACATCGAGAGTCTGTTTGTCATTCCGAGCCCGTGTTGTTGTTGTTGCCGTCTCCGGTAACAGTGTCTCTTTCTTTGACTTCGAACGCCGACCGTTGTTGTTTTGTTGAGGCGCTCGATTTCATGATCGCTCGTGCTGTTGTTGTTGGAGGTGTTAGGTGTCGAGTTGAAGTGGTGCCGTTGTATTTGTTTATGCTGCATTATTTATTGCACCGCTTTTGGCTTAGCGCTGATAGCCTGCCGTTGACGCTAGTTCTGGCAGCGTTACGCCGTGTGACTTCGTGACTCACAGCATCCCTCCCCTCTTCGGCAAGTCGTGAGCATCACGACGGGTTTTCTGTCTGAAGGATATATGTATGCGGTTCTTGTAGCCAGGCATACTACATGCTTAGTTTCGTCTCGATGATACAGATGAGGCGAGCTGAATACGGTTTTATTAATTCCGGCTCGTGTTGTTGATGTTGGTGCTTCAATGTTGCTAACTCGCTGTTGTAGTGGGCGTGCAGACTTTGTTCACCCAAATGTCTTTGATGATGTTCTTAGCGGTGTTCGATAAACCGATGCCGCTGCTATCTGGTATTCTTCATTCAGGTTAGATGAAATTTTTTGTCGCTGTCGTGTTCGCTGTGATACTGCCGCTTCTTGATCCATATTTATCGCTGAAGTGTAGTGGGAATCTCAGTGTATGCTTGATTTTCTATGAACTAGTGTTTTAGTTTTCGGGATACAATTCAAACGGTGTTACTGGCTAAATATTCTAGTTCTACGTTAGAGCTGAATTTACTGATGCCCTTTATTTGTCTTCTTCTTACGTACTATATATTATATATATGTTGTGTTTTTTTTTTTTATTCAGGTTCTTGTTTGGCCAAAACGCCTTAAAAATTGCTTTTGGTTGTTTAAATTCTTACATATTCAATGAAAATTTTTGTCGAAAGTGAATGTAAATTGCTCTTACAGTGATTTAAAAATTGATTTGTGTTTTATTCTTCCTCTCTGTTTTTCTTCTTTAAATGCTAACATACTCAGTAATATATAATTTTTTGGTTGATCAAAGTGACAAAAATTGCTCTTCCGTTTAAATGCTTACATAGTCACAGTTTTTTCTTTTATTTTTCTTCTCTTTTTTTTTTTTTTTTTTTTTTTTTTTTTTTTCAATGCGACTCAAAAATTGCTTTTGTTTGCTTAAACGCTTTAGCTTGTTCGAATTTTTGGTTTGAAAGTTTGAAGAGTGACATATATTTTACATTTCTTAACTTTTAGTACCTTTTCGAAAACTCTTTTTTTTGTTTACATTTGATAGCAGTTGTGAATGAAATTACTTAAATTTCTATTTTCCATATATCTAATAGACTGGTCCTTATTTTTTTTAAAACTGGGTTTCTTAAAATTGCCAGGCAAATTATATAAGCTTATGGTCCCAAACTACCAAATATGAAGTTTGGTTTCGATCCGATAATGTTTGATGGGCGCGGAAGTCAATCAAAGTTTAAAATTCCATTTGTATGAGAAAAAACCTGGGTTGTGTTAGTTTTATCAAAATTTAACACATATAGTATAATTTCTCTAACCAAATGTGAATGGTATTCCATTGACAATAGATTGGTCTTTCTTTGAAGCTATAACAACATAAAATCGGATTGTATTTGGCACAGCCAGGACTACTGAAAGTAAATTTTTTAGGAAATTCAAAAGATGCTTCGACTTGGAGGTCTTGGATAGCCACAAGAATTAGCAGAAATGTTTTTAATATTCATATTTGGAAAATATACAAAATAGCCCTTCGAATGAGCCTTATATTAAGAACATCGGATTACTCTTTACTTTAGCTTGAACATACTAAACAATTGCTATAGATTTTTTAAGACAAAATTTTAGGCTCCTAACTTTAGCGGGGTGAGAATTGGTCATGGTCTCAAATAATTTCAGACTTCGTGTTAGATTCTAAACTTGCAATTCATTTCGCAACATTTGATACCAAAATCATAAAATTTGTTTGGCGGTTTCTGCTTATATGGATATGATTAAAATTTCAATATTTTTTTGGTTGTAAAAACAGCTGAATTTCACTGCTTTAAAAGCATCAGACAGGTAAATGGTACAGTATTTTTGGGAATTTATGCTTCAAAAGAAGTGGTATTATGTGCAGAAATATATATGACATGTTTTTTTTTACTATGATCTTCCACTTTTCCAAAATTTCATGAAAAACTGCGCATTTTAGGGAATTTTGGCAGATTTTTTTTCCTTTTTAGGAAATCTTGAAAATTTTCAAACTTTTAATTTTTTAATTTACAGCCGTTGTTAAGCAAAAGCTAAGATGACACGATATGCTATTCAGTAAATATTTTCTAAAAATTTGTCACAGAAATCAACAAATGGTGTAATCAGCAAATGTCAACAAGCAAATATTTGCTAACGAGGCATTTACTAGCATTTTCTGACACTGACACAAATATTTGATGTCGGAGTCAGAAAATCGTGTGATCACCCTTTTCTGACAATTTTTGATATTGGGACGAATTTTCAGCATTTGCTGACATATTTGCTATTTGCTAACGAGCTAAACTTCTCCCTTCAACAAATTTCAAATTTGCTACATATTTGGTTTGGAACTTGCAGTTTTTTTTAAATTTGAATTCGGAATATTTGGAGTACTCAGCGGAGGAGGACGCTGATATCATTGAAACGTCGCAAAACTTCAATTTTCGCTATTTTGGACTGTGAATTTAGCCAAATATAGTCATCCGTTGAGCTTAAAATTTGACCATGGCCACGATTCGCGAAATTCACTAAATTTAGATTTTCACTATTTTGGACTGTACCTTAAGAGAGCACTATATTTGACTGTTAAAAGCTCAATCTGAGCACCCTACGATTTTGAGCTATAAATTTCAAAGCTACATATATTTTGAATTTTATTTCAAGCTTTGGAATGAGTTCGGAATCTTTGAAGCGCTGTTCGAGCGAAGACGACGGTATGATCGAAAATGCTTTGCTAGAGATTTTAGAGGAGCCTAAAAAAAAAATACAAGCAAGTGAGGCCGAAGGTCACATCGGAATGGCCGGATGAAAATATACGAAGATTAATTTCGGCCGTTGAAGAGCGTCGTTGTTTGTGGGATTTCGGTAATCCTGCATACAAGTTGCAGAATGCGAAATCATCAGCATGGCAAGAAGTTGCCGACATATTGGACCAATACTCGGCAGACGAATGCAAAGCAAAATTTTCGAATCTGCGCGTTGTGTTCAAATCGAATATAAGCAAGTGTCGGAGCAAAAAGTCCGGTCAAGGCACAGCCGATTCATATTCTGTTCATTGGAAATTTTTTAATGAAATGATGTTTTTGGAAGCCAATGATGTGGGCCAATCGACTCAATCGGTTTCATCAATGTCATTGGTAAATATTTTCGGAAGCTTTTCAATTGTCGTTTCTTTTATTTTCGTACTTTTGATTTTTCAGGCGACTGCAGTTATTGATGAAGACGTTTTAAATAGTTTTGGTTATAAAGTGTCGCCAGAACCATCAACCTTTGGACAACGCCGCAAGCGTAATGCATCAACGCCTTTAACGTCGTCTTCACCTTCGGGGTCAGGATCTTTTAAGGAAATTGCTGCGCAGGCACTGAATACTATGACCACAACAATGAATGCAAAGGACGAACTTACTATCTACGGTGAATTTATTGCGTCCGAATTGCGAAACATTCCGCCCCAAAAATTGCAATATGTTAAACGCAAATTGACTCGCAACCTAATGGATTTAATGGAAGAAGTAGAGACGATGGAAAGCTAGTGATGCAAAATGTCAATTAAAAAAAAAGAAATAAAAACCACTATATGAACCATCCACCAATTAATCTTTTTAATATTTATTTTTTTTATTTGGAACGACAATTCAAAGATTTTTATATTGCCATTCAACTTCACCCTCTTCAGTAAAATACCTCGCAAATTCTATTTGTAACTCCTTGGCGCTGAGCGTAGGAGTGTCAGGGTGTGACTCTCTGCGTAATGGGTACATCGTCGAGTTAGAAATTTCGTTTCTCCAATCACCTGCAACTAATTCGCCATTGTTTTCAAAGCGATCAAACGATTGCGGCGGAGCATATCCTTTTCTGTTAGTCGATATCAAATAGTTATGAAGAACGCAGCATGCAAGCGTTACTTTTGTCGTCTTCTCCGCATTCAAATGGATCGGCTTTCGTAGGACGCGAAATCGGGCTGACATAATTCCGAAAACGTTTTCGATAACCCGTTGAGCTCGACTCAAACGATAATTGTAAACACGCTGCACCATCGTAAGACCACGCGAACTGTAAGGTTTCATAATGTTTTGACGTAAACTAAACGCATCGTCGGCGACAAGAGCGAATGGAACCGGCAACTTTCGTCCAGGCAGTGGTTGTGGTTGTGGCAAGCTCAACTGATTGGCATCCATCGCTTCTGCAAAATTGCAACGATTAAAAACTCCGCCATCTGAAAATCGTCCGTTTTGACCAACGTCTTCATACAGTAATTTGTACTCTGCATCTGCGATGCCCATCAATACTATACTGTGCGTGCCTTTATAGTTATAAAAGATGCTGCCGGAATTTGGCGGTGCGACCATCACTATGTGCTTTCCATCGACAGCACGGATGCAATTCGGAAATTGCCACAGCTCATTGTATTGGCGAGCAACAGCTTTCCAAGCCTCTGTAGATTTTGGTGTCTGAAATAATTAACCGAATAAGCCGAATAAATGAAAAAAACTGTCGGAAACACAAACTTGAAGATATTCGCCCACAAGCACTTTGAAGATTGCGTTGAGTACCTCCGGTATAAATTTTGAAATGGTGGACTCCGGAATACGAAAAAGATACTGGAACGATCGAAAACTATCTCCTGTTGCCAAGAAGCGAAGCGTCAATACAAGTCTGTCTTTCGGTGAAATGGCCTTGCGCATTACTGTATCTTGTTTTAAAATATGCGGCGATACCAACAAAAGTAAATTGTCGAATTGATGGGCAGTCATGCGCAAAAAGTTTTGGTATAAGGATGGTTCCTCATCCCGTAATTCGCGTAACAATTTGGCACAGAATACCTCTTCGTCGCGTTGCTCAACCCAACTCTTGACCCAAATTGTTCGCTTCCTTTTTCTCGACACAGGCTGTAGTTCGTCCTCATCGCTAGTGTCAAATACACATGCCGCCAATACCACTGCAACAGTAGCTTTCTCCGCATCCATTTTTTAGTCAATTCATTTTTTTTTTTTTCGATTAAGCAAATTCATAAATGAAAAATTCTTTAAATAGTCTAATCGACTAACAAATGTGTCATAATTTTTTTTTAAAATTTGTTTTCTAGCATTTGTTGAAAATCAAAAATTTTCGTTTTGTGACAGATTCAGAAAATCGTGTAATCAGTCAGCAAACCCAATTTTCTGATTTACAATTTTTTAGTAAATTCCTAGCAAATCTCTTTCAAAAAATATTTGCTGAATAGCATATCGTGTCATCTTAGCTTAAATTTAAAGCAGAAATTATATTTTCGGAAGGTTTATTTAATTATTTGAAGAATATTTATTTGAAGAAAGTAAAATTCAGTTTTAGTGTTTAAAACATTTGGTAAGCGTACACAATTGATAAGCGTACTTTTGTTGAATGAGGGGTATTTCTTACGATACGCCTCCACCAATTGAAGTATAAGTTGCAGTTCATCCTCATCTTGAGTTAACATTTTGTTGAAATCTCCCACGAATTTAATGCCTCTTTCTGCAACGTCATTTACTACGTGAATGTTGCATAAAAAGTAAAGAAGTTTACATCGGCTAAGCCGATTGCACACATACCTTTTCCTCAGCCTAAAATATGTTGAAACATTACCTTAACAAAAATTCCTGCCCTTTTCGTTGTTCTAGCTACACATTATCTGTGCTTCGTTTTAGCTTCACAAACTCGAAATTATATTTAAGTACAAATTTTTTGCGAATGGTGGTCATGGTCAAATTTTAACCCGTAGAGGACATTTTGTTTAGCTGCTAAATACTCAATTCAAAATAGTGAAAATCAAATTTTTGCGAATTTCGCGAATGGTAGTCAAATTTTAACTTTACAACGGCTGTAAATTAAAAAATTAAAAGTTTGAAAATTTTCAAAATTTCCTAAAAAGGAAAAAAAATCTGCCAAAATTCCCTAAAATGCGCAGTTTTTCATGAAATTTTGGAATAGTGGAAGATCATAGTAAAAAAAACCATGTCATATATATTTCTGCACATAATACCACTTCTTTTGAAGCATAAATTACCAAAAATATTGTACCATTTACCTGTCTGATGCTTTTAAAGCAGTGAAATTCAGCTGTTTTTACAACCAAAAAAATATTGAAATTTTAATCATATCCATATAAGCAGAAACCGCCAAACAAATTTTATGATTTTGGTATCAAATGTTGCGAAATGAATTGCAAGTTTAGAATCTAACACGAAGTCTGAAATTATTTGAGACCATGACCAATTCTCACCCCGCTAAAGTTAGGAGCCTAAAATTTTGTCTTAAAAAATCTATAGCAATTGTTTAGTATGTTCAAGCTAAAGTAAAGAGTAATCCGATGTTCTTAATATAAGGCTCATTCGAAGGGCTATTTTGTATATTTTCCAAATATGAATATTAAAAACATTTCTGCTAATTCTTGTGGCTATCCAAGACCTCCAAGTCGAAGCATCTTTTGAATTTCCTAAAAAATTTACTTTCAGTAGTCCTGGCTGTGCCAAATACAATCCGATTTTATGTTGTTATAGCTTCAAAGAAAGACCAATCTATTGTCAATGGAATACCATTCACATTTGGTTAGAGAAATTATACTATATGTGTTAAATTTTGATAAAACTAACACAACCCAGGTTTTTTCTCATACAAATGGAATTTTAAACTTTGATTGACTTCCGCGCCCATCAAACATTATCGGATCGAAACCAAACTTCATATTTGGTAGTTTGGGACCATAAGCTTATATAATTTGCTGAGAAATAAAAAAATAAAAAAATAAGGACCAGTCTAATATCTATATTTTATTTATTTATTTTTTATTTTTATTTTTTTGTTTTTTGTTTTTTGCTTGTACATTTTTCTGTTTTTCGTCAAAATTGAATATGAAAATTTGTTTTTCTTCAAATTCAAAGTAAATGGTTTATTTGATTTTTGTATTACTACCATACCACCCCTTGCCCCATTTAATGAAAGTTGAGGTTTCGTGCTGATTTGCAAAAATATTGCAGTGTCGCAGGCACAAAAATTATTATTGCATTATTGGGAATTTTAAACTTTGATTTTTAACCATGTGCAAGCATGAATTTTACTTGCAAATGCTTATTTGATACGGTATATTGGGAATTTTAGATTCGATTTTCTTTTTCTTTTTTTTTGTGCGCGAGCGTGCATTTCGCTTACAAATGCTTATTTTTTACCTCTTTTTTTTCTCTGCACATGTGTCCGCTTTGTGGCTGCTAAATTGGTTATATTTGTTTTTCCTCTAAGCGTCTGTTTCGTTCATTGCTTTCCTCTTTGTGGTCTTTCTGGGAGTTCCAATGTGGTTTTGACTTTCACGCTGTTCTTTCGGAGACATACAAACAGGAATATGGCTCCGATCGTTGCTGAAATGACGATCGTTGTACTTATGCCATATGATATATTTCTGTGTAATGTCAGTTCCTGAGTGAGTTTTCTGTTTTTAAAGGTTTTTATCTGAATTTCCTCGAAGTTAGTAGTGTCGTTGAATTTGATATTGGCTTGTGATTCTTCTGGGTAGAAATATTTATCGTTAATTATGATTTGGGTGTTCGTGAAATTTTTGCCTTGGATGGTTATGCTGCAATTGGAGAACGAGATAAGTACATTTTTCTCGATTGTTATATTGCGTTTGTCGCAATCGTGCGCAATTCTTTCCTGCCGTGAATTTTTTATTAACAGGGTAGATTCATCAATATAATTAATCGATCTCTTGTCATTGAAACCAAGTTTACATGTATTGTGGAAGACGGAAATTTCGCTCCTCTTTAATTCCTTTCGTACCGCATTCTCCACAAACCTGTACGTTACGTTGTTAATTGTCGTTGTTTGTTATTTAAAGGATGAAGGGCACGTAACTGTTTCTCGTTGGGCTCGCAGATGTTGAATTGGGGATTTTTGGTGGATTGCGCGGCGCGAATATGATTTTTGGTTCGGTTTTTTATTTGGAATTTTTTTCTTTTTCTTAGTTCACTAATTTTTCTTCTTCTTAGTTCACCAATTTTTCTTCTTTTAATTTTCCTTGTTTAAAGATTTTTCAATTCAATTCACTTCACCTTTTTTTTTTTTCTTTTTTTTTTTGGGTTTTTATTCAAAAATTTATTAATTAAGTTCACTGTTTTTCTTTATTATTTCTCGGTCGTTCTTTAATTTTGCATTTCCTTTTAAATCATATTGTATTTTTTGTTTTGTTTTTTGTTTAAAGGAGTTTGGATTTTTTTTTTGTTTTAATTATTTTTTGATTGGGGGCGATGATGCGCGCACGAACTTTTTTGGGCGAGACTACTTATGCGATTGTTGCACGTTTAGAGGCCAGAGCTCGCTCGAGCTCGAACTTTAAGTTGTACCAAGAAAAAAAGAGATTTTACGAATTCGCCGCGCTTTAAAGGGTCGGCTGCGTAGTTGCGGCGGCGAACACGAACATACTGCCCGCCTTGCGCTACGCAACCATAATTTCCTGCTTACCTTTCCCTCTGCAGCAAGAACTCCTGAACCTCCCGCAGCGCCTCCCGCACCCTCTCGCGATCGATGGCCCTTACCGGATATCGGGAGGGACTTCCACTCGATGATGAAAGCGTCGAGGGCGAACGGCGGAAGGAAGAAAGGGCGAAGCGGACTCGAGGTCTCTGCCGAGACAACGCCCCGCGAGCAGTTCCCCTGGTGAGATGGCGATGACGCTCGGGCCCCGGCCCTGCACGACCGGAGGATGATGACGGGCGATGGCGGTCTGAGCTCGGTGCTTGCTGTCGGGGATGTGAGGCTGGCGGGCGTGGATGGTTACGCGAATGGCGGCGTCGCTGTCCCCCTCGTTGCGCTCCGGCGGGCGATCGGCGGCGGGGGCTCTCCGGGCTGCGCTCTCGAGAACGGCGGCGTGCAGAGTGGGAGCGACGTCGGGAGTGGCGCCGAGCGGATCGTGCCACATACGCCGTGGGCTCTCGGACCTCCCTAGGCCGCCACGGACCGGAGTCATCGGGCGATACGGGCCGGGCCTGTTGGTGGATGAGAGTATGATGGCGCTCCCCACAGGTCTTGCAATTTTGTTGCGCCGGACACTCTCTCCTCAGATGACGCGATGACAGGCAGGAGAAGCAGCATTTATTCTACTGGACTGCGAGCAGACGCCTTGCCGTGGTCCAGCGCCGAAAGCGCCGACAGCGGGCGAGCCCGTGATTGCGGCCACATATCACGCATTGCCGTTGGTGCTCCATGATGTATGTCTGAAACGAATAAGAGATCTTCATGAGCTGACAAATCGTGATATACAAAGAGAGGGGGAGGAGGGGGTGTTGCGATTGGATGACGAATATTAGTCATAAAGCTTCGGAAAGGTCTACAGGAAGCAGGCAGAGTTTCGTGATAGGTCTTGTGACGACGCCGAACTGTGTCTTGACCTCGACGATGCGTACGAGGCCATCATCTCCAGGATGCACTTGAATGACTCTCACTTTTCTCCATTCAAATGGGGGAAATTGAGCGTCCATGACGACGACAAAATCGTCGACCTTCATATTTGGTTGTGGTACCTTCCATTTATCCCTTTTGTGGAGACTCAAGAGATATTCTGACTTCCAACGTTGGGCGAAGCGATGATGAAGAATTTTCACCTTTTCCCATCTCGTAGTGAGCGGCAAGTCTGCTTGAGGTTCTTCGGGCCAGGCGGTGAGAGGGGCTCCTCGAAGGAAGTGACCGGGCGTCAATGCTAGCAGATCTGAAGGATCCTCGGACATCGGAGTGAGGGGACGCGAATTTAACACCCCCTCTATGCGGGCCAGCAGGGTGGCGAATTCCTCGAATGAGAACTTATGTGGTCCGGCAACTTTCACAAAATGAAGCTTGAAGCTCTTGACCGCCGCCTCCCATAGTCCACCCATGTGGGGCGCGTGGGGCGGGATCATATGCCATTCGAAGCCGTGCAGCGAATATTTCTGTTGAAGGTCGTCAGCAGCGTTCGAAAGAAAACTTGCGAATTCAATGTCCAGAGCGTTTTTAGCACCAATGAAATTTCGACCGTTGTCGGAAAAAACCCGTTTTGGCAGGCCTCGCCGTCCGACGAATCGATCGAACGCGGCTCGGAAATACATCGTGGACAACTCCGAACATAATTCGAGGTGCACCGCCTTGGTGGCGAAACACACGAAAATACTGACATAACCTTTTAGATATGGTGCGGTCCGAAGAGCAGAGGTCTTGATGTCGAATGGTCCGGCGAAATCGACGCCGGTATGCGTAAATGGTAGCGACAACGTCGACCTCTCAGCTGGTAGTGCGGCCATCATCTGGGTTTTTAATCGTTGCTTATGGATCGTGCACGTATGACACCGGGTGATACAGCTCTTAATTTTCCGTTTCAAACGTGCGATGTAGAAGTTTTGTCGAACCATGCGAAACATGAGTTGCGCACCGCCGTGCAGGAGTGTTTTGTGGACGAAATCCAGATAAAGGCGGCAGAACGTTGACGCAGCCGGTATTATGATCGGATATCTCTCATCGGGCGTAAGATCTGCATGTATCAATCGGCCATTGACGCGCAGAAGTCCATCGTCATCGAGCATGGGGTTCAAGGGTAACAGTTCGCTCTTTTTCCCGAGAGGCTTTCCCTCGCTCAGGTCCTGATATTCGAGTGGATAGTGAAATGTTTGCGAAAACAAAATCAGACGATTTCTCGCAACCGTCAGCTCGTCTTGTGAAAGTATGAGTGTGGTCGGCCTCGGCGCGAGCTCTCTTCGCGCTTGCTTGTAAAATCGCAGTACATATCCGAGTATTCTCAAAGCTCGGTCCTAAGATGAGAATCTGGCTAGGAGATCTTCAGTCTCGGTGATGGTAGTGAAGGCGATCGTTTTTCGTTCTTCGATAATGGGGGCTGGTGGCGCCTCAATTTGGGGCCATTTTTCGGGTGGCTCCACAAGCCAGGACGGTCCATGCCACCAGAGCATATTCTCATGTAGCTCTTGCGCTAGCATCCCGCGCGTTCCCAGGTCAGCCGGATTTTCCCGCGATCGAACATGGTGCCATGGAGTACTCCCGATATTGGTCAGAATTTGGGAAATTCTGTTCGCGACGTAAGTTTTCCATGCATTTGGAGGGCGCTTCAGCCAAGCCATTACGATCGAGGCATCAGTCCACAAAAATGTTTGATGTTCATGAATATGTAGTTGAGCGTTGACCGTTTTGATCAGCTTGGAAAGCAGAACTGCGGCACAGAGCTCGAGCCGCGGCAAGCTGACAGTCTGAAGCGGTGCCACTTTGGATTTCGCCGTAAGCAAGTGGGCGTAGACTTGATTGTGGCTTTCGATGCGAAGATAAAGGGCTGCACAATATGCTCGCTCTGAAGCATCGCAGAATCCGTGAAGTTGAACGGAGGCGGTGGGGTCGTAATGGACCCATCTCGGAATTAGGATTTGCTCGATAAATGTTAAATCAGTTACGAAGGTGTGCCAGCGCTCCAAAGCCTCAGTTGAGACTCGTTGATCCCAGTCAGTGCCTTCGAGCCACAATTGTTGCATCAGAACCTTGGTTTGAATAATGATCGGAGTCAGCCATCCCGCTGGATCAAACAATTTCGCAATATCTGAAAGGATCTGGCGTTTGGTGGTGGACTTCGCGGCGGAATGAGTACTTAACTTGTAGGAGAAACAATCCGTGACAGCATTCCATCGAATTCCTAACATTTTGGCATCACTGGCAGATCTGATCTTCAAAAACTCGGCGTCGAGAAGATGCGAGGGGGCGACGTCTTCCAATAACGTTGGATGATTCGCAGTTATTTTCTTCAGTGGAAATCCGGCGGATCCGAGCGTACGTATGAGCTGCGCTTTCGCCACACAGGTTTCTTCCAACGTATGTCCTCCGGCTAGGACATCATCGACATAGGTTTCGTTTTTCAAAATGAAGGCTGCCTGTGGAGCATCTTCAATGGAATCGTTGGCCAGCTGATGGAGCGTTCGAATGGCTAAAAATGGAGCACAGTTGACGCCAAAGGTGACCGTTTTCAGCTCAAAGTCCCGGATCGGCGCCGTCTCATTTTCGCGGAATAAGATGCGCTGGAATGCCCGATCCTCTTCATGCACTCGAATCTGTCGGTACATCTTTTCAATGTCCCCATTGAAGACGAAACGGTAGAGCCGCCAATTGAGCAAGAGGATGACTAGGTCTGATTGCAACACCGGTCCCACGTGAAGTATATCATTCAGCGACAGGGCGGAAGAGGTTTTCTGCGACGCGTTGAAAACGACTCGTACCTTGGTGGAGGTGCTCTCAGGCTTCATCACTGCATGGTGCGGGAGATAGAACGAAAATAAATTATTTTCTCGTACAATCTCAAAATCAGGGCATGGTCCCATATGATCGTATGTGAGATACTCCGACAGAACGGAATTATAGGTGTCGCGCATAAGTGGCTGCTTTGCGAGCCTTCTCTCCAGGCTCCTTTACTGCGTCAGCGCTCCAAATCGTGACGAGCCCAAGCGAAGAGCGGCTTTGGAGAATTCATCCTTAAATGGTAGACGCACGACGTATCTACCATCCGAATTCCTAGTGGTGGTTTGAGAGTAAAATTCTTCACAATAGATGTCTTCTGGAAGAAGAGGAGGGGAGGTCGTGATTTCTTCCTGCTCCCAAAACGATTTGAGTAACTCGTGGAGTGACTCGTGGGGATCTCCGGAGGAGACCTGCGTCGTAAACGCGTCGGTGGTTACGCTGGCGATCGGCCCACTCAAATACCAACCGAAGACAGAATTCTGGGCAATAAGGCTTCCTCCGACATTCATCTTGACGCCCGGCCGCAGTAATTTCGGCATGATATCAGACCCGATGACCATATCGATGCGGGCTGGATTCATAAACCGGGGATCGGCGAGCTCCAACGATGACATCTCGTGGGGATCCAAATTGGAGACCCTTTTGGCCGGAAGCCAATTGGTCAATTTCGGCAACACCACGGCGTCGATGTCTTCCTCGAACGAAGAACGAGGCGATGCGAGCGTGATGGTGCACTCCTTTTTCGCGATTTGGGTGCATTGGCCACCCATGCCGGATACGTTGCAGATTTTATGAGTCGTCGGCAAGTTCAACTCCAGCTGCATACGTTCCGTTCAAAATGTTCTCTGCGAACCTTGGTCTAAAAGCGCCCGGACTAGGAATCGTTCTCCATTATGTAGAATCTGCGCGATGGCCGTTGGCAAAAGCACCTGTGTCTGACTGATGGAGACGTGTGCGTGTGTCTGAGACGTGGAGGGGATGCTCACGGAGCTCGAGGCCTCTGGTTGCGCATGGAAATGCGGCGGTTGGCTCGTCGGAGACGGGCCCATCTCCGGAAGAGATGTCAAAGAGGGGGTAGAGGCTTTCGTGTCCGTTGTTGCAGCCGCGCTCGCAAAATGCAACAAAGTGTGATGTCGCTGTTGGCACTTCGCACAGTTGTGTGTACTGGGGCATTTGGACCGTTGGTGATTGATAGCGAGACAGTTGAGGTAGCGCTTCGATTTCGTAACAAGTTTAAATCGCTCCGCGACTGGCATCTTCAAAAATTGGGCGCATTGGCGTAAGGGATGGTTTCCGTTGCACAAGGGGCACGACCCTGGAGTCTGATCCTGAGTGTGGAAAACGTTGGTCGATGAAGTTGATTGGTTTGCAGATAGAACCGGCGCTTTCACCTTCGTGAAGCTCGAAAGGCGTTCGACGACCTCATAGCGGTTGCTGAGAAATTCGTTCATCTGTTTCCACGTCGGCAGCTCTCGATGCGATGAGAGGGACTGCTCCCAATGTGCGATCGTAGCGGCTGGCAGGCGGCTGGAGCAAAAATGAACGAGCATGGCATCCCAAAAATCGACCACTCCTTGGCTTCTCATCATGGTGATACAATCGTTGACTGTCGTCTGAATTTTCAAAATTCCTTCGCTGGTCTCGTCTTCAATCGCTGGCAGATCGAACAAGGTCTTTAATTGGTGATCGATTAAAATGCGCTTGTTCTCAAACCGCGCTTAGAGAGCCTCCCAGGCGTGCGAAAAATTCGATCCACACAGGGGGTATCCTTTGACAATCGCTCCGGCGGCGCCTGTCGTTTTATTGTGCAAATAATACAGTTTTTGTACAGGTGGCAATCTCGGGTTGTTGATATGCACGGCCGTAAACATGTCACGAAATGCTGGCCACTCGTTGTATCCTCCGGAAAAATTTGCAACGTCACACGGGGGCACTCGAATAAAATGATCTTCTGGCGGCATCTCAGCAGATGGGGGAGACGTCCTTGTGCTGGATAGTGGTGGATGGGAGTGCGAATGCATCCGTAGCAGATCCTTCAGCTGAGCGCGCACGATAACTTGGAGGTCGCGACATTCATTATACGTTCCTTGAGCCAGAGCGGCACTTCATCATGCCATACGTCGTTTGAGCGGGCCGCGTCGTAAGTCTCTTGAACCCGCCTCCAACAATCCTGAACTTCTTCAAATTTAATCTCGAGGAGTGACTCTGTTTGATTCAAGGGGTCAGACTGCATGATAATGTCGCAGTAGCTCTTAAGCTGCTGTACCGCATCGTTGAATTTCAAATCAAAAGACATGTCGGCAACTTTGATGAAATTGCGTCACAAAATCAGGTGCCGTGCTTCCGGAATAAAGATAAAAATTATTTAGTAATATCTCAGCAAAGTAACGAATATACTCGCCCACGCTTAAATTTGATTTTGCCAAATGATCGATGTGACGATGGATGAGCTAAGCTTTGTCAGTTGCGGAAAATACCGGTCGTAGGGCACTATGATGATCGAAGGCGTACGAGCACCCTTCAAGTCCGTCGCAAACGAACGTGTGGAAAATGCTTCGCAAAAGAAAAAAAATAATTTGCAGCCCTGGCAGTGAATCGTTCTAAATTCCTGCGCTACAATATAAATTTATGTTGACAGTACAGTGCGACCGATACCGACGGTAGCGCACTTCCAGTTCCAGACCTTTATTTTCGCAACACCCCCACAAATTCCTGCAACCCCAGATTCAATATTAAAAAATCCAAACGAATTAATAAATTTTATTAAAATCAAATTCCAATCTTTCAAAATATCAGTAAAATCAGCAATTCCAAGTTAAGAAATTGCAATACGCCAAGAGACAAATTCGAATGATTTTTTCCTAATGTTTGCCCACTGTCGCAGAATTTCATGCACGCTGTCTAAGCCAATTTCTCATACGCACGGGCAGAGCACAGACTGCGCGTAAGCAGCGCACAAGCAGCAGAGGAAAAGTGAGACTTTCAATAGCGATCGACAGAACGACCAAACGACCGAGCTTCAAAGCGACGCTTTCAGTTGCCTTGTCACTGCGGCGAAAAGCGTAAAAAAAAACGAGAGCTTGTGCGTGTGTGTGGTTGCAGGCGAACCGCGATTCCAATAGCTGTGGCAAGTTCGGCCGCACAAATTCCACTCGATCACGTTTGATGTTCGATGCGTGGCAACTGACCAACTCAACAATTGTCCCGTACGAAGTTTGACTAGAAGTACAGGCGCTATTTCAAAGCAAAGCAATGAAACAAAAAAAGGAAAAACAACCGCAAGGCCTTGATGCTGGCTGTGTTCGTTCGCAAAAAAGGGAACGAGAAAATCTAACGCTGCTGGCAGACACGTTATATGGCTATTGGTCTGCAATATTCGTTGTGCACAAAAAACCACCACCAAAGGCGACACGGGTGTGCGAGCGAGATAGGTGATACGAATATGAAGAGAAAGGATGAGTCGAAACGGTGCTGTGTGTCACGTGCCTGGATCGTGCTGCCCTGACCTTTCTGAAGGGCAAATAGCAGTAAGGGGTGACCACACGTGGCCTACTTTCTCGATCTTTCCTCGCAAGGGTTGGTCCTCCAGAACCTGTTTCCAGGCTCCTGGCACGGGATCGCCAAATGTTTGTTATTTAAAGGATGAAGGGCACGTACCTGTTTCTCGTTGGGCTCGCAGATGTTGAATTGGGGCTTTTTGGTGGATTGCGCGGCGCGAATATGATTTTTGATTGGGTTTTTTATTTGGAATTTTTTTCTTTTTCTTAGTTCACTAATTTTTCTTCTTCTTAGTTCACTAATTTTTCTTCTTTTAATTTTCCTTGTTTAAAGATTTTTCAATTCAATTCACTTCACCTTTTTTTTTTTTTTTTTTTTTTTTTTTTGGGTTTTTATTCAAAAATTTATTAATTAAGTTCACTGTTTTTCTTTATTATTTATCGGTCGTTCTTTAATTTCGCATTTCCTTTTAAATCATATTGTATTTTTTGTTTTGTTTTTTGTTTAAAGGAGTTTGGATTTTTTTTTTGTTTTAATTATTTTTTGATTGGGGGGCGATGATGCGCGCACGAACTTTTTTGGGCTAAACTACTTATGCGATTGTTGCACGTTTAGAGGCCAGAGCTCGCTCGAGCTCGAACTTTAAGTTGTACTAAGAAAAAAAGAGATTTTACTAATTCGCCGCGCTTTAAAGGGTCGGCTGCGTAGTTGCGGCGGCGAACACGAACAGTCGTTACTACTTCTTCTTGCTCTATAATTTCTTTGAATGCTTTGTTCGGAAGTGGAGACAGCAGTTTCACTTCCACTTTTAAGAACGTTCTCGGGATCTCTATGGCAATTATTAATGCATTATTCGCGTGTGTCATACTCCCACTCGGATCAATTTTATTTTATAAAAATATACTTTAAATCTTTCCATTTCCTCGGCTGTTAATATATTCGGGTGTGCTACTCCATATTTTGCTGATGCGGTGCTATCTTGAATTAGGTTTACCTTCGCTTCTATACTTTTTAGTTTCAGCATCTGGTCGTGATACCGCAGGTGTTCTGCGACCTCGTCGTTGTTCTTTTTGACCGTGGTGAAGACTGCATTGAAGGTGTTTCTATCTTGTGCCAGTGATCGTTTGATTGTTGATATTGTTTCGTTGAAATAGTCGTTGATCGAAATTTGCTCGTTTAACCCTTGAATCGCGTTGTGACTGTTTTTGTCTGCCAATGTCAGGTGTTCTAAAATTTCTTTCCGATCGTCGTCATCCATGACGCCGAATAGCCAGTTGGAAGCTTTTCCCACTGCGTTGATTAGGCCTCGCCTATTTCGATTATGTTCTATTGGTGTTATTGGGCTTAGTTTAGATCGAATTGTCCTAATTTCGGCCAGCAACATTTCTCTGTTTTTTATTTGCACTGTGTCGACATATTCATTGATGATGTTTGTTCCCCGTACTATTTCTTCGGGGTGGATTACGTGTAGAACGGTGTAAAATTCCTCTATGATTTCCGTTTCTTTCAGGTGTACTTGTACGTACCCTACTTGTTCCGTGATTGGAGTTATCTGTAGTCGGCCGTTGGTGACGGTTGTTATTAACCCCAATATGATTATCTTTTCCTGAAAAGAGAAAAAGAAACGGAATTCGCACCAACGTTTATGCCCCTTTGTCGCTTCGACAAAGGCTCCTCCAATTACCACAAAATCGTTTCTACATCCACAAAAAAAACGCTCTCCTTCTTCATTCTGATTTTATGTTTATTAAAACAAAATTCTTTTCTCAGTTTGTATATTAGGTGCCAATTGCGGATTTAAATTTCTTATACCTAACATCCCCTTTACGTGAGACAAATACTGAATATAGTTTATTTTGATACACTACTCTACCATACTTTCGAACTCCTGGTTTACAGTTTGCTTTAATTTTTTGAATTTCCTTCTGTAAGAATGTCTGCTCCTCTTCCGTCGCATTCCACTCCATGCGAATCATCTTGCGTTCTGCTATTACTTTGTCGAGAAATTTTCTTGAAATTTTACTGCCCTCTACAAAGGTATCCCACGGCAAAAAGGCTCGTCCCAAGTTCACGACGTCCCAGTACTTTTCTGCAAACCGTAGCACGTATATTCCGCAGTCATTTAAATTTTGCTGTTGGCTGCATTCCGGATATATCAGCGGCATTAAATGTTCCGAATGTTCTGTGGTGTCCGTTGGATATATCCTTTTCGCCTCCCATCGTATAATTGACCGTATTGTTTCCGCGATTTTCCTTGCGTCGTGTGGTTTAAGGGAGTCCAACACGTATATCGCTGGCCAGGTTACGATCGCCAGCATCCAGTGGTTTCGCTCGTGTACCGGGATCATCAGGCTTTCATATTCGAAGATATTCACCCTTTTTAGGAATCCGTTCAATCGTATTTGTTCCGGCAATGATTTTTCCTCTGCTGTCGTTGCGCAGGCATACAAATGGGTGTCGAATATGTGAATTTTCTTGTTGCTAGCCCTGCTCATTATCCACGGCAGCAGGGAGTTGATGTGATCGTCATTCAGCCAATTTGTCCCATTAACTCCATCCAAGTTCCAGTTCATTTTCCAATTTCTGCTAGACATCGCGTTTCGCTCGACCTTCCTTGTATATAGCTTTTTAAGGTTTAAATGTTTGTATTGCAACACATGCTGAGTGGTTGAGGTTTGTATCGATTTGAAGATATTTTTAGCTGACGGGAGTTCGATTCCGATCGAAGTGACATTGTGTGAAATGCATGCACTAAAATTTTTCCTTTACCTCGAGGAACTGCTATATTCGCATTTCTCGTAAACGCCTTGGTTGGCATATTAAGTATATCGGTGGTTTAAATAATTGTATTCTAAATGGGGGTTTTTATTTATTTATTTTTTTTTTTTTTTTTAATACTTGCATTATTTTTTTTTTGTGTTGCCGTAAGGCACGGGTTATTGTTTTGTTTGTTGTTCTTTTTGATGATGTCGCTTTATTAAGTTTCGGTGGAAGGTCTTTTCCCTCCCTTTTATATTCAATTTTACGTTCACTGGCGATGGGATTGACTGGATTGCATAAGGGCCTTCCCAAATCGGGGAGAATTTATTTTTCCTGTTTTGATTTTTTAGCCACACCTTGTCTCCTGCTTGAAATTCTCTAACCTTTGAGCCCTTATCGTAGTATCGCTTGGATTTTTCCTTAGCTGCTTTTTGATTCTCTCGTACAAGTTGATGTGTGCGCTGGATTTGGTATTTTAAAAGTTTTGAGAAATCGTCTGTGTTGTACAGTGGCTCCGGTCTTCTTTTTAAGTTAAGTGGAATATCGGCTTCAAACCAAAAGAGTATTTTGCATGGTGTCTGTTTTGTGGATGAATGGACTGTGTTGTTATGCACGTGCATAGCGTGGTGCAGCCATTCATCCCAATTTGTGCCATCCTCATTGACGAAATTTCTGAAAAATTCTGCAAGAGGTCGGTGGCTCCTTTCGAGGGCCCCATTGGCTTGTGGGTGGTATGGAGAGGTTTGGCACTTCCTTATTCCGAGAATTTTACACACTTCGTTAAACAACTTTGATGTGAAGTTCGTTCCATTGTCGGTAATCAAGACTTTAGGTATTTGAAATTTCGATATTATTTCGTTGAAAAATGCTCTTTCCACTGTTGCGGCTTCTCCATCTGCTATTGCTGTGCAGGCAAAGAATTTCGAAAAATCATCTATGAAGGTCAGAATGTATTTGTTCCCTCGTGAGGATTCCGGCAGGGCACCCACTATATCCATGTATACCTTATAGAAGGGACCATGTGCCACATCTGTGAGTACCATTGGCATCCTTTCTACCTTGGAACACTTGTTTTGTTGCCACTTTTTGCAACTCTTCACATAATCTTTGATCTGTCTGTGCATGCCGCTCCATTTATACTCCCGTCGAATGCGAAAATATGTCTTCAGTGCCCCTTTATGCCCCCGTAATGGTCCGTTGTGAAAATTTTTGAGGATTTCGTCGATCTTCTTTTTATTGGTCAAATATACCGCCAAATCCTCCGCGTGCGGTTGTGCTGCGACTGATGTGTCTTCTTCTTCGTTCTCTGGTGTAATTCCTTCCTCTCTTTGTGACTGCTCTTGTCTGATGTTTGTTTTGGATCTCGTTATTACTGCTATCGTAGCACTTTCATACGGTAAGCGACTTAGCGCGTCAGCATTCATGTTCGCTTTTCCTGCTTTGTAGCAAATTTCGAACTCGAATTCTGATAGCTTATGGCGGAATCTCGCCAACCGGGATGTCTGATCCTTTAAGTTTGCTATACCCTTTAGGGGCTTGTGGTCTGTGTAAACCGTAAATGGCCGCCCTAAAAGGTAGCAACGAAAATTTTTGGTCGCCTATACAATGGCTAAGAATTCCTTTTCGATGGTCGGGTATCTTCTTTCCGTTGCACTCAAAGCTCGGCTTGCAAGCGCAATTGGCTGGTCGTCGACCGGCTCGCCTTGTGAAAGTACCGCTCCTAGCGCTTCGTTGCTTGCATCCGTTGTTAGCAGAAATGGCTTAGAAAAGTCCGCGTACTTCAATAGCGGTGGGATGGTGATTGCAGTTTTAATTTTTTCCACCGCGTTTTCGCATTCCCTTGTCCACGCAAATTCACTGTCCTTTTTCAATAGTGATGTAAGTGGCATTAAGAGGTAAGCTGCGTTTGGTATGAATTTTCTGTAATAGTTCGCCAATCCTAGGAAAGCCTGCAATTCCTTTTTGTTTTTTGGAATTGGGAATTTTTTCACGCATTCTACTTTCCCGGAATCTGGTCGGACGCCTTGGTCGGAACACTTGTGTCCCAAATAAACTACCTCCTTTCGTAAAAACTGACATTTTTCCGTTTGAACCTTTAGCCTATTTTCCCGTAGAGCTTGCAGCACTTTTCGGAGTCTGAGTTCGTGTTGCTCCAGGTTGCTCCCGTAAATGACTATATCGTCCAGGTAGACGAAACAGTCGACTCCTTGTAGCCCAGTCAGGACACTGTTCATGATTCGTTGAAAAGTGGCTGGCGCTCCTGAGAGTCCAAATGGCATTCGTACGAATTCATAGTGTCCTAAACCCGTGCTGAAAGCTGTTTTACCTCTAGCTGTCTCATCTACCAGTACCTGGTGGTATCCACTCGCCAGGTCCAGGGCTGTAAAATATCGACTGCAACCCAGTTGGTCGAGGATTTCATCAATTCACCGTAATTTCGTTTAGCTGGCGGAAATCCACCACCAGTCGCCATTTCTTTTTCCCGTCTGTTCCTGCCTTTTTCGGCACTAGGATAATCGGTGGGTTCCATGGCGATTTGCTTGGAGCAATTATCCCTTGGTCCAGCATTTCTCCTACCTGCTTATTTATCTCCTCCTTATGCGCTTCCGGCAAGCGATATTGCCTTATGTTTATCGGTGCCTTTCCCGCTTCCGTGGTTATTTCATGTTTGAGCACACTTGTATGACTCAATTTGTCGCCCTTTAAATGAAATACATCTGAATAGTCCTTGCAAATTGCCATTATGGACTGTCTTTCTTCTTTATTCAAATTCTCCTCTAATTTTAGTGAATTCATTAGCAGATTCATCCTTTCGTCTGCTTGGCTACTATTGGGTGCATTTATTTCTGCAATGCTCAAAATCTCATACTCCTTCAATAGCGAGTATTTTATCTCCATTCCTTCTTTTATTTCGGTGTCCTTTTCCGACGCGTTAAGTATTGTAACGAACCCAATACCATTTTTGGGTTTTGTGAGGCTCTCTCCAATATAAATTTGATCGGCTGTTTGTATTTTCTGCACGACTACTTCCTCCGTGAGTAGTCCTGTGTTTATCCGCACTATCCTCGTGGATCTTGGTGGGATTCTAATGGTCTCTGCCATATAGATTTTTTCCCCTCTTACTCTCAAAGGCATTGTGGCCACTAGATTGCCTTTTTCTTTGAAGGTCAACTCCTTTCTAATCGAATCCAGTATAGTCCTGTTCCAGAGCATATCTCTCCCCAGGAGTCCATCTGCTGGCAGGCTGCTATTCCGTGGCACCACATGCATTTCCATATTTAATGCTGGGATCGCATTATGTTTTATTATTACCAATCCAATAGTATTGGAATCTCCTCCAAAAGCTCCTCTTAAGCTTTTCGTCTCCTTCTTATTTATTGGCACGTCTTCTACCAATGCTTCTCTTTTCACTAAACTTGCGTCTGACCCTGAGTCGACCAATAGAGTGATGCTGCCATTGCTAGCCTGGCTACAGGGTATTTCGATGTAGGCATCGTCCTCTTTAGTCTCCGCTATGCCCGTACAATTTGTAAGTAGAAGCGTATTTCTATCGCACTTTGAGTCCACCTGTCTGATACTGCCGTTGATAGCCTGTTCACAGGATAATTCAACGCATTCATCTCCTCGTGGCCCATTATATGCGAACGTCAGAAGTTTTTTCGTGTTTCGGTGAAATTTCAAATTCAAATTCAAATTTCAAAATTCAAAAAACATACAAGCGTTAGCCACACGTTGGTATATAAACTTTTTATCCGTTTCGCGTTTTCTTGCCACTTTTCAAAGGTTACATTTGTTTTTGCAGCTTCCACCTCGCATACGGGGTAGCTGAATACGGTGACTGTATTTTTAAAAGAAAATCTCTTATTTTTGTTTGCTGTTATCCTTCTTGAATTGGCCTTATCATCGAAATATATTTTCGTATTTTCTTTTATTTCTCTCTCGATCTCCTTTTCTGGTATTTTTTGTTCTCTTATATCGGCGTCCACTTCTTTCAGTATTATTTCTCCTCTGGACCTTCCCCATCTCTTAGGGGTTGAAGTTCCGCTCCCTAAGCTATCCAAGGGAACTTCTTTCGGCGTATGTTTATTAATATCTGAAATTATGGTTTCTTTACCGCTATAAGGACCTGCTCCTTTTTTTCTGATTTTGATCCGGGGCAGGGTTTGGCCGCTCTTTTGCTATCTTTTGGGCATTCCAGTCTATTGGCCTAGACTGGGCCGTTGGGAGTTTCCCGCATTCTGCTGCTCCTGTTGAGTGCAGTTTCTGGCTATATTCCTGAATCCTTTACAAAGGAAACACTGTGTTTGGCTGTTATTGGATTTTCGCCTGTTATTTTGCGGTTGCTTTTGTTGTGTGCTTTGCTGTGTAGTTCCTTTTTCGCAAAATTTATTGGTGCTGTGTCCTTTGAGTTGACACTTATCGCAAAATAGGCTACTTCATTTGGTCCTGCAATTTTCGACTAAATGTCCCACCTTACCGCAGTGTGTGCAGGTTGGTCTAGATGCCTTACTCGCTTCCATCATTGGCTGTTTATTTTTCAAGCAGCCAGGACTTTAATCGTGCCCATATAGCCCGCACAGCGTGCAATAGGGTGTATTTCTTCTCTTTACACATACATCCCGTGCGTGTCCTTGCTGTTGACAGAAAGAGCATGTCAGTTCCGTTGCCGAATTGATCGTGTGTACACTTATTTTATCCGACTTTAAAATGTTTTCGGAATTCTCTGCCGCATTTATAAGATCTCGCAAACTGGGGTCTGACATGTTTATTAGTGACTGTTTCAAGGAATGATCCTTTAATCCTGTGATGAAATGTCTTTTTGCCAGATCCTCATATTCCCATAGCGCCGCTCTTGATTCTTCCGTTGTCCATTTTTTCGTGATCATTTCCTCAGCCTCCTTAAGATTTGTTTCCATTCGGCCTCCGAACAGTGATGCGGACTCGCCTGTTTGTTGATGTCCGTTTATAATATCCGCTCTAATATCTTCCAGCGTTCTTACTGTTGCGTATGTTTGAGTCACAAAGTCGCGGAGTTCATTTAGAGTGTCCAACTTTCTGGTGCCAATTGTGTTGAACGCAGGCCCGGACAGTCGCTGCCTTATACATGTAATGGCTTTCTGCATGTCCTCCTGTGCAATCATACAATTTAGCAATTCAATTCCCTCTACGAATTTGATTACGTCTGCCTTAAATTCAGGCCCCCTTGCTCCGGAAAAGGACGGTACGCTGCTCTGAAGTTTATTTTCGTTGTTTGGTAGTTATAGACAAATAATTTTAGTCGCAAATTACTTTGTTTTTGGGTACCCTATCGCTCCAAAATTGCGCTTATCGTGCAATTGGATTCGACAGAAAAATCGGTATGATTCTGAACGCTTTAGTCTTTTTCGTTAAAATACCTTTTGGAAACCGTAGTTCCTCCCAGGCACCAATGAATGAAACGATGTTCCTTTTCAATGGTTTTCAATGAAAAATTTGATAATTCACAATCAATATCGATTTCGACTTGGTTGCCAAATTTTTCGTTTGCACTTTTTTTTGTCATATTTTTATTAATATTATACCTTAGGATCGTAGAATCCTCCCGACTATCCTTAGTCGCAACCCGGCTGCGCCATAAATGTTGTGTGTTTTTGGGGAGAAAAGGACCTTTCGTAGAATTCCAATAAGGACTCCGTATTTATTCCAAATAAAACACTGACTTTATTCCGTTATAATAAGTGTTTATTTAATAAAGTCTTTTTAATGTTTCTTCTCTATCTTACTTTACTGCCCTGATTCCCTAGCTAACACTGAGATCCACACTTTGTCGTCCTGGCTCGTAAGTAGGTGCGCCAAAGTTGAGATCTTCTTAATACTCGGAGTGCCAATCGATGATAGGTCCCTTTCTGTCCATCGAACTTCGCTTTTATAGTCATATATTGCTCCGTTCGCAATATCGATAGTTGCTAGCGTCATAGGTTTCTTGTTCAGCTAACCTCCCCGCAAGCGTCCCTTGGTCACCGTCTATTCAGCATTTCTATTTTTTCGGTGATTGCATAAGTGCCGTTGTCTTCTATTTAATCGTCGTGCCATATATTGACAATCAGCTAAATATGCCGATCACTCCAAACTCATTCGACATATGTACGGTTTTATGCAAGCCAAGTGCACACACAAAAGACGTAGAGAACGAAATGTAAAACGAACAAGCAAACGCATGCCGCGACCATCCCTTGTTTGTGTGTGGTCCACATGCTGATTCGGCGGCTCGTGTTCTTTCGCCTTTCGTCTGCCTGCTTTCCCTTTTGATCGATGGCCTTGAACGATCGATTCTCGGTTGACATTGACATCGACGGTCTGTTTGTCACTACGAGCCCGTGTTGTTGTTGTTGCCGTCTCCGGTAACAGTGTCTCTTTCTTTGACTTCGAACGCCGACCGTTGTTGTTTTGTTGAGGCGCTCGATTTCATGCTCGCTCGTGCTGTTGTTGTTGGAGGTGTTAGGTGTCGAGTTGAAGTGGTGCCGTTGGATTTGTTTATGCTGCATTATTTATTGCACCGCTTTTGGCTTAGCGCTGATAGCGTGCCGCTGACGCTAGTGCTGGCAGCGTTACGCCGTGTGACTTCGTGACTCACAACAGAACCTTTTGAATTGGACTACGATTGGGGCATAGAGTTTGAGCATTTGGAGATTCCGAACATAAATCAGTTGCAGAGAGGAGATAGCGAAGATAAGCATTTTGACCTTTTAATGAACTAAGAAAATTTGGATGACAACCTTAATAAGGAGGAATTACATTCAATTAAAGAAGTATTTAGGGATTGTACAGATATATTCCATTTACAAGGAGACAACCTGTCCTATACGACGGTATGGGAACATGAAATCCCTACCGATCCAGGACATCCTCCAATTAAAAGTAGACAATATACATTACCGGAAAATCACAAGTCCGAAATAAATTCTAAGGTTAAGAAAATGTTGGCAGACAACATAATTACATCTAGTAAATCGCCTTGGAATTCGCCAATAATATTGGTTCCCAAAAGGCTAGGGAAAGATGGGGAAAAGAAATGGAGACTAGTTGTGGATTTTAGAAAATTAAACGAAATTACACTTAAACAAGTTTTCCCTATACCAAGAATAGATGAAATACTGGATCGTTATTTTTCTACGTTGGACTTGGCTAGCGGCTATCATCAAGTGCTGGTTGATGAGCGGGATAGACAGAAAACAGCCTTCAGCACGGGCTTGGGACATTTTGAATTCATTAGGATGCCTTTTGGTCTCACAGGAGCACCAGCAAAGTTTCAGAGAATAATGAATAGTATTTTGACAGGTCTTCAGGGAATCTGCAAGAAATTCATAGGACCACGAGGCTCGTTGGAGGAATGTGTTTGACGTTTTGACGGTAAGTAATCTTTAACTTCAAACGGAGAAATGTCAATTCTTAAAAAAAGAAGTAGTTTATTTAGGACATAAATGTTTGGAAATTGGATTTTTACCGGACCTAGCTAAAGTAGAATCAGTAAAAAATATTAAACCACCAAAAATATTAAGCAATTCCAGTCTTTTCTCGGATTAATAAATTATTACAGAAAGTTTATTCCTGATGCAGCAAAACAATCCTTGCCACTAACAGAATTATTAAGAAAAGAAGAGAAATTTGTTTGGAATAAGGATTGCCAAGAGGCAATGGAAAGGTTGAAGGAGGCAGTAACAAGCCCACCGATACTTTAGTATCCCGATTTTGAAAAATTATTTATTCTGACAACTGATGCCAGCAACGAAGCATTGGGGGCGGTATTGTCGCAAGGAGAGCCGGGAAAAGACCTGCCAATCTACTTTGCGAGTAGGGCACTTAGTGCAACCGAAAGACGATATTCCACGATAGAAAAAGAATTTTTAGCAATAGTTTGGGCAGTGAAAAATTTTAGAACCTACCTTTTAGGCAAACATTTCAAAATTTTAAACCGACCATAAACCTCTGAAAAGAATAGCAAATCTAAATTATCAAGACACGAGATTAGGCCGTTTTAGACTGCAGAAACATAACCTAGTAGTAGAAGTAGTTCTTTATTAAAGTTTAAAGTTCAAATTCAATAAAAATTTACAGTAGGTACCTATATCTAAAGAACAAACACCGATGACATAAATTGTAGTCCCTCGGCAATTTGGTATTTTTTCTATCGAACCTTATGCCCGTTGTAAAACTATATAATGTGTGTAATGGTAAAAAAAATAATACTTATAATATTAGCATCGTATAGAAATTTTTAGCTAGTTAAGCTCCTCAGTTAGGAATTTTCTATAGGCCAGCGCCATTGCTGTAGACAAAATCAACTTTTTCCATCCAGCATAATTTTTTCCATTCAGCAATTCGACCACTTCGTGTAGCTCCAACCTAGGTTTGTCGTATATGCCGATTCTAAACTCTTCAAGTACCGGACAAACGCCGTAGAAGTGTAGTTCTGTTTCATATTCACCCATGTTGCACATTGTGCATATTCTGCTTTGTGTTATATCACAGCTATTGCCCTTCAATTGGAAAAGTCCACATCTCGCTTTAAAAATGATTCGTATGTTTCGCAGACCTGACGCATTTGTGATGTATTTTTCCGCTACGGTGTGGTCCAGGGATTTATACAGACATGTTGCGATCCCCGTGGCGTGTAATACCGCTTTTTCAATCGATTCCTTTCGTTTCTCATTTATAAAAAATCCTCAGTAAAAGAGCCATTCCATTTTCGAACTCTTCGCCTCCGTTAAGTTCAGTTGGTATCTACTTCTTAGCTGTTGTAGTTGTTGTGACCAAAATACATTTTTCTTTAGAACCAGCATGAGAGCTTTCTCGGTAGCTTGTGTTCTCCATATTCGAACAGCGTTTTAGCTATGAACAAGCAATGTAGCTGTAGAGTGAATAAATGGCCATCTTCAGCACCGGTTTCCAATCAGAGCGCATAACTTGGAGCGCTCTCTGGTAGCACAAGTATTCTTTTGATGAAGAAACGTTGCAGTTTATATACAATATCAGAACCAACGCCACCCCAGACTTGAGCTGCGTATCCCTGTACTGCTAGGCTAACGGCTTGAAAGACTTCCCATTTCGATTGCAGCGAGACTTCCTTTTTATTGAAAAAATTTTTTCCAGGTTGTATTAATGCTTAGTTTAGCCATACTGTTGCGTGAATCAACATGTTAAGTGAAACTTAGTTGATGCGTGAGAATCACTTCGATATGCGATAAAGAACAACAACGAAAACACTGGCGTTCAGAATCAATAAAACATTAACGCTGGCGTAAACAATCAAAGCCAATACTAGGAACATCAGACGATTGGATCGGGCGGGTGAGCAGCAAGACGAAATGGCCGAAACAGCTAGTCAGCAATTATGTCGTATAAGCTATGCACAAGAAGTTCATCGTCTTAAATACTGACCTGCTCCAATAATAATAACAACAACAACACGTAGCAGGTGAAGACTGGAATAAAGCTGACGCTAGAAGTATTAAGCAACAGCAGCACGCAACAACAATGAGTAAGCTGACCTGATCGGCCTGATATATTTGGAACACGCAACAACAACAATCGAGATGACCCAGAAGAGTGTCGCAACAACCGATATTGCTAGAACAGCAATATCTCTTTATTTAAACTGAGATTTGTGCACTGGAAGAGGACTGCGATCAGATCCGTGAACCGAAGTATTCAGTAGATCTCAACTTTAACGCACCTACTCACGAGCCAGGACGTTGAAGTGTGGATCTCCGTGTTAGCTAGGGAATAGCTCATAAAAGTTAGTTAGCTTAGGGATTTAATGTTCGGCTTTCAAATAAATCAATAAATGCTATATTCAATATTAAACGGTCTCGAGTAATTCCTTGCGTTAAGCTACTTAGACGCGCTCCCTAGACGACACAACAGATGGGTTATTGCCGCGAGATTGTAGACGTGTCTTTCGTTGAGTTGCCTTTTCTGAAGGCCGCTTGATATTCCGTACATTACCTAATACATTCATGAAAAATTCAATTATGAACTTTTCCAGCAATATAAAACACCGAGCCGACTCCGTGTTTCTTTGATAATTTTCTTATGACTTTATCTCGTAAATCGTTTAATATTTTATTTTCCTGTCTTCAACAAAGATTAAGCTTAAGATATAAAGAAAAGAACTGTTTTAATACCTGACGCGAACAACTCTAACTAGTCTCTAAAAATAGTAAAAATCTAAAAAATTTGAAAAATTTTTCACCTCATATTACCATTTGTGGCCCATAGCTCCCAAGCCGATACACAATTTTCCAAACACGTTTTGATTAAAACGAAGGGAAAACAAAACTCGACAACTCCCTGCAGTACACCAACTGTATCCGAGAGCTCCTTGATACCGTTTTTGTACTTCAAAGTTGAAATTTTTTACCTCAAATCAGAAGAAAAATGTTGAATGTGGCATTGATTTTATTTTCTAAATCTTGCAAAGAAAATACGTGACGTCAGAGTTGTATTTTTAATTATAAGATAAAATTCGTTTTGCAGTTGAAAAATCTTTCTTTAAGAAGAATATTAAAAAAATATATACTTTTAAACATATAAATTGGTTTTCTTTAAAACAATATCCAAAAAGTGCCTTAAAATGGGAAATATCCCTAAAACTAGAATTAAATCACAATTCTTTTTCAGGGATCGTTATTGTAAGATGTTTATAAATATTTACAAACTATTGCCATGACTATATGTAACTGAATATTTTCTTTGTTCAAACAAGAAGAGGACATTAACTGTCCTAATGCAGCCCAAATGTATTTATATAGATGCAATAAAAATATTTCGCACGCAATTTATATGGTACATAACGGATATACTTTTTAGAAAACGGATAATCCAGAAGGCGGGTTGTATATAATAATTATATTACGTGTCCTACCTGCATTTTGTAAGAATATTCTATTTGTTCACACAACTGAAGGGTAAGAATAATTTTTGATTCCTCTAGGAATGCGCAAGACTAAGAGTGTACCTGTTTTCTAAAAACCCACAGTTTTTAAACTAATCTGTGTTTCTTCAGATTTTTAAAATGGGTTATTAGGTAAAAAAAAAAATTACAAAAATATTTGTAAAGATTTCCCTGTAAAACAGTTGCAATCGTGGAAGTTAGTTAATTCGCAGAAGTGTACGAAACGTCAGATTTGTTATACGTAATAAAGTTATTTTAACGCCTCTGAAGATGAGGCCTTTGACTTCTTTATTGGTTGATCGAATTCATGGTCTGATTCTGAATCATCAGACCTATATGCAAAATGTAAGGGCATATCTCTTTCGGCTTCAACGTCAGAGCTAGTGTCCGTTGGGTTTTTGTCTTCATGTTCGAATTGCGATAACTTCTGACTCCACCAACACACATCGGCAAGCAATGCGTCTAGACTTTTTCCTTTATAACGTTTTTCCATTGGCATGGTGATTTGATGGAATCGCTCTCCCTGTTCATCCGATTCGGTGGGCAGTTGTTTTAAGAACTTATAAAGGTGATGATGCAGAACATGTAACTTCAGTGTCATCGATACATTGATTTCATGGAAATAGTGAAGCATTGTATCCACTAGTTTTCTACATTTGCATGGCTGCGCACGATTCTTTCCTAATACACTCTCGATTACAGCTTAAAGTGCATCCCAGGCTTTCTGTTGATTGTTTCTCAGGACATTGGTAAAGCTTTCGCTTTTCATCAATTTTCTAATATCCGGGCCATTCAGTACACTTATGTTACGTATAAGAAATTAAGTTTTTAATAATAGGTATGAGATATATGAATATTAAAGAAAAGTAGCTTACCATTTTTAATTTTTGCATTGCTGAGTTTTGGAAATATGTTTTTCAAACATTGGAAGATTTCATCATTATCTTTCACGGCCATTTCGATGAATTTCTTAATAATTCCCAATTTGATATGGAGTGATGGCAGTAAGATGTCATGAATATTTTTTATTAAACGCCGATTAACTAACTTCAGTAGTTTTTCGTTTTCGGGAGTTCTTTCTACCCAGTCTTTACAATCATACTGATCTTCTTTGTTTCGGGAGTCCCAATTGCATAGAAAACAAAAGTATTTTGGGAAACCACCCTTTATACCTTGCAATATGTTGACAACTTTTAGGTCGCAGCAAATATTCCATTGATTTTCATTGTATTTAATTTTCGTCAATATATGTTATTGTCCATCGTTTCATGCATTTCCTTCATATTTGTGCCTAATGCTAATGGAATGGATGGTTTTTTGTTTGATACGTGCAGCAGCACAGCCTTTAAGCTTGAAACTGAGCCATCGATGAATAGACGCCAGTCGCCAGAGATATACTCCATTCCCAATTTATGCACTAAACTTTTTATGTCATTGCAGTAAGTGAAGGTATTTGAAGTGTTGACGGTATATAATTCCTGAAATTCAGCTTGGCGGTTCCTGTATGCCGTGGCGCAAACATCCTGCTGTGTGAGTTTTCTGCGCTTTAAAAATGAGGTCAACATTTCAGAGTTCCGTTGCGATAATCCCAACTTAGCCACAATATAATCCATTTCTTCTTGTGTTAAAGGATTTGGTTCATCATCTTCTTAGGTATCCACATAATCGGGACCTAGCGATTCCATTCCCTCGGGTGAAGCATTTCCGTCACTCCATACGGAGAAATCACCCCGACTCGGAGGTCTTGGTGGTTCGTCGTCATTAGAATGTGGTTTTGGTAGTGAAGCAGTAACAGCAGCAACATATTTTTATACCCAGCGAAAGCGGGGTATATTAGTTTTGTGCGAATCTTGTAACAGGGAGAATTAAGCTCCTGAGATATAGACAAATATATATAGAAATGATCAGGATCAAAAACTGAATCGATTTAGACATGTCCGTCTGTCCGTCCATCCGTCTGTCCGTCCGTCCGTTGTCGGATCTCCTCCGAAACGGCTGGACCAATGAAGTCGAAATTTGTTACACATGTATATCGGGGTCCGAGTATGATCCTAAGTAAAAATGGAAGACATCCGCCCACTGCCACGCCCACAAATGAATCTATTGTGTTTTCAGTAAAATGCTTGTTACTTGCGAACCACTCAACACATTGCACTGATATTTGGTGTACTGGTAAACTACAAAAAGGGACATATCCTGGAAAAAAATTGGCGCCGCCCTCCTCGACCCACGCCCACAAATAATCCCATAAATAAGGGTTTATCGTAACTTGTGAAGTAAAAGGCGTAGAAGCTTCAAATTCGCAACATCGGTTGACCAAGGCAAATGAAAGGTGTAGGAATAAAAATTAATGTGGCCCACCCACTGCCACGCCCTCAAATGGAGCATTTTCGTAACTTCCATAGTAAAAGGCGTAGAAGCTTCAAATTCGCAACATAGGTTCACCAAAGCGAATTAAAGGTGTAGGGAAATAAGTTATGTGGCCCGCCCACTGCCACGCCCACAAATAAAGAAGCAAAACATAGTGCGCCAATAATGTCGGGACGCTGGGTATTTCAAAGTCGGGCTTGGTTGACCAAGGCAAATGAAAGGTGTAGGAACAAAAATTTATGTATCCTGCCCACTGCCATGCCCACAAATGGAGAATTTTCGTTACTTCCAAAGTAAAAGGCGTAGAAACTTCAAATTCGCAACATAGGCTGACCAAGGCAAATGAAAGGTGTAGGAACAAAATTTTATATAGCCCGCCCACTGCCACGCCCACAAATGAAGATTTTTGCTAACTTCCGAAGTAAAAGGCGTAGAAGCTTCAAATTCGCAACATAGGTTCGCCAAGGCGAATTAAAGGTGTAGGGAAATAAGTTATGTTAAGCATCAAAATTATTGTACACGTAGCTCCTTGATTCATGATGTCCATTGGGCTGCACACTTCGTTGGGCGTGTAATCTTCACCAATTAAATCCACTTCGCCGAAATAAAGCGTATATGCAAACTTCAACTCCTCAGTAAAATGCCTAACGTAATTTTCTGGCAGCTTAAGCACTACATGACCGCAAACGTAACAAAAGTTATTTATTTTTGGGCACTTGGTATTTTCCATATTAAAAATGTTGTATTTATATTCACTCAAATGAACTTATTCGCTTCGTACACTTCAGCGAATTAACTAACTTCCACGATTTCAACTGTTTTATAAGGAAATCTTTACAAATATTTTTGTAATTTTTTTACCTAATAACCCTTTTTAAAAATCTGAAGTTACACCGATTAGTTTAAAAACTGTGGGTTTTTAGAAAACAGGTACACTCTTAGTCTTGCGCATTTCTAGAGGGAAAAAAAAATGATTCTTACCCTTCAGTTGTGTGAACAAATAGAATATCCTTACAAAATACAGGTAGGACACCCAATATAATTATTATATACAACCCGCCTTCTAGATTATCCGTTTTCTAAAAAGCATATCCGTTATGTACCATATAAATTGCGTGCGAAATATTTTTATTGCATCTATATAAATACTTTTGGGCTGCATTAGGACAGTTAATGTCCTCTTCTTGTTTGAACAAAGAAAATATTCAGTTACATATAGTCATGGCAATAGTTTGTAAATATTTATAAACATCTTACAATAACGATACCTGAAAAAAATTTTTTTTACGAATTTAATCAGAATGGCCATTTCTTACACTAATTCTTAACTTGGAGCTTAATTATTGATGCATATAAAGTAAAATATTAAGTGAGTTCAACGAGGTGTAAGTCTAACTACTCCTCCAGCTATTTTAGCCTAAACGAAGCCTGTCCTTGTGGACTTTCACTATTTTATTCTGTTCTATTTGTATTGAACAATTATTATTACTATCTATTTTTACTTCTTTATATGGTCCTTTGTATAGGCTTTCTAATTTATGCCCAATAGGGTTGTCTACGTACACGTAATCATTCACTTGAATATTTTTTTCATTTGCGTGACAATCATAAGAGCGTTTTTGGTTCAATTTACTTTTCTTAAGAATCTCGTTTGTATGCTTATGTGCCGTTTGCAAACGAAACTTTACCTCTTTGGCGTATTCATCTACGTTATAGCATAGATCTACCCTGTTTTGAGAGAGAATATCTAATTCTGGTGGCGTTTGGCCGTAAACCAATTCGAATGGACAATATCCATGTGTGGTAGACGGTGCTACATTATAACAATAAGTGAAGTATATCACCCATTCGTCCCAATCATGTTTATCTGAGATATACGATCTCATGTACTCGTTGAGTGTACGATGGGATCTTTCTACAGTACCAAGCGTTTGGTGGTAGTGCGGTGTTGATGTTTTAAATTCAATCTGCAACAACGCACACAACTCATTTATCAACTTGTTATTTAACTCAGTACCCATATCCGTCAACAATGTTTTCATTGGTCCATAGACCAAAACAAAATTATCAAATATACATCGGGCTACGCTTTTAGCATGTTTGCTCTTCAACGGCGCAATTACTAAGTATTTGGTTAAGTCGTATATCATTGTGGGAGCATATTCATTATCATTTAGTGACCTGGGGAGAGGTCCAACAGTATCTATTAAAACGCAGTCAAACGCTTTTGTAGGTGTTTTGGTTATAACAAGAGGCTCCCTAGGTTTTACTTGGGATTTATTCCTTTTACAATCATCGCAATGTTTTACAAAATTTCTAACTTGCTTTGACATATTCTTCCAAAAGTAGAACTTACTCAGTTTTTTTAACATTCTTGTTGTTTTTGCATGACCTCCATGTATGGGGTCATTATGAAATCTTTCGAGCAGCTTTAGCTTTTCTTCTCCTTCGTTTATATAGATTACTCGAGGAGTAATCGCGATTTTTATATTTGAATTAGGGCCCTTCAAAATTTTATTTACGCGCGTTTTAAATTCATCAATGCTTATGTGTGTAAATACATCATCATTTGCACTAATGCGTAGATGTTTAACTTTTGCATCGTCGGCCAATTTTTGAAGCTCTGGGAATAGTTTACCTAAGTTAACCTTCCCATTAACGACATATTCATCTACGTTCATTGTTTGAATAATTTTCTTTCCTTTTTTAAAAATTGCTCTAGGACAATTTCGGAATAGCTCGAACCTTAAATTTATAAACTTTGCTACTTCTGCAGGATTTAATGTTTCAAAGCAGTGAATTTCATCCGTACTTTTGTCTTGGACTTTGCTTTCATTTTTATTTTTGGAAAGATTCGAATCGACGCTTTTTGTAGTAACTTTGTTAACCGCATGTGTTATTTCGGCTATGTCTTTAAATTCAATTCTAGATAAGGCATCTGCGCCTACGTTTTCTTTTCCCTTTATATGCTCTATGGTAAAATCGTATTCTTCCAAATCAAGGCGCATGCGTGTCAGCCTAGATGAGGGGTTTTTGAGTGAATATAGATAGGCCAACGGTTTGTGGTCGGTTTTGACCAAACATTTCCTACCGTATACGTATGGGCGGAAATAACAGGTTGGCTGATAAGTCCCCGGTCTAACAAAGAAAAACACATTTTTTTGTCAAAATTCGTTTTTATTATTCAACATAGTTCCCTTCAAGAGCGATACAACGATTATAACGACCTTCCAATTTTTTGATACCATTTTGGTAGTACTCCTTCGGTTTTGCCACAAAATAGGCCTCAGTTTCGGCGATCACCTCTTCATTGCAGCCAAATTTTTTCCCTGCGAGCATCCTTTTGAGGTCTGAGAACAATAAAAAGTCGCTGGGGGCCAGATCTGGAGAATACGGTGGATGGGGAAACAATTCGAAGCCTAATTCATGAATTTTTGCCATCGTTCTCAATGACTTGTGGCACGATGCGTTGTCTTGGTGGAACAACACTTTTTTCTTCTTCATATGGGGCCGTTTTGCCGCGATTTCGACCTTCAGACGCTCCAATAACGACATATTATAGTCACTGTTGATGGTGTTTCCCTTCTCAAGATAATCGATAAAAATTATTCCATGCCCATCCCAAAAAACAGAGGCCGTTACTTTGCCAGCGGACTTTTGAGTCTTTCCACGCTTCGGAGACGGTTCACCGATCGCTGTCCACTCAGCCGACTGTCGATTGGACTCAAGACTGTAGTGATAGAGCCATGTTTCATCCATTGTCACATATCGGCGCAAAAACTCGGGTGTATTGCGAGTTAACAGCTGCAAACACCGCTCAGAATCATCGACACGTTGTTGTTTTTGGTCAAATGTGAGCTCGCGCGGCACCCATTTTGCACAGAGCTTTTTCATATCCAAATATTGATGAATGATATGACCAACACGTTCCTTTGATATCTTTAAGGCCTCTGCTATCTCGATCAACTTAATTTTACGGTCATTCAAAATCATTTTATGAATTTTTTTGATGTTTTCGTCGGTAACCACCTCTTTCGGGCGTCCACTGCGTTCACCGTCCTCCGTGCTCATTTCACCACGCTTGAATTTTGCATACCAATCAATTATTGTTGGTTTTCCTGGGGCAGAATCCGGAAACTCATTATCAAGCCACGTTTTTGCTTCCACTGTATTTTTTCCCTTCAGAAAACAGTATTTTATCAAAGCACGAAATTCCTTTTATTCAATTTTTTTCACAAAAACAAAAGTTGCTTCACAAAAGACGCTCTATCTCACAAACTAATTGACTTACAGACGTCAAATTTTGACACGAATCATTTGAAGGTTGCCACTTTATAAAAATAATATGCATGTAATACTAGCGACGCCATCTATGTGTCAGACCGGGGACTTATCAGCCAACCTGTTATATTGACGAAAATTAAATACAACGAAAATCAATGGAATATTTGCTGCGACCTAAAAGTTGTCAACATATTGCAAGGTATAAAGGGTGGTTTCCCAAAATACTTTTGTTTTCTATGCAATTGGGACTCCCGAAACAAAGAAGATCAGTATGATTGTAAAGACTGGGTAGAAAGAACTCACGAAAACGAAAAACTACTGAAGTTAGTTAATCGGCGTTTAATAAAAAATATTCATGACATCTTACTGCCATCACTCCATATCAAATTGGGAATTATTAAGAAATTCATCGAAATGGCCGTGAAAGATAATGATGAAATCTTCCAATGTTTGAAAAACATATTTCCAAAACTCAGCAATGCAAAAATTAAAAATGGTAAGCTACTTTTCTTTAATATTCATATATCTCATACCTATTATTAAAAACTTAATTTCTTATACGTAACATAAGTGTACTGAATGGCCCGGATATTAGAAAATTGATGAAAAGCGAAAGCTTTACCAACGTCCTGAGAAACAATCACCAGAAAGCCTGGGATGCACTTTAAGCTGTAATCGAGAGTGTATTAGGAAAGAATCGTGCGCAGCCATGCAAATGTAGAAAACTAGTGGATACAATGCTTCACTATTTCCATGAAATCAATGTATCGATGACACTGAAGTTACATGTTCTGCATCATCACCTTTATAAGTTCTTAAAACAACTGCCCACCGAATCGGATGAACAGGGAGAGCGATTCCATCAAATCACCATGCCAATGGAAAAACGTTATAAAGGAAAAAGTCTAGACGCATTGCTTGCCGATGTGTGTTGGTGGAGTCAGAAGTTATCGCAATTCGAACATGAAGACAAAAACCCAACGGACACTAGCTCTGACGTTGAAGCCGAAAGAGATATGCCCTTACATTTTGCATATAGGTCTGATGATTCAGAATCAGACCATGAATTCGATCAACCAATAAAGAAGTCAAAGGCCTCATCTTCAGAGGCGTTAAAATAACTTTATTACGTATAACAAATCTGACGTTTCGTACACTTCTGCGAATTAACTAACTTCCACGATTGCAACTGTTTTATAGGGAAATCTTTACAAATATTTTTGTAATTTTTTTTTTTTTACCTAATAACCCATTTTAAAAATCTGAAGAAACACAGATTAGTTTAAAAACTGTGGGTTTTTAGAAAACAGGTACACTCTTAGTCTTGCGCATTCCTAGAGGAATCAAAAATTATTCTTACCCTTCAGTTGTGTGAACAAATAGAATATTCTTACAAAATGCAGGTAGGACACGTAATATAATTATTATATACAACCCGCCTTCTGGATTATCCGTTTTCTAAAAAGTATATCCGTTATGTACCATATAAATTGCGTGCGAAATATTTTTATTGCATCTATATAAATACTTTTGGGCTGCATTAGGACAGTTAATGTCCTCTTCTTGTTTGAACAAAGAAAATATTCAGTTACATATAGTCATGGCAATAGTTTGTAAATATTTATAAACATCTTACAATAACGATACCTGAAAAAAAATTTTTTTACGAATTTAATCAGAATGGCCATTCCTTACACTAATTCTTAACTTGGAGCTTAATTATTGATGCATATAAAGTAAAATATTAAGTGAGTTCAACGAGGTGTAAGTCTAACTACTCCTCCAACTATTTTAGCCTAAACGAAGCCTGTCCTTGTGGACTTTCACTATTTTATTCTGTTCTATTTGTATTGAACAATTATTATTACTATCTATTTTTACTTCTTTATATGGTCCTTTGTATAGGCTTTCTAATTTATGCCCAGTAGGGTTGTCTACGTACACGTAATCATTCACTTGAATATTTTTTTCATTTGCGTGACAATCATAAGAGCGTTTTTGGTTCAATTTACTTTTCTTAAGAATCTCGTTTGTATGCTTATGTGCCGTTTGCAAACGAAACTTTACCTCTTTGGCGTATTCATCTACGTTATAGCATAGATCTACCCTGTTTTGAGAGAGAATATCTAATTCTGGTGGCGTTTGGCCGTAAACCAATTCGAATGGACAATATCCATGTGTGGTAGACGGTGCTACATTATAACAATAAGTGAAGTATATCACCCATTCGTCCCAATCATGTTTATCTGAGATATACGATCTCATGTACTCGTTGAGTGTACGATGGGATCTTTCTACAGTACCAAGCGTTTGGTGGTAGTGCGGTGTTGATGTTTTAAATTCAATCTGCAACAACGCACACAACTCATTTATCAACTTGTTATTTAACTCAGTACCCATATCCGTCAACAATGTTTTCATTGGTCCATAGACCAAAACAAAATTATCAAATATACATCGGGCTACGCTTTTAGCATGTTTGCTCTTCAACGGCGCAATTACTAAGTATTTGGTTAAGTCGTATATCATTGTGGGAGCATATTCATTATCATTTAGTGACCTGGGGAGAGGTCCAACAGTATCTATTAAAACGCAGTCAAACGCTTTTGTAGGTGTTTTGGTTATAACAAGAGGCTCCCTAGGTTTTACTTGGGATTTATTCCTTTTACAATCATCGCAATGTTTTACAAAATTTCTAACTTGCTTTGACATATTCTTCCAAAAGTAGAACTTACTCAGTTTTTTTAACATTCTTGTTGTTTTTGCATGACCTCCATGTATGGGGTCATTATGAAATCTTTCGAGCAGCTTTAGCTTTTCTTCTCCTTCGTTTATATAGATTACTCGAGGAGTAATCGCGATTTTTATATTTGAATTAGGGCCCTTCAAAATTTTATTTACGCGCGTTTTAAATTCATCAATGCTTATGTGTGTAAATACATCATCATTTGCACTAATGCGTAGATGTTTAACTTTTGCATCGTCGGCCAATTTTTGAAGCTCTGGGAATAGTTTACCTAAGTTAACCTTCCCATTAACGACATATTCATCTACGTTCATTGTTTGAATAATTTTCTTTCCTTTTTTAAAAATTGCTCTAGGACAATTTCGGAATAGCTCGAACCTTAAATTTATAAACTTTGCTACTTCTGCAGGATTTAATGTTTCAAAGCAGTGAATTTCATCCGTACTTTTGTCTTGGACTTTGCTTTCATTTTTATTTTTGGAAAGATTCGAATCGACGCTTTTTGTAGTAACTTTGTTAACCGCATGTGTTATTTCGGCTATGTCTTTAAATTCAATTCTAGATAAGGCATCTGCGCCTACGTTTTCTTTTCCCTTTATATGCTCTATGGTAAAATCGTATTCTTCCAAATCAAGGCGCATGCGTGTCAGCCTAGATGAGGGGTTTTTGAGTGAATATAGATAGGCCAACGGTTTGTGGTCGGTTTTGACCAAACATTTCCTACCGTATACGTATGGGCGGAAATAACAGGTTGGCTGATAAGTCCCCGGTCTAACAAAGAAAAACACATTTTTTTGTCAAAATTCGTTTTTATTATTCAACATAGTTCCCTTCAAGAGCGATACAACGATTATAACGACCTTCCAATTTTTTGATACCATTTTGGTAGTACTCCTTCGGTTTTTGCCTCAAAATAGGCCTCAGTTTCGGCGATCACCTCTTTATTGCAGCCAAATTTTTTCCCTGCGAGCATCCTTTTGAGGTCTGAGAACAAGAAAAAGTCGCTGGGGGCCAGATCTGGAGAATACGGTGGGTGGGGAAGCAATTCGAAGCCTAATTCAAGAATTTTTGCCATCGTTCTCAATGACTTGTGGCACGGTGCGTTGTCTTGGTGGAACAACACTTTTTTCTTCTTCATATGGGGCCGTTTTGCCGCGATTTCGACCTTCAGACGCTCCAATAACGACATATTATAGTCACTGTTGATGGTGTTTCCCTTCTCAAGATAATCGATAAAAATTATTCCATGCCCATCCCAAAAAACAGAGGCCGTTACTTTGCCAGCGGACTTTTGAGTCTTTCCACGCTTCGGAGACGGTTCACCGATCGCTGTCCACTCAGCCGACTGTCGATTGGACTCAAGACTGTAGTGATAGAGCCATGTTTCATCCATTGTCACATATCGGCGCAAAAACTCGGGTGTATTGCGAGTTAACAGCTGCAAACACCGCTCAGAATCATCGACACGTTGTTGTTTTTGGTCAAATGTGAGCTCGCGCGGCACCCATTTTGCACAGAGCTTTTTCATATCCAAATATTGATGAATGATATGACCAACACGTTCCTTTGATATCTTTAAGGCCTCTGCTATCTCGATCAACTTAATTTTACGGTCATTCAAAATCATTTTATGAATTTTTTTGATGTTTTCGTCGGTAACCACCTCTTTCGGGCGTCCACTGCGTTCACCGTCCTCCGTGCTCATTTCACCACGCTTGAATTTTGCATACCAATCAATTATTGTTGGTTTTCCTGGGGCAGAATCCGGAAACTCATTATCAAGCCACGTTTTTGCTTCCACTGTATTTTTTCCCTTCAGAAAACAGTATTTTATCAAAGCACGAAATTCCTTTTATTCAATTTTTTTCACAAAAACAAAAGTTGCTTCACAAAAGACGCTCTATCTCACAAACTAATTGACTTACAGACGTCAAATTTTGACACGAATCATTTGAAGGTTGCCACTTTATAAAAATAATATGCATGTAATACTAGCGACGCCATCTATGTGTCAGACCGGGGACTTATCAGCCAACCTGTTATATTGACGAAAATTAAATACAATGAAAATCAATGGAATATTTGCTGCGACCTAAAAGTTGTCAACATATTGCAAGGTATAAAGGGTGGTTTCCCAAAATACTTTTGTTTTCTATGCAATTGGGACTCCCGAAACAAAGAAGATCAGTATGATTGTAAAGACTGGGTAGAAAGAACTCCCGAAAACGAAAAACTACTGAAGTTAGTTAATCGGCGTTTAATAAAAAATATTCATGACATCTTACTGCCATCACTCCATATCAAATTGGGAATTATTAAGAAATTCATCGAAATGGCCGTGAAAGATAATGATGAAATCTTCCAATGTTTGAAAACCATATTTCCAAAACTCAGCAATGCAAAAATTAAAAATGGTAAGCTACTTTTCTTTAATATTCATATATCTCATACCTATTATTAAAAACTTAATTTCTTATACGTAACATAAGTGTACTGAATGGCCCGGATATTAGAAAATTGATGAAAAGCGAAAGCTTTACCAACGTCCTGAGAAACAATCACCAGAAAGCCTGGGATGCACTTTAAGCTGTAATCGAGAGTGTATTAGGAAAGAATCGTGCGCAGCCATGCAAATGTAGAAAACTAGTGGATACAATGCTTCACTATTTCCATGAAATCAATGTATCGATGACACTGAAGTTACATGTTCTGCATCATCACCTTTATAAGTTCTTAAAACAACTGCCCACCGAATCGGATGAACAGGGAGAGCGATTCCATCAAATCACCATGCCAATGGAAAAACGTTATAAAGGAAAAAGTCTAGACGCATTGCTTGCCGATGTGTGTTGGTGGAGTCAGAAGTTATCGCAATTCGAACATGAAGACAAAAACCCAACGGACACTAGCTCTGACGTTGAAGCCGAAAGAGATATGCCCTTACATTTTGCATATAGGTCTGATGATTCAGAATCAGACCATGAATTCGATCAACCAATAAAGAAGTCAAAGGCCTCATCTTCAGAGGCGTTAAAATAACTTTATTACGTATAACAAATCTGACGTTTCGTACACTTCTGCGAATTAACTAACTTCCACGATTGCAACTGTTTTATAGGGAAATCTTTACAAATATTTTTGTAATTTTTTTTTTTTACCTAATAACCCATTTTAAAAATCTGAAGAAACACAGATTAGTTTAAAAACTGTGGGTTTTTAGAAAACAGGTACACTCTTAGTCTTGCGCATTCCTAGAGGAATCAAAAATTATTCTTACCCTTCAGTTGTGTGAACAAATAAAATATTCTTACAAAATGCAGGTAGGACACGTAATATAATTATTATATACAACCCGCCTTCTGGATTATCCGTTTTCTAAAAAGTATATCCGTTATGTACCATATAAATTGCGTGCGAAATATTTTTATTGCATCTATATAAATACTTTTGGGCTGCATTAGGACAGTTAATGTCCTCTTCTTGTTTGAACAAAAAAAATATTCAGTTACATATAGTCATGGCAATAGTTTGTAAATATTTATAAACATCTTACAATAACGATACCTGAAAAAAAATTTTTTTACGAATTTAATCAGAATGGCCATTCCTTACACTAATTCTTAACTTGGAGCTTAATTATTGATGCATATAAAGTAAAATATTAAGTGAGTTCAACGAGGTGTAAGTCTAACTACTCCTCCAACTATTTTAGCCTAAACGAAGCCTGTCCTTGTGGACTTTCACTATTTTATTCTGTTCTATTTGTATTGAACAATTATTATTACTATCTATTTTTACTTCTTTATATGGTCCTTTGTATAGGCTTTCTAATTTATGCCCAGTAGGGTTGTCTACGTACACGTAATCATTCACTTGAATATTTTTTTCATTTGCGTGACAATCATAAGAGCGTTTTTGGTTCAATTTACTTTTCTTAAGAATCTCGTTTGTATGCTTATGTGCCGTTTGCAAACGAAACTTTACCTCTTTGGCGTATTCATCTACGTTATAGCATAGATCTACCCTGTTTTGAGAGAGAATATCTAATTCTGGTGGCGTTTGGCCGTAAACCAATTCGAATGGACAATATCCATGTGTGGTAGACGGTGCTACATTATAACAATAAGTGAAGTATATCACCCATTCGTCCCAATCATGTTTATCTGAGATATACGATCTCATGTACTCGTTGAGTGTACGATGGGATCTTTCTACAGTACCAAGCGTTTGGTGGTAGTGCGGTGTTGATGTTTTAAATTCAATCTGCAACAACGCACACAACTCATTTATCAACTTGTTATTTAACTCAGTACCCATATCCGTCAACAATGTTTTCATTGGTCCATAGACCAAAACAAAATTATCAAATATACATCGGGCTACGCTTTTAGCATGTTTGCTCTTCAACGGCGCAATTACTAAGTATTTGGTTAAGTCGTATATCATTGTGGGAGCATATTCATTATCATTTAGTGACCTGGGGAGAGGTCCAACAGTATCTATTAAAACGCAGTCAAACGCTTTTGTAGGTGTTTTGGTTATAACAAGAGGCTCCCTAGGTTTTACTTGGGATTTATTCCTTTTACAATCATCGCAATGTTTTACAAAATTTCTAACTTGCTTTGACATATTCTTCCAAAAGTAGAACTTACTCAGTTTTTTTAACATTCTTGTTGTTTTTGCATGACCTCCATGTATGGGGTCATTATGAAATCTTTCGAGCAGCTTTAGCTTTTCTTCTCCTTCGTTTATATAGATTACTCGAGGAGTAATCGCGATTTTTATATTTGAATTAGGGCCCTTCAAAATTTTATTTACGCGCGTTTTAAATTCATCAATGCTTATGTGTGTAAATACATCATCATTTGCACTAATGCGTAGATGTTTAACTTTTGCATCGTCGGCCAATTTTTGAAGCTCTGGGAATAGTTTACCTAAGTTAACCTTCCCATTAACGACATATTCATCTACGTTCATTGTTTGAATAATTTTCTTTCCTTTTTTAAAAATTGCTCTAGGACAATTTCGGAATAGCTCGAACCTTAAATTTATAAACTTTGCTACTTCTGCAGGATTTAATGTTTCAAAGCAGTGAATTTCATCCGTACTTTTGTCTTGGACTTTGCTTTCATTTTTATTTTTGGAAAGATTCGAATCGACGCTTTTTGTAGTAACTTTGTTAACCGCATGTGTTATTTCGGCTATGTCTTTAAATTCAATTCTAGATAAGGCATCTGCGCCTACGTTTTCTTTTCCCTTTATATGCTCTATGGTAAAATCGTATTCTTCCAAATCAAGGCGCATGCGTGTCAGCCTAGATGAGGGGTTTTTGAGTGAATATAGATAGGCCAACGGTTTGTGGTCGGTTTTGACCAAACATTTCCTACCGTATACGTATGGGCGGAAATATGTTAATTTATAGCCCATTGTACAGCAATAAGGTCTTGTTCTATTGCTCCACAAGCCAGTTTACTGGCATCTGTAGTGATGCCAAATGTTTTTTCGAAATCCGGGTATTTGAGTATTTTTGGATTTAAAAGAGAATTTTTGAGGTAATTGAATGCAGTTTCGCACTCAGTGGTCCATATAAACTTACAATTTTTGCGAGTTAAGCGTGACAAGGGCAAAGAATGGAAAGAAAATTTGGGTATGAAACGTCTATAGTAGTTACAAAATGCCACAAATCGTCGCGTCTCATCAGAATTAGCTGGCTTTGGATAGTTCTGTATTATCCTCAATTTATTCGGGTCAGGTAAGATACCGTCTTTAGTGCATTTGTGGCCCAGATAGGTTACTTCAGGGTTGAAGAAGGTACACTTATCCGGGTGTAATTTGAGATTTGTTTTTCTACAAGTTTCGAAAACTTTGCGAAGGTTTTTCATCATGTGGCTCTCTGAACATCCCGTCACAATCAAGTCATCCATGTAGATGAAAGTATTATTTGTTTCTAATCCGGAAAAAGCAAGTGCCATCATTCTTTGAAACGAGTTCGGCGCCACCTTTAGGCCATATGGGAGTCTAGTAAAACGAAACGATCCTCCATCTGTAGAGAAGGAAGTAATATCGCGAGATTTCTCATCCAATTCGATTTGGTGGAAACCCGACACAAGATCAAGACAGCAAAAATATCTTGCTCTTCCTAGCTGGTCCAAAATATCCTCCATTCGAGACAAGGGGTATTTATCTGCTAATAATTTTTTATTGATTTGACGGTAGTCCACGACTAGACGCCAACGTTTTTCGTTGCTATTAGGGAGAGACTTTTTTCGCACAAGTAAAATTGGGCTGTTGTATTCTGATATGAAGGGCTCAATAATGCCATATTTTTTAAGTTTTTCTACCTGTCTGTTTATTTCCGGCTTTTGTGAGTGGGGTGCTCTATAATTTTTGATGTAAACTGGGGTGTTGTCTGATAGTTTAAGTTTTTGCTTGTAGAAGTTATTGGCTGTTATTTTGTCTGTTTCCAGCGCGAAAATGTCTATAAAATCTGTACATAAATTAGTCAAATTATCCTGTACAAATTGAGGAAAATTTCGCTTTAATTTTTCTAAAATTTCGTTTTTTCGGGAACTATTGTCGCAATGGCTAGCAGTTTCCTAATTTGATAAATTTTCCGATATAATGCATGGGCTTGTAATAAATTGATTTTCATTAGTTGTGTTCATTATACGGACGAAAGGACTGTTTTTTGAAATAATAGTATTGGCTACGAATATTCCCTCTGCTATTATTTAGTTAGGTATCAGTGCACATTCTTCTTTTATATCAGCAGATATTTGCCTGATAGCCTCTGAGCGAGCTGGCAATGCCAAGAGGTTGGGAGATAGCGAATTGGAAAGCTTCACGGTTATATGCTGATCAATGTTATCTGGCCTTATTGTGAGGTAATCCTCTTCATTCCTACCTTGATATTCCAGTAAGCATCTATATATCTTAATGAAATCAAGTCCAACTATTCCATCGCATGGAATACGAAAGTTTTCATCGACCAAATGGAACTCATGCGGTATCAGAAAATTTTTTATTTTAAGATGCGCTTCAACTCTTCCAAGTGATTTTATCATTCCAGAACCTATTTCAGTTATATTTGTAGTGTAATAATTTTGAATTGGCACATCTAGATGTACCTTATTTGCTTTGATCAAAGAAATATCAGCGCCTGTATCGACAAGGAATGTAATATATTCATCATTCAAATTAGTTTTTATTTTGGCATAATTATTCAGATTTAAATTTAAGTGAAAAATTTTATTTGTAGTAAAATAATTTTGATGGAGGCTTTCTTTATTTTCTTCGTATTCTATTTGGGGCCTCCCAGCATTCCCCTTTACTGGGAGGTTGTCGCGTTTTCCGGGTTTTCCGTTGCGACTCGTACTTGGCGTGCGTTTGAATCGTTTGGTCTGGGTGTGTTGAACCTACTGTTATTCTGGTAATTATTTTGTCTACCTCTACCAAAACGATTACTGTTATAGAAATTATTTTGAGGTCTTTGGGCTCCATTGTAATTGTTGTAACCTCGTGCATACATTTTCCCACGGCTACGCCCACGATATGTGTTATTATTTCTACCTCTGTAGAACATAACATTAGAGCCGGTTGCGCCGGTACTCATATTTGCGTTAACAAATTTGGTCACGGCAGAATTCATATCTGAAAATTGTCCACTTTCCATGATTAGTTTTACTCTTTCATGGGAAGCGTTTTGAGTTAGTGCTTTTATGCCCGCCTTGCTGGCATATTTTGATGCTAATTCAGTTGATGCACCTTCTCTTATGTGTGCATTTTCCAACGACTTGCACAAGTCTTCAATCTCCTTCGTAAAGACATTAGGGGTTTTATTGTTTTGCTTTATGCTCAGAAGCTTTGCTTCAAGCACATCAGTTGATTCGCCCTTTATTCCCACTCTTAAGGTGTTAATTATTTGACGGATAGTGGTTTCATTGGTAATTTTGTTTCTAACTGATCCTTTTAACTTAGTTTTTATAACTCGATTGCCACATCTTCATGAACTTCCTTAACCAATTCCAATAGTTAAAGTGCGTCTATAAAACTGCTCAAATTATCAGGGTTACCATCAAAATCTGGCAAGGTTCTAGTGGCTAAACCCATTAAATCTGCTACGCTAGTGGGCACATTTGCTATATTTATTTGTTCCACTGTTCCTGTTGATATGTCTAACGCGTTCGACTCCTCAGTCATAGAAATTTTGTCAAAAAGGTTAACAAGACTTTCACAATTGAAGTCCAATCTACCCACACATCTGAGGCATCTGTCTCTGTATCTGCTCACCTGGCTTATGATATTTTCTCTATCTTCTTTGTCTGATTCACTTAACAAATTCCAGGATAGCTTTATATACTGATTGTACGTTTCTATTAAGTCCTCCTTGTACTCATTTAATTTTTCTGGATTAGTTGATAACCTTTCTTTTAAAATTCTTTTTGTAACTTTATAGAAAGCATCTCTTCTTTTATGTAAATTTTCCGACATTTAATTAATTTGAAATTCAAAATGGAATGCCCGCAATAAAAGGGAAGAAACTAAAAAATGACATTAATAATTTTACAATTATAAGTAATAGAACATATTTTATACCAATTTTTTTTTTTTTTGTGGATTGAATTTTGGACAAATATTAAATTGTATTTATAAAATCTAGATTAATGAAAAAAAAAATATCAGTAACAATTTTTATTTTTTTTTTGTTTTTTTAAAGAAGGGGAAAAATTTTAATTGAAAAACATTATAAAAACTTATGAAAAATTAGATAGTATTGTATTACATATTTAGAAACTTTAATAAAAAGGAACACTTAGCTCAGGGCAGCTGCATGGTGTTGCTGTTGTTGGTGCTCCTGTTCCTGGTACCAATAGTTGTGTTAGCCATGATGATGAGGACATATCGGGAATATTTGAGCGTTCATGAAACTGGAACTGTGTTATACATTGGAAATTTCAAGTTCACTGTGATTTTAAAAATACATATAATGAACCAAAGAGACTTTTTGTTTTTGTGAATTTTATTTATTTAGATTTTTGCCGTTTTTTAGTTTTTGTCTTTTTTTCTTTTGTTTTATTTTGTTTTTTTCATTCGCGTGGTGCCAACCTTGTTGCAGCGCGCACACGTCTTTCTAAAAAGGCTTTTATTTGCATCACTCCAATTATTAAAAATGCAATAATTAAAATGGCGAGAAGTATAATGTTCAATTTATCATGATTATCTTTTTGTTCTTCATGGTTATCTTTCTAATCGGTATGTAATGGCACTTCACAATATCTGACAATTTCTTTGTTTTCGTGAACTTCTTTTCCGATTTCGTAACCGGATATTAAAATAATAATAGAAATTAATGCTTTTTTAACCCACGACATATTTAAAATTTTCTGTAACTTTAAAAGGTTGAGTTTGTTCTCATGTAAAAATAATATCACAAAACAGAATTTTGGCTTTCAATTTTTTCAAAAGTTAAATTTTAACTGTTTTTCGTTTTTATTTCTTATTTGATTTTGATTTTCACAATTTATTTTCGTTTAAATTCGTCACTTTTTTCTTATATATTTTTTACAAAGTTCGGCTAGGCTCAATGCCACGATCGCCATGTGATAAGTTTGAAAAGGATTCCATTTAGGTATAATCGAATAGTAGAAACAACCGGATTGAGCTGTGTTCAGACGGCAACTGAAGTCACTCTTTATTTAATATATTTCGAAGACTTAAAGTTTACTTAATTAAAGAGAGGAAATTGTCTTTGACACCTAGCACTTACTTCTTATGTTTAAATATTATTCTTTAAACAAAATGCTAAGTGCGGTGGTCACAGAACCGAGCCGTTGACAGGAAGCATTAAAACGGTAATTGCGCTTGATACTTCGGCAGCATATTTTTGCACTTAAAGCTTTGCTCACACTTTGAGCTACTGTAAAGCATCGTCTCTGCGGCCACAACAAAAGATTTTTCAATTGTAAAACGAATTTTATCTTATATTTAAAAAAGAAAACAAATCTGACGTCACGTATTTTCTTTTCAAGATTAAGAAAACAAAATCAATGCAACATTCAACATTTTTCTTCTGATTTGAGGTAAAAAATTTCAACTTTGAAGTACAAAAACGGTATCAAGGAGATCTCGGATACAGTTGGCGTACTCCAGGGAGTTGTCGAGTTTTGTTTTCCCTTTGTTTTAATCAAAACGTGTTTTGAAAATTGCGTATCGGCTTGGGAGCTATGGGCCACAAATGGTAATATGAGGTGAAAAATTTTTCAAATTTTTTAGATTTTTACTATTTTTAGAGACTAGTTAGAGTTGTTCGCGTCAGGTATTAAAACAGTTCTTTTCTTTATATCTTAAGCTAAATCTTTGCTAAAGACAGAAAAATAAAATATTAAACGATTTACGAGATAAAGTCATAAGAAAATTATTAAAGAAACACGGAGTCGGCTCGGTGTTTTATATTGCCGGAAAAGTTCATAAATGTATTAGGTTGTGTACAGAATATTAAGCGGGCTTCGAAAAATGCTACTCAACGATAGACAACATCTACAATCTCGCGGCAATAACCCATCTTAAATTCTCTGAAGGAAAAAAGTGTATGCTTTCTTTTTGGATTTCAAAGCGGCATTCGATAAAATACCTAGACGCCTGCTTATATACTCACAGGTGTAAAACAAGGATGTCTGTTGTCACCTCTTCTTTTCATCATATTTTTAAATGATCTACATGACTGGCTTGGGGACGGTTAAGACGTAGAAGGAGTTAATGTAAGAGTATTGTTATACGCAGACGATATAGTGCTATTAGCAGATGATGTAAGGGTTAGGCAACAAATGATCAATAGAACTGGATTGTACTCTAATCTGTGGAGCATGGAAGTTAACCTAGAAAAATGAAAAATGATGGTGTTCCGTAGAGGTGAACGTCCTGCTAAGGTAGAAAGCTGGACGTTCAACAATCAACTAGTTGAATTGGTGGCGGAATAGAAATATCTTGGAGTGATTCTCAAGCATCAACTAAGTTTCACTAAACATGTTGATTCACGCAACAGTATGGCTAAACTAAGCATTAATACCACCTGGAAAAAATTTTCTCAATAAAACGGAAGTCTCGTTGCAATCGAAATGGAAAGTCTTTCAAGCCGTTAGCGGAGCAGTACAGGAATACGCAGCTCAAGTCTGGGGTGGCGTTGGTTCTGATATTGTATAAAAACTGCAACGTGTCTTCATCAAAAGAATACTTGTGCTACCAGAGAGCACTCCAAGTTATGCGCTCTCATTGGAAGCCGGTGCTGAAGATGGCCAATTATACACTCTACAGCTACATTGCTTGTACATAGCTAAAACGCTGTTCCAATATGGAGAACACAGGCTACCGAGAAAGCTCTCATGCTGGTTCTAAAGAAAAATGTATTTTGGTCACAACAACTACAACAGCTAGGAAGTTGATACCAACTGAACTTTACGGAGGCGAAGAGTTCGAAAATGGAATGGCTCTTTTACTGAGGATGTCTTATAAATGAGAAACGAAAGGAATCGATAGAAAAAGCGGTATTACACGCCAAGGGGATCGCAACACGTCTGTATAAATCCCTGGACCACACCGTAGCGGAAAAATACATCACAAATGCGTCAGGTCTGCGAAACATACGAATCATTTTTAATGCGAGATGTGGACTTTTCCAATTGAAGGGCAATAGCTGTGATATAACACAAAGCAGAATATGCACAATGTGCAACATGGGTGAATATGAAACAGAACTACACTTCTACGGCGTTTGTCCGGTGCTTGAAGAGTTTAGAATCGGTATATACGACAAACCTAGATTGGAGCTACACGAGGTGGTCGAATTGCTGAATGGAAAAAAATATGCTGGATGGAAAAAGTTGATTTTGTCTACAGCAATGGCCCTGACCTATAGAAAATTCCTAACTGAGGAGTTTAACTAGCTAAAAATTTCTATACGATGCTTATATTATTAGTATTATTTTTTTTATCATTACCAACATTACATAGTTTTACAACGGGCATAAGGTTCGATAGAAAAATACCAAATTGCCGACGGAATACAATTTATGTCATCGTCGTATGTTGTTTAGATATAGGTACCTAGTGTACATTTTTATTGAATTTGAACTTTAAACTTGAATAAAGAAATACTACTACTACTAGGTTATGTTTTTGCTTAATGAGCACGAATGCTTTCATTTTGTAATAAATTTATCTACATATTTGACTACGGCTACGAATTTGATTGTACATAGAATTTAGTATTTTTGCTGAAACAGAATGATCAGAAAGTAATGTGGACAGGGAAGGACTAAAACACGATTTCTATTTATCCTTTAAATTGAGTTTCCTTGATTAGTTTTATGTTTTCAAGCTTTTATATCATTTTGTGAGTTTGGTAGATATTTTATGTGTAATGTACTCGAAAATCTACCAAAACTAAAAATAAAAGTGGCAATGCATTTCACCATAGCAGAGCTAATGATTTCGCTGCCATAGCATGCTTCTCTTTTCCCGTGCTATATGCATATGTTGCAGCAGCTAAGCTCTAATAACATTGACAGACATATGGTATAAAGTCTATTGATTTCACACCACAATAGAAGAAGTCTATGTTGGGGTGACACACTACAATTGATTGTGGACTTTTGAAACCAGCTGATATACCAAAATAAAAACAGCTGATATTTGGGAATATAAACAAACAAGATAAGATATTGAAATAAATAAAAACCATTATTAACCGAAGAAATGTACAAATATAAAAACTTGATTGAAATACCAATGATCAATATCCTTGCGGTCAATAACATTCACAAGCAGCTTATTGTTTTAATGCGGAAGAGACAAAAGTTACGGGCACTGGTGGTGAACCGCAATCGCAGACGTAATCAGTTACTATTACGATCTAAAGAAATAAAGCGCAAATGCAGGAGATATTGGACAATCGTAAGTATTATCATTTTTATTTTAATATTAGTTATTATGTGAATTTTGATTCAAGGTAGAGAATTCAACATTTTGGGAAAATGAAGTTCCAAAACTGTCGAATCAAAAGTTTAAAAACTATTTTCGCGTTGATCGCTCAACTTTTGAATATTTGGTTTCGTCTTTGTCCGGTTCGGAGAAGCAGAGCACTTTTTTCCGGTACCCAATTCCGCTAGCCAAACGAATTGCAGTAGCCCTGTACGCCCTTGGATCGTCGGCCGAGTACCGCACAACTGGAAGCCTTTTCGGCGTTGGTCGGACAACTGTAGGAGAGATTGTGCGCGAATTTTGCGATGAAATATGGACGAACCTTCAGGCTACACATTTCGATGCATATCCTTAAAAGTCAGCCTAAATTATATCGGTTTCTTGTTGATTCCTTTTAGATGGAAATTCTAAAATATAATAGAATTAAATGTCCATTAGTGTTAAGAACAAGTACATGATTTCAATGTTTATATAATATATACGATGTTTATATAGTAATAAATTATCAAAAAGTGCACTCTCTTCTGTTACGTTATCACCCCTAGCGTGCCTAAACCCACCGAGAATTTCATGCACTTTTTCATAATGAGACCAGGCAGATGGCGTCCCTCCACTTTTCCCAATTTTGCCATGTTCTTGTTTGAAAAATATGTTGAAATAACATGTGTAATCTTCGGCTTTGTTTAGAATTCACTTACTTATATTTCTTTTTATAAGAATTTACTCTGGTTCGAATTTCCGAGGGCTCCAACGAAATGTTGTGTTCCCATTGAAGCTCCGCTGCCATTTCTTTAAACACGTGGCAATTTTTGTGTTGCCCTCTCAGCTTGTGTTCGTTGCCGCCCCACACTTCAATTATTTTGCTAATTTCCCCGTTCCCAAGATATTTTCGGCATTCTTCCATCTTAATTGCCTCCGTTTCGACCAAAAATAAAATTCGCAAGAATAAGAATCGTTTTTCAGCTGGTTTCCGATAAAATAAACGATATTTCATACAAATTTGAACAGCGCTGCCATATCAATTTAAGAAGTCCACAATAAATCCTCCCTTTCAACGTGGTGCAAAGTCTATAATAAGTCCACGTGGGCTAAGGTGGACTTTTGTGAAATACCTATGTGTGTCACCTAGACTTCACACCATCATGGTGTAAAATACCTATGTCTGTCAGTGCTATAACACATTGCAGGGATTAGGAAGAAGAAGAGTTAGACCTACACTCCCACATGGTTGCCTCCGGACAATATACCTCACGCTTCCTAGAGGGTAATAAGCTTTGAGCTCTGCCATGTTAAAAGTCAGATTGTATTGTCGATGTGTGAGTTCGTCTGTACCAGTGCTGCCAGGTTGGGGGATATTTCCCATTTTGAGGGAATTTTCGCACCAAATATTGGCAAAAGGGAAAAGGGGATTTTCTTTGCTTTGTTGAACACGATAAAGAGATTTTTCAATAATCGATACAAAGCGTTAAGTGGATCATCTACATTCGAGCATGCTCCTGCGAGCGGCTCGGCTCGATGCAATGGTCGATCGTATGTGGTAATGTTGGTTGATGAATTGGCTCGCCAACATCACCAATTGCGGTCGAGCATTGCATCGAACCCAGCCGCTCGCAGGAGCATGCTCGAATGTGGATGTGATAACGAACTTGTAGTAGGTATTTATTGTTAATATCGCACACCCTCTTCTAAGGTGACACAACTCAAAAATCGTCAAAGTTAAATCGTCGAGATAACATATGGAACATGTTTATAGTTCACCTCTCTAGCTGCACGAAAAATTCTATTCCGTTTTGGTTATTATAAAAAGCCGAAATATCCCGTCAATGCCTTTCTTCTTGCTTTGATTGACACTGCGAAGCATTTTGTTTTTTGCGTTTTCTGAAAAATGAGAAATTTTGAGTTGTGTCACCTTAGAAGGGGGGTGCGATATGTATATACATATATCATATTCTATATTTCACTTTGGGGTTGTAAAAGAAATTTTCAAAATTAGAAAGTTGGGCGTGTCTGAAATTCACCTGAAATTCAAATGGGACATAAACCAAATTTGTCATATATGCTCTTGGTAATAAACATCCACTCCAAAAATTTTTGGGATCGGCCTATAATTATAATTAGGGGTAGCAAGAGGGCAGTTCTCATGAAGAAATTGAACAAAAATGAGGCCCTTAATGGCCTTTAAAATCTCCCCCACTAACTTGCCTTAATAGTAGTGGTCTTGGGGCTTTTTTAAACGTACAATTTCTTGAAAAAAATGTAATTTTACGCAGCTACCTTAAGTTTTTAATGTTAAGAAATATAGCGATTATCAACATTTTGTTCAGGAAAAATAGGTTTTTGTTTGAGGGAATTTTCGTGGGAAATTTCTATCGGTCACTGAAGGACAAAAGGGATTTTTGTTTGGTTTTCGAGGGAAATTTGGTTTTGAAGTACTGGCAACACTGGTCTGTACACAATTCGTGGTGAAAGACCATTTATTTAATGTGAGTGTATTAACTGTGAGAAAAGTCAGATTGTGAATGGGCAAAATCGGTTTATACAAGTTCCCCTTACCCGTGTTAGTGATTTTTCCTGCAAATGGGAAGTGTCGCTTCTACCATTGTATGATGAATGGGCAAAGTCGGTTTATACAAGCTCCGCTCACCCGTTTTAGTGATTTTTCCCGCAAATTGGAAGTGTCGCTTATAGTTGTACGACTCGAAGTGTTTAGCTTAACATCTCAGACTTAAACACCATATGAAAACGCACTATTAGAGAACATATTTTTATATTAACGTGTAAAGAAATGTTTAAAAAAAATAGTTTATTTAAAAATACAACTTTTTCATTAATAACATATATTACTATATATGTCACTCTCATAGATTTTGGGCGGGACATTTCGCGCAAGTTAGAAAGAGATGTTACTCGGCAGGCAAAAACGAGCGAGAGAGAAATACTTTTGGTGAGTACCTAAGTGAAAAATGCTAACTTTGGTGGGTACCTAAGACCCCGGTGAGTACCCAAGAGCGTGTTGAAAAGAGCCAAAATAGAAAGGGCTCCTGAGTGACATATATAGTTATATATGATTAATAATTTTGCATTCAAAGAGCCACTTGCTGGAAACCATATAGGACTATAGGTCTAACTTTCGACGTCGACAAGGCTCTGCCGCTATTAAGAAATTCACCATTAGGCAGGTATAGGAAATTCAACTCTTTCGAGAAATTCAATTAAAAGCTACCAACAAAAACCTTAGGCAGGAATAGGAAATTCAACTCTTTCGAGAAATTCACCAGAAAGCTACCAACAACAATACGGGTGACACAAGGAAACACGGCACCGGCTCGGTTTTTTATATAGCTTTAAAAGTTCATAATTGAAACTTTAATAAGTGCATGTTGATGTGTTTTTGCCAAATGTGTAAGAATGTTTTCATTTAATAATTAATTGATATTAATTGACATACATTTTTGACTACGGCTACGAATTTGATTGGATATAGAATTTAGTATTTATGCTGAAACAGTGTTCTCAAAAAGTTATGTGGACAGGGTAGGACTTAAAAAAAAAACATTGCTATTTCCCCTTAGTATTGAGATTCCTTGATTAGTTTTATGTTTTTAAAGATTTTAAGGGCTTTTTTTGAGTTTGTTATATATTTTATATGTAATGTACTCGAAAATCTCCCAAAATTAAAAATAAAAGTGGCAATGCATTTTACCACAGCAGAGCTAATGATTTCACTGCCATAGCATGCTTCTATTTTGCTCATGCTATTTGCCTATGTTGAAGCAGCGTAGCTCTAACCACTAATCAAATAATATATAGATGTCTCACGCCGAACAAAAATTTGGTCGCTAGCGATATTGAGCTCTAGCTCCCAGCGAAAGAAATCTAGCAATCGGAAAAATTCGGGTTTTTTACTTTTGTATTCGGGAAGCAACAGAAATGATTCAGTATGAAACTGAATTCGAAACAGTGCTGAGATATGTCGTTTTGCCCATTTTTTTTTATTTTATGTTGTTTTTGTTGCGACATTATACATATGTATTTATTTGTGTATGAATCTGTTCATGCTAGAAACCAAAAATTTTAAAATTTCAATTTGGGCTTCATGCGTATATGAGAAATTTTGAAGTTTCCCTGCAGCAAGTGTCCCCGTCACCAGGTACTAGTTACCAACTGTACCCGTGCCATTACATTCTCCTCTTGATATTTTATATGAACGTATTTGCGAGAAGACATCAGTTGATGCTGATACTGGTTATGCACTAGAGACAACGGGTCAAATTACAATAACAATTACTTGTACACTTACTTTAGTATGAAGAAGACGGCTACGTGGCGTAGTGGATAGTGTGTGCACTCATTAACCCATAGGTTCGAGTTCGAATCCCCGCGCAGGCGAGAAAAAGACGGGGGAAATTTAATACTCAACCAAGCAAATTTTTTAAAAGAACAAAGTGTTCTACGCTTAAAGATAAGAAAACAATTTCCGTGACTTTTAAAAATTCCTGCAATTTGGACTCCGAAACCTTTTTTATAATTGTTCGCATATAAATTTTTTTCAAAGCCGCTAGTTTTTTATATATTAACTACTTAATACTAACAGTAAAAAAAATTTATGCTCTCGCATATACATTCGTTCATACAAAATATGAAGAGGAGAATATAATGGCACGGGTACAGTTGGTTACTAGTTAGTTACTTCAAAATATATACGCATGAAGCCCAAATTGAAATTTGCAAATTTTTGGTTTCTAGCATGAACAGATTCATACACAAATACATACATATGTATAACGTTCCCTGCAGTAATGAAATGGTTTCGGTTCAAAAGCGATCGATCCTAGGTGGGTCCCTTTAGGACCAAACTAGGACCGATCCCAAATTTATATGAACCGCGATCGACCTAGGGTTAACCTCTATCTAACCGACCCTCGTCCAATCCCAAAATGAGCGTAGGTGGGGCGAGTTCGTAATAACTTGTACTTTATTGTTGTCTGCTTTAAGTCCTCAATCTGTTCTTTGTGCTATCATAGGTTAAATAGCTTGATTGTTAAGACTCTCGCTTCGCAACCGAAGGGGTAAGAGTTCGAGCCCTGGCTCGGTTTAGAAATTTTTTTTTTTTTCAATTACCTACGATTTTTTTATGTTAATATTAAAATTTTTTTTTTATATAGTTAACTTGAAAAAAAAATAATTCGTTTTTTACATATGAATTGGTTTTTAATATTTATTTTTCAATAAAAAATTCTTTGAAGTGAAAAATTCTTTACGTATGTTTCCCAAAAACTTGAGCAACCAAAAACTCAAATCAGCGTTTTGATCACAGCATTAAACTTGCTTGTTTAGCGTAATGGTTAAGACACCGATTTACCAACCCAGAGTTCTGAGGTTCGAGGCTCGGCCTAGGCGGGAAAATCAAAAAATAAATAATTTAATGTTGTAACAAAAAGATTTAAAAAAAAACAAAAAAGCAAAATAAACAAAATAAGAAAAAAAAAATTTTTAATTTTTTATAAAAAAAAAATATTAAAAAAAAACTCACCCTCATTCAAAGGCGTAGGGACTAACCTCCGATCGACCGCCAACCGATCCCACACGCTTTGACAACGGATCGGTTGTTTTTCAAGGACCGCACCATGTTAAAAGAGACCAGTTCAACGCATGAAAAGGCGATCGGTCCTTACCTCTTTAGGATCGATCTGCGGTCGATTCAGGGTCGATCCCTTTTACTACAGGGTCGCAACAAAAACAACAACAAATAAAAAAAATGGGCAAAAGGACATAGCTCAGCACTGTTTCGAATTCAGTTTCATACTGAATCATTTCTGTTGCTTCGCGAATGCAAAAGTAAAAAACCCGAATTTTTCCGATTGCTAGATTTCTTTCGCTGGGAGCTAGAGCTCAGTATCGCTAGCGACCAAATTTTTGTTCGGCGTGAGACATCTATATATTATTTGATTAGTGCTCTAACACATGTCAGGGATTAGAAAGAAGAAGAGTTAGACCTATAGTTCTATATGCTGGAAACCATGACACAAGAAAACAAGATGGCGCCATTTCGGGTACCGCTTTTTCGAACCATGCTCTCAGAGAGCGAAAATGACGAAATACATAAACGAGAGAGCGGCATTGTTGTTGTTTCCCATGCTATTCTACGACTGTTTTTCTTAAAATCCAAAATTTTCTTTGAATTTTTATTATTTATTATAGATTTTTGCATTAGTATGTAGAGAAATGTTGCAAGAAAAATTAAAACTTCAATTTTCGTAAAATAATAACTTTTTTATTTATAATTTTTTGTGCAAAGTTTCACTTGTGCGACGGTTGAAAATTGTTCGTGAAAGCTCTTTCGGTCTGGCTGCGTCGGAGCGATCGCATAGTAACCCAGCCGGAATTGCGTACAGGAGGTGCTCGAACACGTGCATAGCACAACGAATGATGTGCACAGCACGGTGCTTATATACGAGACCTATCGACATTTCTTATACATGGCCTAGGATGTGCCGTGATGTGAAAACTGGCTTTGGAAAATCGTTTGCTTTTTGATGTCAATATACAATACTGGACATGAAGTGTATCTGTCGACATCGTGCATCTTATCACAACCCTGTAACCTTGTGCTCACACACCAAAACTCCCGGCTGGGAAGCTGAAGTGCGGACGTTTTTTGCTCTTGTTTATTAAAAAAGCTCTTATGCGAATGAAACGCAAGCTTTTTTGAAATGAGAGTTACAATATTATGTTATGTTAGTTTAATTTTCAGCATTTTAAATATAATATTTATTTGGAGAATTTCTTTCTTTTTTATCTATTAAGTGCATGACATAGTAAATAGTTATATAAAAAAATTAATAAATGGTTGAAGATCTTTTATTTTTCATCAAACAGTATCTATGTTTTCCGAATTTTTCACAAATGAAATATGACTTGGTATTTAATAAAGGGTTAAAATATATCACTTTTTTTATATCTGATTTCTTTGAAGGATTTTTTTTTTGTGCAGGCTGGAAATAAATTTGGGTTTTTTCACATATGAGTCGCTCAGTGGATAAAGGGAATAAGTCCAAAACTTTGAAACGGAGAAAAACGACAGAACAGTAGACGTTGACTTTAAAACTAGTTGCTACAACAAAACTCAAAACCAAAATTGCAAAATTGATTATTAGGGCTTCTTTTACAATTTGTAAATATAATATATAATATTAGTATTTAAGTGTATGTGTTCACAAAACCTGTTAATATGATACAAATACGTTTTTTTTGATAAGAGTTTCAGTGGAAAAAGGGAATAAGTCCACAAAATTTTTTGTTGTTAAAATCGATAGCGTAAAAATGTAAATTAATTATGTTTTGACTTTGAGCATTCGTTCGGAAATAAAAAGAAAAAATATCCATATAAATATTGGCTTACCTCCCGAAATGTTTTAATTGAATTAGTATATTTTGGAAAGAGTAAATTTTTTATGAATTTGCAAAAAAAAGGCTGCAGATAATTTGTTTTTTAGTTCAGTGCATTCGCACAGTCGCACGATCTGCACTCACTGCACTTACTAAATTAGAAAATCTTCTAACCACATCGATATCATAACAGCGATCAAAGGTCGAATTCATATGTAATAAAGCATAAAGTTGGATTACAGTTACGCTTCCGATTGCTGCTCTCATGCAGCAATGAACTAAGTACAACAACAATTTAAAGAACACAAAAAATTGGCAGGTAGCGAAATCTCGAAGAGAGGCAAGAAACAGAAACAAATAAGAGTGATTAAAAGCAAAGTTATTAAGTCGTTAATGCAATATAAATGCAAGCGTGGACTTATTCCCTTTTTCCACTGAAAATAAAAATGTTGCGTTTCGTACAAAAAAATTTTTTGTTTTTAAAAGGGGGTTTCCGTTGAAATTTGAAAACAAAAGTTTTACCATACATTGTTAGTCATAAGAGGAAGTGTATCCACGCTAAATCTCAAAAAAGCCAAAAATGGACTTATTCCCTTTATCCAATGAACGACTCATATGTATTTCTACAGGTCATTTGAGATTTTACAAATTTTCCAAATTTTAATGAGGGTTCGCTTAGAATTTGAAGTGGCTAAATCCAACAACTCATTGGTCTTTCAGAGCATATTGAATGCGATGAGCACATAAAAAAATTATTTTTTAGGGCGCGATTATATTTTAATAATCGAAAATTAAATTTTAAAATCGCTGGAAAAAGAAATAAGTGTAGAAAAATTGTGAAAATAAAATCTTAAAATATATTAAAATTTTTTAATAGGTACTTGCGTTAAACTTAATTTATTTTCAAATTTTATCCTTTCGGATTTCATCGCACAGAATTCATTTTCTTTCACCTAAAATAATTAATCAAGTAATTCAAAAAGAAATTTTCAATTATTTTCTCTTAGAAAAACATATTTCAACCACAATCGTTTAATTGTGAATAATAAATTCATAGATTCAATATAAGAAAACTTTTGTTATTCAAATTTTGTAGTTAAAATAAGAACTGCAACACAAAAAGCTTTTATTTCGTTCGCATAAGAGCTTTTGGTTTGACAACAGCGGAAAAAATTCCGACTCTCCGACTGCGATGTCATCGCTCAGAGCGCTGAAAGCTCTTAGAACGCAAAATGATTATTGAAAAAGTGGATTTTTTTAATGAAATATATTTTTCTTTGTTTTTTTTTCAAACATTTCTTTACACGTTGATATAAAAATCTGTTGTCTTAACCTTCAAATAGAACCGAAATTTGCGTCCGAAGATAAAAAGCCGATTTAACATGCAAAAGAACAACAACGTGTCAACAGTTTTGGTTTGTTTCGTCATCGCCCTGAAATGGCGCTATCTTGTTTTCTTGTATCATGGCCAGTGTGGCCACTTCTACCGCTTATGCGGTAGATCTGCGGCATATTTTGTAATATTTGACATTCTACCTATTCTACCGCACGAGGCCCAAAATCTACCTACATCTCGGCAGCAAAAATCAAATAATTGTACAAGGAAATATTAAAATTTTACGTCAACATTATTAAGGAACTTTACTTCAACAAATTTTTGTTCAACGATTTGAAAAGAGGACTTAATTGGCGTCAATTTTAGTTGCAATTTCAAGATTAAATTAGTGAAATACGAATAGTCAAGTCTGGCAGCGCTCTTATCTTTAATTTCTTTTGAATTGAAACTTTTGAAGCAAGTTCTCTTCGGCGGCGAAACTATTTTAAAATGGACAAGTTCATAAAAAGGTAAATTAATATCAACATTGGTTTATAAGTGTGCGTCATTTTTATAATTAATTTACAAGAACCTCAACCTTGAGCGCCGTTAATGCTTCGGATAGAAGAGAATTTGTTTTGTTTGATTTTTTAAAAACAAGAAAATGTTTGTATTGCTTTTTAGTTTTTAATATATTATTGTTATATAGTATTAAAATAAATAATTTCTTCGGATTAAAAATCTACCGCATATTGCTGAAATCTACCTACATATTTTGAGAATTCTACGGCATTAAAAAAAAATAAGTGGACACACTGATCATGGCTGGAAACCATACAATTCTACAAGAGACCCTGCCGGACATTTTCGCATAGAGTAAAAATTCATTAATGTTTTCACCAATGATGTCAAGAGGAAAGTTAGAGTACTTCTAAATTCTAATGACATTGTCATCGAGAAAAGGTGTTATTCATCGCAATTTCAATGGCATTGTCATCGAAACAGGAGGTTGTTCGTTTTTTCTGTATCACTGCGATTATTCTTGCTAAGTTATCTGTGGTAAACTAATCGATCATTTTCGATAGAGGATAATAAAATCAAACACATTTCGCTTGGTGTATTTTGTGAGGATATCAGTTTAAATTTTTTGCGTCTATTTTCTAAACTCTAATTGTTCGACGAAATGTACTTACTTTCTTAGATCTTTTGTTAAAAATACTTTCTCAAAAAAAAATATATTGTTCTTTACATTTACAGTTGTTCAGGTGCCGTTCAAAGTGAAGGGATGACCGAGGAAACATTCATTTCCGACCTAAGGACTGGCTTCAAACTAACCAAAAATAAATATTTCAAAAACCAAACGCGGGTGAAGAAGATATAAAGCAAAAGCAAAAAAAATATTACTCACATTAACCAAACCTAAATCGGAATACTTCACCATTAATTAAATTAAAGCATTACGTTTTTTAAAAACCACTTCCTAACAGCACAAGAAAATGTGATTGTTTTTTTAAATTGAATTAGCCTTCATTTTTCCTTTAAAAATCGACCCATTTCTACATATAAGTAATATCCATTGTTTCTATAACGTATATTTTGTATTAAGTATTACTTTTTCTTCAAACCACTTCCTAATAGCACAAGAAAATGTGATTGTTTTTTATTGAATTAGCCTTAATTTTTTCCTTTACAAATCGAACGACTGAGAAACAAACAAGTTGAGTTGTGTCATAGGACACCAGATAAGAACGAAGTTCATTATGGTATTTATAAATGTTAGTAAATATAATTCGCAGCAAGGTTTTTCGCAAAACTCAATTGTTTTTATAAATCGAAAAATATATTAGGTGTAGTAAAAAGATCCATTATTTTTCCAATAGATGGCGTTATTTATCTGCATCTCGCGTTGTATAAGTCCGATCGTGTTCCGCTAGGGGGCATTAGAAAGATGACAGTTCCTACTAAAAAAGCTTTATTGACACTTTTTTGATTGATTGATTCAGTTTTGTTTGAGAGCTTGTCAAAGATGGACATCAGCTAAGAGAAAATTCGCTACAATTTACAGTTTTTCTTCGATAAGGGAGAAAACGCAAGCCAGGCGGCTGAAAATGTGAATAGCGTTTATGGACCTGATACTGTAACAGCCAATCATGCGCAATTTTGGTTTCGTCGATTCCGTTCCGGTAACTTCGATGTCAAGAATGCACCACGCACTGGAAGGCCAATTGTCGAAAATGTCCATAAAATCATGGAAATTATCGAGCCCGACCATCATGTTAGCACTGTTTCGATTGCAAAAGAGCTAAAGATTGCACAAAAAACCGTTTGGAACCATTTGAATAAGGCTGGATACACAAAGAAGCTCGATGTATGGGTGCCACACGAGTTAACGCAAAAAAACCTCACAGACCGAATTTCCATCTACGAATCGCTGCTGAACCGCAACAAAATCGACCCATTTCTGAAGCGGTTGGTGACTGGTGATGAAAAGTGGGTCACTTACGACAACGTCAAGCGAAAACGGTCGTGGTCGAAACACGGTGAACCGGCGGAAACGGTGGCCAAGCCAGGATTGACGGCCAGGAAGGTTTTGCTGTGTGTTTGGTGGGATTGGCAGGGAATTATCTACTATGAGCTGCTCCCATACGGCAAAACTCTTAACTCGGAACTCTACTGTCAACAATTGGACCGTCTGAAGGAAGTCATCGCCCATAAGCGACCAGCTTTGGCCAATAGGAGAGGAATTGTGTTCCATCAGGACAACGCCAGGCCACACACATCGATAGTGACTCGCCAGAAGCTCCGGGAGTTTGGTTGGGAGGTTCTTCTGCATCCACCTTATAGTCCGGACCTGGCACCAAGTGATTACCATCTGTTCCTGTCCATGGCGAACAATTTTGCTGGTGAAACATTCGCTTCAAGAGAGGCTTCTGAAATTCGACTGTCTAAATTTTTTGGTAATAGGAACGAGGGCTTCTATGAGAGAGGCATAATGAAATTACCTTTAAAATGGCAACAAGTTATCGAACAAAACGGCGCATATTTGACCTAAATCGGGTCATTCTAACTATCTTAAATAAAGCCCTCAATTTAATGCAAAAATAATGGATTTCTTTTTACTACACCTAATATGTATACAAGACGGCTGTTTGTTGTTTTCAACTGTTTTTCACAAGCGAAAATGCGATACAGTATATTCTGCTTAGCTGCATTCAATTATTTTCCAGACAATTCTATGCACTTACGCGAAAAACGCACCTACCCGAAATATCAGAATGTCTTTAACAACACTTGAATTCTTAAAAGAACGCCGTCCAAATATTAATTTTATTAACAAAAAACATATTTAACTTTTGTAATAAAAGGAAAATTCTTTCATAACTGACTAGAAATAAAAAAATGCAGTAAAATGAAATGAAAAAAAAGAAAATTGAGGTTTATCGTCTTCAACCTAGGTTAAACTTTTTGATGGTTTAAACTTTCAAATGATAGTCGCTATGAGAGCTTAGACCAGGTTTATTAATTTTGTATCAACATTTTTGAAAAATTCTAATAAAGCAGAGGCATTTTAGGTCGATAGGAAAGCGTTCGAAATTCAAAAGATAAATTTTCAACAGGGCTGTTAAAGGAACATCTTACCATGAAGTATTATTTCAAAAACTAAAAACAGGATGCTGTTAAAGCGAATGTGCACCTAAGTTGAATGCAGCTAAAAGAGAAATTTTCGTACAAATACAGACAAAAATGCTGCCGTAGAATATTTTTGTGATGGTATGTAACTTACATGGGCGCTAAAGGGCTCCACGCTCTAAAGCTGCAAGTAAATTTCCAATACCAAACACATGTGGAACCAAGTAAGAAAGCTAAAGTCGGCCAAGCGCGACTTTGAAATTCCCAGCCTCCCGACATTATTGGCGCACTATGGTACGAAAAATCTCCATTTGTGGGCGTGGCATTGGGCGGGCTACATAACTTTTTTTCCTGCACCTATCGTTCACTTTGGTCAACCTATGTTGCGAATTTGAAGCTTCTACGCCTTTTACTTCGGAAGTTACCAAAAATCTTCATTTGTGGGCGTGGCAATGGGCGGGCCACATAACTTTTTTCCTACACCTTTCATTCGCTTTGGTGAACCTATGTTGCGAATTTGAAGTTTCTACGCCTTTTACTTCATAAGTTACGAAAACCCTTATTTTCGGGCGTGGCTCGAGGAGGACGGCGTCCATTTTTTTCCAGGATATGTCCCTTTTCGTAGTTTACCAGTACACCAAATATCAATGAAATGTGTTGAGTGGTTCGCAAGTTACAACCATTTTACTGAAAACACATTAAATTCATTTGTGGGCGTGGCAGTGAGTGGATGTCTTCCATTTTTAGTTAGGACCATACTCGGACCCCGATATGCCTGTGTGCCACATTTGGACTTGATTGGTCCAGCCGTTTCGGAGGAGATCCGCACACGGACGGACATGTCTAAAACGATTTAATTTTTGATCCTGATCAAGAATATATATATATATATGTCTATATCTACGGAGCGTAATTCTGGCTGTTACAAGATACCCTAATATACCCTGCTTACGCTGGGTATAAAAACAAATAAGTACTTTGACTTACTTTCGCTACTTGAACGTATACGCTTATTACAAGTAATCGGACTCACAGGGTTGCATTTAAGTCACACATTTCCTATATTTCTGTCGACCTGTCTCCGAAATTTCAACTCTGATTTCCTTTCTTCAAAGTAGTGAGCTCGTTACTTCCTTTCAATTTACTTTAACAGCGTTGAGCCCTCAAAGTGCTAAGTTAGATAAGCAGAATATACTGGAACTGAAAAAGCATACGTGAAAAGGGTTTTCCATCGCAAATGAGATAGTCTAGAAAATGCGAATTTTCATACATAAAGATATATTAAAGTATCGATATTTTTCACACCGATATTACAGCCGCAGCCCCCGGAGTACAAAGGATGATTTTAAATAAGTTTTAAATATGTACGAATTGACGTATACTTTGATAGCGAAAAAAAATTATAAGCTACCTAAAATGCCCTTATATATTTGCAAAAACCTACTAATCGGAGTTGTTCTGAAAACGTTCAGTCTGGCAGCACCACATATTGTTTTGTTTTGTTTGAATGCATTTATGCTTGTGTGTGTCTGTGTAGTTTCTGATTTTAATAATTAATAGTTTTTTCGGGATATCGTCGGAAAGAAGTGTCGCCCATGTAGGACTGTAGGTCTAACTGTCGACGTCGAAAAGCCTCTGCCGCGATGGGGATATACACCATTAGGCAGGCATAGGAAATTCAACAAATTGGGGATATTCACCAAAAAGCTACCAACAAAAACCTTAAGCAGGAATAGGAAATTCAACAAATTCGAGAAATTCACCAGAAAGCTACCAACAACAATACGGGTAGACACAAAGTGGCACTATGATGCCACTTGCAAGAAAATTATCAAAGAAACACGGCGTCGGCTCGGTTTTTTATATTGCTTGAAAAGTTCATAATTGAAGCTTTAATAAATATATTACGATATGTTTTTGCTCAATGTGCGCGAATGTTTTCATTTTGTAATAAATTGACATACATTTTTGACTACAGCTACGAATTTGATTGTACATAGAATTTAGCATTTTTGCTGAAATAGTGTGATCAAAAAGTTATGTGGACAGGGTAGGACTAAAAAACAATTTCTGTTTCTTCTTGATATTGCGATTCCTTGATTATTTTTATGTTTTTCAAGCTTTTCATATGATTTTATGAGTTTGGTAGATATTTTATATGTAATGTACTCGAAAATCTCCCAAAATTAAAAAGAAAAGTGGCAATGCATTTCACCACAGCAGAGCTAAAGATTTCGCTGCCATTGCATGCTTCTCTTTTCCTCATGTTATATGCCTATGTTGAAGCAGCGTAGCTCTAACACATTGCAGGGATTAGGAAGAAGAAGAGTTAGACCTATAGTCCTATATGGTGTCGCCTAAAAAAGTATAATATCTCGGCCGCATCAGGAAGTCATTTTACGTAAATACATGTATATTTCTTTCTTTTTGCAAAGGTTATTATATAGGGTGACCAAACGTCCTTTTTTAACAGGACATGTCCTTTTTTTGGGCGATTTGGGGAAAGCAATTAATCGGCCTTTGATTGTCCTTTATTTTATTCATTTTTCTGGTGATATTAATAAACCCCGTTCCAGTGTATATAACTTATTACTAATAAGTACTAGGGTGTTCGAAAAAAAATTTTTTTAAATGTTAAAATGTCCACACAGAAATCGAAAGATAATTGCCTGGAAAGATTTTGAGAATTTGTTCAGATTTTTTGGAGGACGTTGAGAGGTCGCGCAAATGGATTTTATAGGGAAACCGCCACTTTTGTGGGAAGGGTTGTAGTTTATACCTCAAATGGATGCCTACGTGTAAAATTTTATTGTGAAATGTAATCACGTCCAAAAAAAATGCATTGAACTTTATTTTGGGGTGTACAGAAGGGGGCTTAAAAACGTTTTTCTGGACCCGCTGGGCCGCGAAATGGGTTTCTTCTAAAACAAAGTAAATTTTTTTGAAAAAACCCCAAAAAAAAAGTAAAATTCGTTTTAAAGGCTGTTTTCACTATAGCCGCATCTTGCTTTCGCATCTTCGCGATACAAATTTTTCCGATTGGTGTTTCCATTAGCTTTTGGCCTGTAGCATCTTTCAAATCAGCTGAGTTTTGTTTACAATCGAAATGCGTATGTCCAGCATACTCGCTGGTCTTCATTTTGTTTTTTTATTGAAACAAAATAATTTAATAAATTTTATTATTATTTGGAATGGTTTTCTTACATTTCTTCTTGGTTTCTACCTCCATTTTTGCTGAAAATTTCTGAATTGCTGGTTATTACTAGATATGTGCTTTTAAAATCGATAGATAATCGGAAAAAATCGCATTTTCTTCGCATCTATTAAAGATGCGAAGAAGATGCACTTCAGCATACAACAACAATTACATGTATATTGGTACGGCATCTTTTCGCATCTTGCCAAAATGCTGAAAGATGCAAGATGCGGCTATTGTGGAAACGGCCTCTTAGATGTAAAATCTGAGTATGCAGATTTAAAGTCCAATCAATTCTTAGCAAATAAAAAACAACGTTCATTTACCTTTTATTTAGACGAAGCTATGCTAATTTAATATTTGTACTTACCTGTGTGCGCGCGATTTGCCACTATGAACTAAGCTTTCGTAGTGCAGCAATGAAAAGCTCATAGTTTTTCTAAATTTTCAATGCAACAAGAATTTTTTTATATTAAGAAGATAATAAAAAAAAAAAACAAAAAAAATTAATATTTTGAAAAGTAAAAAAAAAAATAATATATAGATATTTTCTTTTTCTCCGTATTTTGAAGAGTTTTTTAGGTCGTGTTTGACTATTTCAAGTAAATACTACGCCCTAAAAGAACATGTGGAAAAGTGTTTTTATTGAATATGGAAAACATTTGTCGGAGTTTTGGTTTCCGCTTTAAGGTGTCCTTTATTTAACCGAAGGCAATTTGGCCACCCTATATTATACCCTTTTTTGCGAACTTCAATTTAGGTAACACGGATTTAATATAGGTTTTTAACTTTTTCTCGACTAGGTACCCTGTCGCTATCGCTTCATAAAGAACTTCGTTCTAAAAAGAAAACAAAAAATAAATGAACAAAAACAAAACACAAAACCGTGTTTCATTTTCATTTCGTATCACTCCCGAACGATGACATTTTCTTGCGAAACAGGAGGTATCCACTCCGATTTCGATGACCAACTGGTGACATGTCCTCTCATGACGGCCAATGCCGCTTGTGTGTAAATTTCATTAGAAAGTTGGTGTAGAAACAGGAGGAGTCGCGGCTCTTATGTCATGCTGAAATCATTGATGGTTCAACCGAGACTTTTCCTGCTGGGAACACTCTCATATTTTTTAAACTTGCTTGTTGGTTTGATAAGAATACATAAGAGCGAATACAACAGAGAGCATGTAACACTGTAGGTCTAACTGTCGACGTCGAAAAGCCTCTGCCGCTAATAAGAAATTCACCATTAGGCAGGTATAGGAAATTCAACTCTTTCGAGAAATTCACCAAAAAGCTACCAACAAAAACCTTAAGCAGGAATAGGAAATTCAACTCTTTCGAGAAATTCACTAGAAAGCTACCAACAACAATACGGGTAGACACAAAGTGGCACTATGATGCCACTTGCCAGAAAATTATCAAAGAAACACGGCGTCAGCTCGGTTTTTTATATTGCTTGAAAAGTTCATAATTGAAGCTTTAATAAATATATTACGATATGTTTTTGCTCAGTGTGCACGAATGTGTTTATTTTGTAATAAATTGACATACATTTTTGACTACGGCTACGAATTTGAATGTACATAGAGAATTCTGTATTTTTGCTGAAACAGTGTGGGGGTAAAAAATTGTCATAATCGCCCTTACGTAATTAATGGACAGCCCCATACACGCGTTTTGGTTAAAGGCTAAACTTTTTTGCGGTTGTATGGCTTTTGTTGAATATCTAATCTGTATGGTGAAAGTCCATGTTCCATACAATTTTTTCACATCCCCTCACCCGTCTCGATGATTTTTTCACGCCATAGCAAAGTGTCACTTGTTCTATTGTATGCTGGAAACGCGCAAGCAATTTTGTTTTCTATCGTCGGTTCGCTTTCAGTTAGGGATGGGCACTTAAAAAAAAACTGGTTTCTTGTTAATCGGTGTTTTTTTTTATCTGGTTTTAAACCGGATATACGCTATTTACACGTTAAGACATTTCTGAAACACACTTTTTGTGGGCTAGGGACGCGCGGGGATGTGGTATGGGAGTGTTTTTCTTTCTTCCCCCTACGCCCCGTGCCGACGAAAATTTGTTTCATTATCGAAAAGTCTTAACGTGTAAATAGCGTAATAAGAAAACCGAACTCAAAAAACCGGTTTGTCGAAAAACTGTAAAATAAGCTTGAGGTACAATAGGTGCGACAGAACGACACGACGATGCGCTTTGTCGTCGTGATCTGTCAAATGTAATATCAATACACGCAAACCTATGGAACAACGTACAATGCTCTCGGATACGACAGCACGATGCGACAAATATTCGAAAAATTGATATCTGAAACATCTGTTTTGAAAGGTAAATGGAAGTTATGAAATGCATAAGCTCAGCGAGGACAATATTCAAATATTAATAGATTTGGTGCGCGAAAAGCATATGTTTTATGACAAGGGCCATCCGCAACATAAAAAGCGATTGGAAGGACCACGTGTGGCAAGAAATAGCAAGAAAACTACATTCAAATAGTCAATGTCAAATTTCTGAACATTCATACGAGCGGCCTTACAAAACATTTCAGGATCGTCTTTTTTCATTCCAATAAATGTTGTAGCGTAAAATCCCAATGGGTCCCGACATTCGAACATTGGTCGAACCCACCACTTTCGCGTGCGCTTTTTTGCCTCAATGTATTTTCGATGGCCTAAAAATGCTGCCGTTGCATACAACAAAATTCGGTGCGAGCTTAATGCTCTCAATTTCCTACTTTTTTTTATCGCAAAGTTTAAAATGTTTTTGTCAAATTTTTTTGTCGTTTGCGAGTAATAGCACTGACAGACATAGGTATTTTACACCATGATGGTGTGAAGTCTAGGTGACACACATAGGTATTTCACAAAAGTCTACCTTAGCCAACGTGGACTTATTATAGACTTTGCACCACGTTGAAAGGGAGGATTTATTGTGGACTTCTTAAATTGATATGGCAGCGCTGTTCAAATTTGTATGAAATATCGTTTATTTTATCGGCAACCAGCTGAAAAACGATTCTTATTCTTGCGAATTTTATTTTTGGTCGAAACGGAGGCAATTAAGATGGAAGAATGCCGAAAATATCTTGGGAACGGGGAAATTAGCAAAATAATTGAAGTGTGGGGCGGCAACGAACACAAGCTGAGAGGGCAACACAAAAATTGCCACGTGTTTAAAGAAATGGCAGCGGAGCTTCAATGGGAACACAACATTTCGTTGGAGCCCTCGGAAATTCGAACCAGAGTAAATTCTTATAAAAAGAAATATAAGTAAGTGAATTCTAAACAAAGCCGAAGATTACACATGTTATTTCAACATATTTTTCAAACAAGAACATGGCAAAATTGGGAAAAGTGGAGGGACGCCATCTGCCTGGTCTCATTATGAAAAAGTGCATGAAATTCTCGGTGGGTTTAGGCACGCTAGGGGTGATAACGTAACAGAAGAGAGTGCACTTTTTGATAATTTATTACTATATAAACATCGTATATATTATATAAACATTGAAATCATGTACTTGTTCTTAACACTAATGGACATTTAATTCTATTATATTTTAGAATTTCCATCTAAAAGGAATCAACAAGAAACCGATATAATTTAGGCTGACTTTTAAGGATATGTATCGAAATGTGTAGCCTGAAGGTTCGTCCATATTTCATCGCAAAATTCGCGCACAATCTCTCCTACAGTTCTCCGACCAACGCCGAAAAGGCTTCCAGTTGTGCGGTACTCGGCCGACGATCCAAGGGCGTACAGGGCTACTGCAATTCGTTTGGCTAGCGGAATTGGGTACCGGAAAAAAGTGCTCTGCTTCTCCGAACCGGACAAAGACGAAACCAAATATTCAAAAGTTGAGCGATTAACGCGAAAATAGTTTTTAAACTTTTGATTCGACAGTTTTGGAACTTCATTTTCCCAAAATGTTGAATTCTCTACCTTGAATCAAAATTCACATAATAACTAATATTAAAATAAAAATGATAATACTTACGATTGTCCAATATCTCCTGCGTTTGCGCTTTATTTCTTTAGATCGTAATAGTAACTGATTACGTCTGCGATTGCGGTTCACCATCAGTGCCCGTAACTTTTGTCTCTTCCGCATCAAAACAATAAGCTGCTTGTGAATGTTATTGACCGCAAGGATATTGATCATTGCTATTTCAATCAAGTTTTTATATTTGTCCATTTCTTCGGTTAATAATGGTTTTTATTTATTTCAATATCTTATCTTGTTTGTTTATATTCCCAAATATCAGCTGTTTTTATTTTGGTATATCAGCTGGTTTCAAAAGTCCACAATCAATTGTAGTGTGTCACCCCAACATAGACTTCTTCTATTGTGGTGTGAAGTCCATAGACTTTATACCATATGTCTGTCAATGCTATAACATATGATTGCAAACGATACGATTTTCCCTGCTATTGTACATTGGCTTGCAACACGACAAATCGGATGCGACAAATCGGTTTGTCGTGTCGTTCTGTCGCACCTATTGTACCTCAAGCTTTAAGCTGGGTATTGCAAAAATAAAATTTTCTTTAGTTTTTTCTATGTTCAATGAGTGAAAATAATTTTGCAACAACACTAGTGATGAGCAAATTCAAAGCCGGTCATTGTGGTCGATTTATTTATAATTACACGAAATTTGAAATGATACACGTTAAAACACACGTTATCGACAGTGTTCGATAATGTAAACGTTTTAAAGTGTAAATCCAGTCTTTGTTTCTTTACTTAGTTTCATTGGATATTTGGCAGTTCTGAAATCCATCATTCGGTTTTCGGTTTTTTAATCCTTTGAGACACGTCGTCACTTATAAGGGACAAAAGGCTTATCAGATTTTAATGCTATCGGTTTGGGAGCGTGTCTGAAAGGGTTAAACAATCCCAGCAAACATTTAGACTCTTTTTAGCCTACTTTTAAACTCCAAATTTTGAGCATAATATGCTTTTCAGACGTACAACGAAATCTCGGGATTTCAGAACAAAATTTAAATCGCCTGGATTTCAAATGTCAAATTTGTTCGAAATTTTTCTGAAATCTCGAGATTTCGTTGCACGTCTGGAAAGCATATAACAGTATAAATTGAGCTTCAAAAAGACTAAAAAGAGTTTGTTTTTCTTTGAAAAAGGGACACACGTTTAGAGTTTATAATAAGAGTGTAAAAAATGTATAATTGAACTGTGTTTTGAGAGTTTTACTATACTCTCTTAAGACTTTTTTATAATCTTCCCAGGATACCTTTAGACTCTTTTTATTATTAGACTTTTTAAACCGTGTTTTTAAAGTGTTTTCGTAACTTCCGAAGTAAAAGGCGTGGAAGCTTCAAATTCGCAACACAGGTTGACCAAGGCGAATGAAAGGTATAGGAAAAAATGTATGTGGTCCGCCCACTGCCACCCCCACGAATGGATATTTTTCGTAACTTTCGAAGTGAAAGGCGTAGAAGCTTCAAATTCGTAACATAGGTTGACCAAGGCAAACTAAAGGTGCAGGAAAAAAACTTATGTAGCCTGCCCACTGCCACAACCACAAATCGAGATTTTTCGTAACATAGTGCGCCAATAATGTCCTGACGCTGGGTATTTCAAAATCGGGCTGGACTGACTTTAGCTTTCTTACTTGTTTATTATTGCATCTTCATATCTTATGAACTAACAATAAGTTAATGAATCTTAAAACTAAAAGAAAATTATTAATATTGTATGACTTTCAGTCCACGCCAACGCGTGAACTGGTCTGACGTTCCGTATGATGGAATCTATAGATGAGCTTCCAGGAGAAAATTTTATTACAAAAATTTAGAGGGGGCTTAGTTGTGAGACAGTGATGGCAAGTCACGCCTTTTGCGCCTTGACTAGCTGTTTGTTAGCAACAAATTTCTAGCTAGTGGGTTCTGATGTTGGGACAACCCAGTGCAATATTTGCGGTTTAATGAAGTAAGCTTGTTTTTGACCATCGGGGTACAAAGGTCTTTATGTATGTTTTCGATTTTTAGAAACCATGGAGCACCACTTAAAGTCCGAAGAATTTTGTAATGTGAGCGTTGTATAATGTCTATTAAAGAATTACTCGCTTTTCCCCAGAGCTGGGAGCCATAATAGTCCAGGAGCTGGCACGTGTTTTACCCTCCTCATAAGCGGAGCATTTGAAATATATTTTAAAGTAGGGAGTTTTACTCGTACATCACAAAAATCGTTTGCTGCTATCTCAGAGAGGTGGCAAAGGGGGCGAAAATCGACATCCAATGGGTGAAAATAGTGACAAAAAAGCGCGATTTTCGGAGCTGATGCTGTTTTGCAGGGTGGTAGAGTTGTGGATAATTAAGCGAAAAATCATTTGCTGCCACCTGTGGGAGGTGGCGAAGTCCTGCTGCCAGTCGATTGAAGTTGCAAAATTTAGGGGTCGGCGGCGCCAAGCGAAGTTGTCAAGTTCGCGTCTTAAGTCTTTACGCAAGCATTTCTATAAAAAACAACGTAAAGACCTTAGACACGAATTGCAAAGAAAAAATCTTGCAAATGATGATCGCTTGAGGAGATTATATAATATTTTGGTCCCAATCAACCAAGTATTAAGTTTGGTTCGGATCCCATAACGTTCGATAATTCCTCAAATCGTTCAAAGTTTCGAAATTCTGAAGAAATGCCAGAGCGATAAAGTCGGCGGCGCTAATGCTGGCCACTCACGCTATACCGATCGAAGCGATTGGTATAAAGTATGTTGTCCACACACGACACACCGATCCGTAAACCGTCATTTCGCTCTAGTCGTCGTGCGGTCAACATGTCAGCTAAAATTACTCCGAAAGGCTTTGCTTTTATTTGCCATTTCTTCCGTCGATGTTCACGCGACAACGATTACAGAAAAATGAGAAAATGCATAGAAAAAAAACAAACCAAAACCGGTTTGAGAGCATGCGAATTGAGAGAGTGCCTACACCGCGCCACTCACGCGTCAACAAATCGCTGGTTTATGAAAAATTTCAAATACTTTGGATCGGTGCACAAACCACCCCTCGCACGCGTATCTTTTTGTGAACATGGACAAATCGCTTCGATCGGTATAGCGTTAGTGGCCAGCATTAGCAAGATCTTGCGTAACCATGTGTACGTATGTATGTTTGTAGCATTGTACGAAATGCGCTGCACAGTGGGAAAGAGTAGAAGGAGTAGTGGAGATTTTCGAACGTGAATATCATAGATAGAGATACTATAACACTTATTTCATTATTTGACATTTTTTTACGTTTATTTACATTATCCGTGTTTTTATCAGGGACCGAACCTGTTATGACTTTTATAGTAAAAGTTACAAAAAAAGTTATTTTTTGACTTCTATTTTATTTGAAAAACAATTACTGTAAAATATTACCTTTTATTTTTTCAGTCAAACAATAACAGTTAAATTGGGCCAAATATTTTATATATTGGCAAAAATATAAGGCTTTGCCAAATAAATAAACCGTTACTCCAATTTAAATAAATTTGATACCAATTGATAGGTCTCAGTTTCTAGAATCCAAAAATACATAATTCGATAATCATTGGACGTTTCTGTGTTAACCACTTTTCCTAGAAGAATGTTACGGAGACAAGGGTTTTACCTAATGATGCGTCTCTTCGATGGGAATTCAGTGGTATTTATAACTCATTTTAAGCTTAAGTCGACTTAAGCTACTCTTCCATTAGACCACAGATGTATTTTTGGATTCCAGAAACTGAGACCTATCAATTGGTATAAAATTTATTTAAATTGGAGTAACGGTTTATTTGTTATTTGACAAAGCCTTTTATTTTTACAAAAAAAAAGTATTTGGCCCAGTTTAACTGTTATTGTTTAACTGAAAAAATAAAAGTCAGTATTTACCAGTTCATATTGGACTTTTTCTAAAAAAGTTAGGAAAATAAAATGCATCCCGGATTCGTATAGAAAATGTCCTGAGGATCACAATGACATCGAAAAGATTTCTGTGCGGCATTTTTTTGTCCTTTCTTTTTCAAATTTTGAAAGACATTGAAACTGTTATTTTCAGTCCCTGGATTTTATGGTAATTTATAAGTAATAATAATTATTATTTGTATCATTACTTTATATGAAAAAGACTGGGGCCCGATATTACAGTCTATACTTAAGTTAAGGAAGCTTGAATACTTAAGAACACCTTGAGTGTCAAGCGGTTTAACAGTAAATTTTTATCCAAAACTCACGAAAATTGTTTTCGGCAGGCAACATTTGAAAAAACCTATATTTTTTGTTTATACTTTTTTAAAATTCGTGAAATTAGTGAAATTCCATCATTAAATTAATTTAAAAACTTATTTAATATGCTTTCCAGACGTGTAACGAAATCTCGAGATTTCAGAAAATTTTAGAACAAATTTGACATTTGAAATCCAGGCGATTTCAATTTTGTTCTGAAATCCCGAGATTTCGTTGTAAGTCTGGAAAGCATATAAGGAGCACTTAAAATTTCTATTGTTAAAATGCTTTACAGACTTAAGCTTTACTTAAGTACTGAGGAGACCTTAAGTATGCACTGTAATATCGGGCCTGGGACTTCGACATAAGTAAGTCTGTTAGTGCTATAATAATTTTTTCTAAGACAAAGAATAGTATTTAAGGGAAACTGTTTTCCGATTTTACGGTTCTATCAAACATTATTCGATTTTTTAAAACGCTAGTAGAAAAATTGACTTTTTCCAAAAAAATAGCACTGTGCTGGGTGCGTTCTATTTTTTGCCTTGTTTTGTATTATTTTTTTTCTAGGAAGTCAGAGTTTGCGGTGTTTTTGTTGTTGAACAGCATTCACTCTGAATAATAGATCAGTTGAAGACAAATCTGCTCATATAACGCATCCCACCCAGTACAAAAATCGGTTATTAATTCAAAACATTCTTAACGTACAAAATGGGACCATTAAAAGTGGTGTGTGTTTTTTGTGCCAATAGAGATGGAAAAATAAATATATTCACAAAAGGAAACTCCAAAACTGCATCTCCATTCGACTGATCCGAGAACAAAATAATTTGGCGTTGAAAGACGTCCAGCTTCCCGATGCTGAAAGCGCAGAATTTGGATTCCATAGCAATTGCTGTTCCAAATTGCTGGCTGTCAAGAAGAAGTATTAAGAAAAACTAGGGACGTTTGAATATCCCCCAGAAGATGCAGAATCAATTGCAAGGTATTATTAGTGGTTGTATAAAATAAACGTAGTATGTGCGCGTGTTTTCTAGATCTACAAACAGCCATTTCTATAATATTTTCACCTTTCCAAGGGTTATTTTGAGGCATTTGTTTTTCACAGTAGAGTTTTTTCAAATGGCCCAATTAAAACTGTAGATGAGTGTTATACTTTAGTCATCTCAAAATACTAAATAAGATACAGGTATTTTCAGTTATAAACACTTATTTTCTAGTAAAAAGGAGTGCCCACAAAAATACTTATGAATACAAAAAAAAAAAATCATTAACAGCCCTGAATACGGAAAAATTTTTCATGTAAATTTTATTTGCAGTGCTCCAACAGGCTCCAGCGGCGATGCTCCGGAAAATATAGCAGCAAGCCCTGAAAAAACCTCCCTGACTTCTGCTTCGACTCCTGGAAACGATCGCGTTGAGGACTGTCCTGCGACAGGTCCTGACGGTGAGCTGGATACCAGCAGCAACTGTCCTCTCTCAAGCCAAAACGTTTATTTTTTTTTTTGCGGTAGAGAAAGAATTCAAAATAATTACTATCGTCAACTTCTGCTTGAAGCGCAAAAAACTTATTACCTCGATGAAATTTCAATGAAAGCTTCCGAGTTTGATGATGCAGAAATGAAGTTAAAAGTCGATGAATGTCGTAAATTTTCTGAAATTCATTACCATCTTTTTTACCGACGTAATTACACTCGGAAATCACGACCTGATACCGAAGCAACTGACTGGCATTTTGCACGAAATTTTCATAAGGCAGCTTTTTCAGTGGTATCTAATTTCGCTAGAGAATGCATTCTTGATAAAAAAAAAAGAATGCCACCATTTGACTTTTTGTGCATTCAATGTACGTTAAGGAATACAATGAAGCAGATGCCAGTAATGACTAATTGGCGCATATACTCCTCAACATCTACAAACTAAATTGCAAAAATAATTTTCATCTAAATTCAATTTCATACTCAGTCCATCAAATAGAATACTAGTAACAGCTTCAGATATCAAACTGCCCAATGATTACAACTTCAACCGATTAGACAGAACCCAGAACTTGTTTCAAGTTGGTGTAATGGTAAGAGAAGATATTTTAAAGTTAAATATATATATCAACCAAATACCAACATGGTTTACAATCAAATAAAAATAAAAACAAACAACTCACAAAGGATATAAATAATTTAAGATTGGAATCTTTGAAATACAATAATGCCAAAAACTCGATTACTTTCTTAATCAAATGTAGAAAAAACTTTATTATTCTCAATTTTATAGAGAACTATATGAAATAAGTTGATACTTTGTTTGACAACAACAACATAACATTCCCACCTAAATTTAAAATATAAATAGAAAGTCATGACATTTTAAAATGAATATTGAGAATTTGAAATGTTGTATAAACCAACAAATACAAGATCATGAAGCAGCTTCTCTGTGGAAATGAGAAGAAAAACTTAATAAACTGTCTGCAACAACAATAAAACACAAACAAATTAAGAAATACAAAGAATTGAAAAGCAAAAAATATGAAACAGAAAGGAACATAAAATATAATCCAACTTGGTTCAACAACAACACAAATAAAGAAATTCCCGAAGACGTTCAACTCTTACTTTCGTTAATGCCCAAATTTGCATTGCCGTACAAACACCATCACCTACCAATGTTTAACTGTATTGCAGACGTTGAGCACGGCTTACAAACCTTGGAGAGTAAAGAAGATCAAGAAGATAAGAGAGCGGAGTTCACAAACACATTTCGCAGCATACTTACCAACCGACAGTGGGATGAAATTGATAATTTTCTCTTAAAAACACATAAAAAGACACAAGAGTTTTTAAAGAAGAATAATGACATTGGGATTCTTAAAGCAGACAAGGGGAACTCAACAGTGGCAATGACAAGAACAGAATATGATAGAAAGATGCAGATGATTATCAACGACATGATGATGTACAGAAGAATAACTAAAGATCCTACGGCAAATCTACAAAAAACCACTTTATCACTAATTAAAAAAATGAGGAAATTAGAAATTATAGACGACAGAGAAAAATACAAGCTAAAAACGAATGCCCCAAGGCTCCACGTATATATGGACTTCCAAAAGTACATAAGGAGAATATACCTCTAAGACCTATTTGCTCAAATATAGACTCACCAGCAAATAATCTATGTAGAGTTCTATCCCAAATTTTGAAGAATTTAACATATAATTCGAAATACAATGTCAAAGATTCGACCGAATTCAAAAATCGGATTATGAGTTCGTACATAGATGATGACGAAATAATGGTATCATTTGACGTGGTATCATTGTTTCCGAGCATCCCTGTAGACTTAGCACTAAAAGTAATTGAGGAAAAATGGGATATGATAAAAGATAAGACAAAAATGACAAAAGACCTTTTTATGAAAGCCCCAACATTTTGCATTAAAGAAAACAGATATTTTAAATACGACAATAAAATTTACAAGCAACTAAGGGGGCTACCTATGAGGTCACCAGCATCACCCATTGTCGCGGATATAGTTATGGAAGAATTACTGGATAAATGTATGGATAATTTGGAAGAAAAACTAAGGTTTTTGACCAAATATGTGGATGACCTTTTCGCTATAGTGAAGATAGCAACTACAAAAAACATTAGAGAATTAAAACAACTTTCACCGAAACATAAAATTCACAGTTGAAAAAGAACACAACAAAGAGCTGCCGTATTTGGACGTCAAATTAGTTAGAAAAAATGACACGATTTTGACTAATTGGTACCAAAAACCCACAGCAACAGGACGGTTGATAAATTTTTATTCTAAACACCCAAGAAGGATGATATTAAATACAGCCACCACTTTTATAGGAAGGGTTTTGACAATCTCGGACCCATTTTCCACGGACAAAATAAATATCAAATTAAAAATATTTTAATTAACAATAGTTTCCCGATAAATATGGCGAAAAACATAATACAAAACCATACAATACTACAAGCGACACTCTCAAATTTTTTTTAAGTTGCTTGCAGGTATGATAAGAATGTGTAGGAGTGAAGGCAACGTGAAACATTTTGCATGAGTGCGACTGAAAAAGATAGAGTTTTGTCAACGACTGCTGTGGTGAACAGTTCAACAGCCCTGCAGGAAGTATGAGTAGTTAAGCTCAAGGATGAATGACCCTCCAAAACATTATCTACCGATGACTTACATTCCCGGTTTATCCGAAAACCTTAATAGAAAAGGTCTTTATAATAAAAACCATTTTAAAACAGCATACACAGTCAGCGACTGGCACCCGAACCGAGCGTTTAGAGCGGAATCGTCGTTTAGTTGTTTTCTATTCTCGCTATACACTTAACCCCGCGTGATTTTGTGTTTTTTTTTTCTCTCTCTTTACCTTACACTTAATTTCTTTAAGTGCTTTCTTATTTTCTCTAACCTAAAGAAAAAACAAAATCCTAGTGTTCTTTAATTTAAAGTGTGCCAATATGCCCCCCGGGGAAAGATCGCTGGGAGACAATCGATTTGCTCTCTTGGCAACAAATACAAAACGCAAAAAGAAAAAAACTAATTTTGTTCCAATAAGTGACTTCCCTAGCCTACCAAAAATCGAAAAGTGCAACCCAAAATTTGTTGTTGTTGAAGCAGTAGAAAAGCAAAAAAGCCTTTCCAATTATTCATGTTTCGCAGTTCAAAAGTCCTTGTATATAATCAGCAAAAACATCCTAAGAATCTCTGAATTACGGGACGGAAACCTATTACTTTTAGTAAAAGATAGCCTTACCGCTAGCCTTTTTATCAAAGCTACCACATTGCATGGCATTTGTGATATCAAAGCTAAACTTCATGATAGTCTGAACTCCACCAAGGGGACAGTATATGCGCCTTACCTAAACAACGTACCAGAAGATAAAATAGTCGAAGAACTCAGCTCACAAGGTGTTATAACCGCATACAAATTCCCCAAAGTCGTACTAGGTAAAACCGCTTCATCTGGAGTCGTGCTCCTGACATTCGACTCATATGAGCTTCCTGAAAAAATTGAAATCTCTTGGAGAAAAGCCCAAGTCAAGGAATACATTCCGAATCCGATGCGGTGTAAGAACTGCCAGCTACTGGGCCACACAGCTAAACACTGTAAGAACCCTACATCATGCGTCCAATGCAACCTTCCACCTCATATTCCAAATCCTTGCTTGTCATGTGCGCAAATTGTCTATTAGATCATCCCGCCTCCGACGAAACATGTCCAAAATTCATAGAAAAAAAGAAACACTAAAAATAAAAATAAAAACAAATGCACCATGCGTGAAGCTGAAAAAATACATAAAACACAACTCTCAATTCCCTCACTCTCCTCTTCATCTTTCGCGAGCGTCGCTCAAGACACCCATCCTTACCAGTCCCTTAGCAATCCAATACCTTCGACCATAAGTAATAACATTACTGTGCCGATATTGCACCAAATGCCTTCTCCTGTTTCAACAACAACAAATTTAGAATCAAACGCAGTCGACCATAACACACCATACACAAAATCATGCACCTCTGCAGCTCAGAAAACGAGCATCGAAAAAACTCTACTCGTGGACGAAAACAAAATAAAAAGAACCCAAAATACTTACGAAAGCACAAATAAAGAAACCGTAAATACACTCTCTTTCACGCAAAATTCACTTAATATCGATTATGGCAACTCCGACATACAAAACGATGACTTCTCCCACTATTTAAAAAAATACCAATTTTCAACTACACGCTCTCAATCTACAAACAATGAATCAGATGACATGGACATGTAATAAATAACAAACAAACAAACAAAAAAAAAAAAAAAAAAAACAAGAAAAAAAAATTATAAATATAAATAAACGCAACTTTAAGTCCAATTGCTACTAATTTCCTCATTCTCTTTTCTTACTTTTCTCGCAAAAAAAAAAAAAAAAAAAAAAAAAAACTTCCTTTTTTCCGCTACAACTTCATTGATGTTTACTATTCTTCAGTGGAACATAAAAGGCTACTTCAACAATTATCATCAACTCGAACTGCTCAGAAAGGAACATTCCCTGGACTTTATATCTCTACAAGAAACACACCTTTTACCAAATTTCTCTCCCATCTTACCATACAATCTCACAGGGTACTTCACGAACGATCCAAGGATCAACACCTCGAAACGGGGATTAGGTAAACTGATAAAAAAAAATATTCCACACAAACTTCTCAATATTCAATCCAACCTTTTGACTGTTGCCGTCGAAATAAATACATCAATAAAATTCACTATTCTTTCAATTTACATTCCACCACAATCAAGTTTCACTGAGGAGGACATATCCAACATCCTTGGCCAAATAAATACACCTCTGATTCTAATTGGAGATATCAACTCATGGAGTCCTCTATGGGGCTCTTCTATCTCTAATCACAGAGGTAAGATAGTCGAAAACACCATCCTCCATAACAATCTTACTGTGCTTAACGATGGCGCACCAACACATCTATCCACACATCAAACGTTTACACACGTAGACGTTTGCTTCTGTTCAACGTCGATTGCGCCTAAAACAAACTGCACCACATTAAGATCGCTCCACGGAAGCGACCATTTTCCTTTAATTACCCAAATAAAAACAGGAATTGTCACTTCTATAAATCCTAAACCAAAATTTAAGCTAGAACAAGCTTCCTGGCCCGACTTCAAACAGCTGGCGTTAGCAAAAGGCACCAGTTATGAAATCTCCGAAAATATAAATAAAGAAGTTGCGATTCTTACAAAAACCATTCGATATGCCGCCCACCTTACCATCCCCCAAACGAGTAAGCGTAACACGAAAGCCACCGTTTCTTGGTGGAACGGAGAACTAGCTTTCCTCAGAAAGAAGAAACAAAAATCCTTTGAAGAATTTAAAAAAACCCGCTCTTTAGATAACCTAATCAAATATAAACGAACAAATGCCGAGTTCAAAAGAAAAGCAAAAACAGCCAAAAGAACAAGTCTAGAAAAAAAACCTGCAAATATCAACCCCTCTACCGATCCCAAAAAGATATGGCAAAATATTCGTAAATTTTCAGGCAATTTTAAATCCAATCACATCCAGATTATCTGTTCAAACAGCGTTTCCTTATCTGCACCAATTGATATAGCAAATTACTTTTCATCCAGCTGGTCCAAAGCCTCACATGACTCTAGTTTTCACCCCGACTTCACCCCAAAAAAAAATGATATATTAATTTTTAACTACAATAACCCTAAACCATCAATAGATGCAAAATAAATCGATGCAAATTTCACAATTTTAGAACTTTTAACAGCCCTGTCCTCCACTAAAGGCGCAACCCCAGGTGCGGATAGAGTATCATACTTGATGATAAAAAACTTACCAATTCCGCTCTTAGACCGTTTATTAACTCTTTATAATTCCATATATGACAAAGGTTTATATCCACAAGCGTGGAAAACTGCCCTCGTCATACCGATCCAAAAGCAAAATAAGGACCCTACAACACTTCAAACTTATAGGCCCATTTCATTACTCTCCTGCTTAGGAAAACTTATGGAAAAAATGGTATCTGCACGCCTTATGTGGTACGCCACAAAACGAAAACTTATTTCGCCAGCTCAGACGGCCTTTAAGAAAAAACACGGCACCATGGATGCACTGCTTTATGTTGACCACTTAAACTCGGAAGCAATCTCCACTAGAAATCATGTAACCTTCCTAAGCCTTGATTTTGTAAAAGCATTCGATCGTGTGGGCATACACATTGTCCTTCAGACTCTTTCGAAATGGAAAGTCGGGAAGAAAGTATATAATTTTGTTAAATCTTTTTTAACCAATCGACGGTTTAAAGTAGTTGTAAACAATATTCAATCTGGAGCTGAACATTTACACAATGGGATCCCACAAGGTTCCCCATTATCAGTTACCCTATTCATAATTGCATTTAACGAGATATCAGTAATAATTTCAAAATACAAGAAAATCCAACACATCATCTATGCAGATGACGTCTTCATTTTTACGAAAATTAAAGATAGAATGATAATAAAGGAAGCTTTCATTAATATACTCTCCGACATTTCAGCTTGGTCTAAAAAGTCCGGAGCAAGTATCTCATACGAAAAATCTTCATTACTTCATGTTTGTAAAAAGCGTAACTGCAAGTTTGAGCCCTTAAATTATAATAACATAGAAATACCCATTTCAAATAGCCTACGAATATTAGGTTTAATTTTTGACTCTAATATGCTTTTCAGACGTACAACGAAATCTCGAGATTTCAGAAAATTTTAGAACAAATTTGACATTTGAACTCCAGGCGATTTCAATTTTGTTCTGAAATCCCGAGATTTCGTTGTACGTCTGGAAAGCATATTACATACTTTCCAGACGTACAACGAAATCTCGAGATTTCAGAAAATTTTCGAACAAATTTGACATTTGAAATCCAAGCGATTTCAATTTTGTTCTGAAATCCCGAAATTTCGTTGTACGTCTGGAAAGCATATAAGCTAACGTTTAAGGAGCACTGCGAATATATAAAAAAAAGTATCACTATAAGACTTAATATTATTAAATTTCTAAGTTCAAGGCATAGCTTTATTCATCCATCTATTTTAGTTAATGTAACGAAGGCAATTATTTTATCGAAAATTGATTACGCGCTTCCGATATATGGTGCATGCTCTAAGTCGCTGGTAAAGAAAGTATCATCACCCTACCACACAGCAGTCAGAAGAAACATACGAGCGTTTCCAACCTCACCTATACAAGCAATATTAACTGAAGCAGGTATGCCTACTATTGAAGAAAGAATATCCTGCCTTCTGCTCCGAACAATACCAAATATATTCCTTTCTAACAACAAAATACTCTTCGATACAACCAAAAGATGTACTGCGCACAAACGGCAACTAAGACGACCATCAGCTCTTGCTAAATGCATAGCACACGCTAAAGAGATGGGGATTATCCTTTCCCCGAGGTTTTGGCCACCAGAATCCAAGCCACCCTGGTGCATCCCCACTAACTGTTTTAAACTTTCACTTCATATTTACCACAAAGCCACAACTGCACCTAACACATACCGTCAACTATTTAACGAACGCTTCCATCAGATGTCAATATGCAACTGGACTTTCATCTTTACTGACGCCTCGAAAAATGAACACTAAACCACTTTTGCTGTCGTTGATGCCAACGGAAACAACATTAGTAGAGGAAATCTGCAGAGTTTCTGCTCAGTCTTTACAGCAGAAGCAGTGGCGATTTTAGAAGCAGCTGAATACGCGCAACAAAAACGGGGGAAATATATCATTTGTACGGATAGCAGTTCAGTTATCTCTGCCGTGGCAAATTCGACAAACAAACTTCTTACAACAATAAAAATCCGTAGCATCTTAATTAAAAACAGCAAAAAAATCAAACTAATGTGGGTCCCAGGCCATTCAGGCATTAATGGGAATGAGCTCGCTGATCGTCAAGCCAAAATGGCCGCAGCTCAACCACTATACACCTTCAACATAATTGAACAAAATGACTTACTCACTTTAGCCCGCAAGTTCCACGATCAAAAGAAACTTCTCAGCTGGAGCTTATTCGACCACCGATACAAGCGACTGAATCCTTACCGCGTTCCTCCTGCACTTTCACTAATCACATCGCACTTTAAACTGGAAAAAATGATACGACTTCGAATAGGACACACAAGCATCACTCACGAACACCTTCTGACACGCAAAGATCGGAACCGTTGTCCTTTCTGCAATCTCGACCCACTCACGGTGGACCATCTGCTCAACGATTGTCAGAAGTTAACCATTACACGACAGCAGATATTCGGAACGTCCACGCAGTCACAGCACCTACACCCTATGTCGGAATATAACCTTAATTTAATATACAAGTACCTACTAAGGAATAATATTGTTAACCATATATAGGACCAAATAACTTTTTCACAGTTTTGTAGCATCTACCTTGTCTAATCATAAGAGAGCTGAAGGCTTATTCGCTAGTGCTCCTATCTTTATTGTAATATATTAATTTATTAGTATATTTCACATTGTAAAATAAAAAATAAAAAATAAAACTGCATACAAGGTAAATAACACTCTACAACAGACATTCAGTAAAATTAAAGGTTAAATAGAAAACATAGAAAAACATAACCTTATATACAAAATCAAATGTAAACGTAACGAAGAAACCGCCTGTGGGAAAATTTATGTTGGGACTACGAAGAACACACTAAAAACGAGATTAGCGGGACATAAATCAGATTTAAAATTGAGACATCGAAACCCACAACAAAAAACAGCTCTTCTTGCCCACTGTGCATCGGAGAACCACTCTCCCGACTTAGACAACGTTGATGTTCTGCAAACGGAGAGTAATTACAAAAAACGCTTATTGTTGGAGACTCTTCACATAGTCAACATACCAACAAATAAACGCATAAACTTTAAGTCGGACACGGAGAATATTGCGCAGAGCTACAGACCGCTGGTCAATAGGTGCAAAAAGAAAGAGGCAGCAATAGATTAAGTAATATAAATTCAACTGTGATACAATACTGTGATATAGTGCTGTTCATAAATGTTTTTTTTTACTTGACCGTTTTGAATTATTTTTTGCAATTTTACTATTTTTTAAAATTTTTGACTAATTAATTTTTTAAAATTCTTGATGATGGAGTAATGTTCTACATTAATTTTTGATCTTTGTCCTGATTTGTTTAAATGTAAGTTAAAAGACAATTTTCCTTTGTGATAGTGATTATTAATTTATTGTGTTTGTATTTGCTATTTTATTTTATAGTCCTGATGATGCCATTCAACGAACGGCGAAATATTGACAAATATTCTATATAATAAAGAGTATTTTAAACAAAAATAACAACATATATTGGCCAAAGCTGTCCAGAATAAATTTTTAGCCTATACAAGAACCACAATAAAGCTTTGAGCTCTGCCTATTACAGGCTAGACTCAAAGCTAGCCCCAGGGCAGTATTTAAATTTTGCATACTGGTACAACGTATGCAACGCGATAACTTAAAACTTTAGCCTGAAAGAAGGCACTCTTTTAGTGGCTCTGATGCCAGAAATGCTTATTTAATAGTGAAAGCGCCTGAAGTACCGCCCTCGCAAAATCATCCCACTGCTCACACGGAATTATCCAATACAAAAACCAACAAGACTGCGAGATCAACAACAGAGGTTGAGCTTTCTGTTAACAGCGGTTAAAAAGCTCCTGCTAATAACGTAGGTGATCCAGCAGTGCAGACAGGCATGGATCGCTACATTAAGATTAAAAGGAAACTTAGCCCACAGAAATCCAATGTGGGTAAAGCGAAAATAAATAAAACAAAATCTGACGCTAACCCATCGAACGCTTTTAGTGGAAATAGATTTGCGGCTCTAAGCACAGAGCCCACTGAGACCTCTGATACATCAAAGGATGGTGGAGAAAAATCACCAAAACCGCCTCCAGTATATCTTAGACAGCGTAGCTCCAACAATTTGGTCACGAGCCTGACCCAGTTAATTGGAAAGGAGTCCTTCCACATCATGCCTCTTACTAGAGGAAATGTTCATGAGATCAAAATTCAGGTCTATAATGTAAATAATTACAGAATTGTCACTAAATTCCTTAACGACAACAAAAAAAGCTACTACACGTATCAGCTTAAAAGCAGCAAAGGCCTTAGTGTAGTTATTAAAGGCATTGAATCAGATGTAGATCCTGTGGAAATTAAACAAGCCCTAGAAGAAAAAAGCTTTAAAATTAGGAACGTAATGAACATTTTCAATAGGAATAAAACCCCACAGCCGATGTTCAAAGTAGAACTTAGTCCGGACAACTTAAAACTAAAAAAAAATGAGACTCATCCAATCTACGGACTACAATATCTTCTCCACCGTAGAGTTGTAATAGAAGAACCACATAAGCGTACTGGCCCTGTCCAATGTAATAATTGCCAAGAATATGGGCATACTAAGTCTTACTGCACCCTACGTATGGTCTGCGTTGTTTGTGGAGAATTTCATAGCTCCGCGAACTGCGACAAAAGCAAAGACCAATCCACAGTGAAAAAATGCAGCAATTGCGGTAGAAATCACACTGCAAACTATAGGGGATGTCCGGTATATAAAGAATTAAAAAATCGTATGTTAGAAAAGAAGCAAGCTAGTCGTACAATGTCAAATCAAATTGTATTTCAAACCCCTATTTCCTCGCAACCGCACAAAATTAGCGTTCCTGTGACTAATAATATGTCCTATGCAAACGTAGCTAAATCAGGCGTAAGTGTCCATTCCGTCCCCCAGCACCAGAACGCTGGTCTCGAAACCATGTTGGTCAGTCTGACGCAATGTATGACACAATTCATGTCGCAAATGCAGAACACACTCCAAGAGTTACTTAGAGCACAAAACCAGTTGCTCCAAATTTTAACTGCACAAAAATGAGTTTATTTATTATATCCTCATGGAATGCAAATGGTATAAATCAGCGTAAGCTAGAATTATCACATTTCCTCTCAAACTACTCTATTGATGTAATGCTTATTTCGGAGACACATCTAACAGATAAAAATAATTTTTCGTTATCAGGCTATAAATTTTACAAAACAAACCACCCTGGTGGTAAAGCACATGGAGGAACGGGTATATTGATTCGTAATAGAATTATACATTTCCCTGTCCAACCTTTCGCAAAAAATTACTACCAAGCGACTTCAGTTTTGAAAGTTGTGGTGCAAATTTCATTTTGTTAGCAATATATTGCCCTCCACGATTCTCAGTCAGCGAAAATCACTTTAATGAATTTTTCAACACCCTTGGAAATAAATTTTTAGCAGCAGGCGATTATAATGCAAAACACACCCATTGGGGCTCTCGTATGATCTTTCCAAGGGGTAGATAATTATACAACGCACTGATAAATAGCTCCAGTACTCTAGGATTTATTTCACCCGGACATCCCACGTATTGGCCAACAGATCTAAATAAAATACCAGACCTCATCGACTTTGCCATTACAAGAGGCTTTGATAATACTGTCATACAAAAAAAACAGCAAATGAATATTTGTAAAATTTTCCTAGAGATCTCGGCCTTCTAAGCAAGAAAAAAAATTTTTTCATTTTTCTATGGAAGAGTTTTTGAGAAAAAAATTTTTGAAATTTTTTTCAGTGCATTTCGTAGGTGCACTTGCTATTTCTCGCATATCTCGGGCCCCGATCTACCGATTTTAATACATATATTTTTAAATATAGATAATTAAGCTCCCTACAACTTTTGCAAACTAAGTTTTTGATTTACATGAGTAGTTTTAGTGCTAGAGGTGCAATTATACAAGAAAGTTGTGTTTTTTTTTTAAATCAGGGTAAATTTTTCATATAAAAATCTGTCAAAAATAGAAATTGAAGTGGCAAACCCAAATTTTTTGCGTATAGTTGAGCATTTCTTCCGAAAAATAGGCTCTGTTTGGCTAAAATCGGTGAAAAATTTACGGAGCAATGATTTTTTGCCAAAACACTAAAAAATCGATGTTTCACAATTTTTGCTTTGTTCACAAAACTTGTCCATATGAGCCGAAATTATTTTATGAAGGTGCAATTGAGTAAATTTTAACATAAATAAATGCATAAATGCTACCTAATTATTGATTAAAAATGAATGTCGTTTTGCCCTGCCTTTTAGAATATTGTGGTGGATTTGTTTACTTGTCGGTCTCAAGGACCTGCACCAGATAAAAAAAAGGTACAATGCTTTCCCTTAGTAGGAAAATATAAGGTATCATGAATATGTTTTGAGCGTTAACATCAGTTTTTATACTATGTGTGTTTCTCTATTTGCAATTTTGCCTATTTCATTCAGAGTATTATAAAATACCTGAGGTTTTGCATACTTTACATACATACTTTACATACATACTTACATACAGTACAGAAAATTTATGTCAACATATAAAAGGGTAACACTTATACGTTTAGATTAGTAGTCCTGAACAAAATTTTGAAGAACGTACATCAATTGCAAATAAAACAAATTTTAAAATATAAAAAACTTAGTAAAAGAACTCGTGTATTCATGTGCAAAAACAATCCGGACGATTTTTGCAATGTTTGTGGATTAAATATGTTTATAAATAAAGGATTGACGTTTACTGAAGCACTGCAAAAACACTATTTCCATTACTTCGGTGTTTTGCCAACTCTCAATGAGCCGTGGACGCCTAAAAGAATGTGTGACCTATGTCATAGAAAGTTGTCAAAATGGACTTCTGGAGAACGGTAATATATAATATATAAAAGTCTGTAAAAAAAAAATTAAAACCGAAGTGGCAAACCCATTTTAAAATTTTTTGCATATAGCTAAGTATTTCTTCTAAAAAATAAGCCCTGTTTGGCTAAAACCGGTGGAAAATTTACGGAGCTATGATTTTTTGCCAAAACACTAAAAAATCGATATTTCACAATTCTTGCTTTGTTCACAAAACTTGTCCATATGAGCCGAAATTATTTCATGAAGGTCCAATTTTTTGTCGTCTCGAAAAGGCCGCTATAGCGTTTTCAATATCCTTTAATTGCTGATGAAAACATTTGCCATGCTCATCGCTTACGCCTCCTAAGTTTTCAGGAAAAAATTCCAAGTGCGAATCGAGAAAGTGGATCTTCAACGACATGTGTACTTCGGCTTTCTTATAATTCTTTAGTAAGTTATTTACTATTTGCTTGTAATCTGGACTTTTGTGGCTGCCCAAAAAATTTTGTACAACAGGTTTGATTGACGTCCACGCTGCTGCTTCGACTGGTGACAAAAGGCTTGAGAACTCGTCGTCTTGCAAAAGTTTACCTATTTCTGGACCATTTAGAACTCCTTCCTTGAGTTTTGCGTGTGGAAGGTAGGAAAAAATCGCCTTTAAGCGGTCAAAAGCTTCCTGTGTTCCAGCTTTTGCCAATTTTTTTTTATAAATTTCTTAGCAAGTCCTTATTTTATATGCAGTGGCGGTAATATAATATTATTTTTATCAACAAGAGCAGTGCGTTGAATATTGTCTTCACCAACTATAATGTAGGTTCGCAAAGGCCAATCTTTTTTAATAAAGTGTAAGTGGTCAGCGCGACTATCCCACTTGCACAAAAAACAACAATAATTTGTATATCCTCCTTGAAGCCCGCACAGAATTGCCACTACCTTGAGATCAGCGCATATTTTCCATTTATGCTTGTCATATTCAATTAGATCCAAGAGCGTTTTCATTGTTTGGTAGGTTTCTTTAGAATGCGATGCATATGCGACAGGAAGAGACGGTTTTGACTGCAATTGTGTAGGAGGACAGCTTTTAAGCTCTCTTTGTTGCTATCGATAAATAAACGCCACTCTCCGGGATTGTAGACTTCATTAAGCTCTTCGAATAGGCCTAAAATATTGCTGCAGAAACAGATATCGTCTTTTTTTGCGTAGAATTTTCCGTATTGCAAGGGTCGATTTCTGTAAATGCTTGTTTTGACAACAGGAGCCACAAATCCGCGTTCTTTCATTCTAGATGCAAAAAGTTCAGCTTTACCCTTTGAAAAACCAAAATCACGATTCCAGGCATTTAATCCGGCCTGTGAGAGTATTCGTTGCGTTAAACTTGTTTCAAACTGACTTCCACTAGACCCCAGCATTTCTTCTGATGATCCTTCTACTTTGGGTGCTGAGCCAGGGCATTCTGGATAAGGCACATCACTTGAATGAGGTAGAGGAAATTTTACCGAATCAACTTTTGCGTATTCCCATTTTAAATTTTTTACAAATCCACTTCTATTCTAAGGCAAAAATAGCAGTCCACCGAGTGACAAAAGGGCTCACTCCATTCCATTGCCGTGTCAAAATCCAAGTAACAGCTAGAATGCAAATAGCTAGTTTTTTTTATAGCGTACTAGCTGGCACCAAGGCTTGCTCCGCGAGCCTTCGCGCCAGCTTCGTATGACCCGCGCTCGTTGTCTCTCCCGGTAAAGCTTGATATTTGGCAAAAGTAGTAAAAGTGATAAAGTAGTATGTTTTCAAATACTCTAGGTTTTTATTCATTCTTTGTGTGAAATTTAAATAATAAAATTTTGCGAATTTCGCGAATTATGTCCATGGTCGTAAACTACATTTCTTGCCGCGCGTTGCTGCGTCTCATGGCTCAGTTACTCTTGACTGAACGTAACTTTACTTAACTTTATTTAAGAATTTAAGATTGAAATTGAAGTAACTTCTTTAATACAACGTTTTAATTCAGTGCTCTACGGTAAACAATATTTTTCGTTTGGCTATCTTTAGCGTAAATATATAATACTTGTGGTTTGCCAACACGTGAACAGGCAACATACAATTGTCTATGTGAGAAAACTGGATATTCCAAGTTTATTCCACATATTTCCATTGATTGGCCTTCAGATTTATTAATTGTTATTACAAATGCGAGACGAATTGGAAATTGCAATCGCTTGAAACTAAATGGCATATCTGTTGGAATCAATGGGATTCGTGGAATCAGTACGTTTTCACCTTTGAATTTTCTTTTCAATATAGTGGCTTCAATAACATTTGGCATAAATTTTTTAACGGCTAATCGGGTTCCATTGCAAGGTTTCGGTTGACTTATGTTTCGGAGGCTAATAATTGGAACACCTATTTTTAGTCGCAAATTGTGTGGTGGCACTCCAGGAACGTCTAATGAATTTAAAAATTCAGTTGTATAATGAACGACGTCATCGTCATTTGTAACTGTGTCGATTGACTTGTAGGAAACCACATCACCTGCAAAATATAAATCAAATTTATTATTGAAAATAAAAAGATTAAATTTTGATATCTTTTGCAATACCTGGTATTTTACTTTGAATTGTCCAATTTAGTTCGGTAACATCTTTATTTGTTCCTGCTTATATAGCTCGTTCGCTCGGCCATACATGGTTCATGTAGTTACGAATGATGTTCGGGAACACGCTTTGAATTAATTCATCTTTATCTTTGGTAATGCGACAGAAATTTTCAGGAAAAGTTATCATACCAGTTGAAGCATCAACTGGCATTGTACCATTTTCGATATCTAACAATTGTTTAGAAAATTCAGCAGCAGATGGATCATTTTGCAGTTGAATTCTAACGTTTGTTGTTAGACGCAACACTTTTACGTGTCTCCACAATGGTGATAGTTTCAGACACGCATTGAGTTCATCTGCTGGCGTCTATCGAGGAATAACTGGCAAAGTTTGTCTGAAATCACCAGCTATCAATATCAATGCACCACCAAACAGATTATTTGTCTTTCGAATATCTCTCATCGTAGTTTCCAATGTTTGCAACGATTTTTTGTGTGCCATGGTGCATTCGTCCCATATGATGATTTCGCATTGTTGCAAAACAATTGCTATTCCAGATCTTTTTGTAATGCCACATGTTGGATATTCAATCATATGAACGTTTAATGGCAATTTCAATGCGGAGTGAGCGGTTCGACCACCATCCAATAAAGTTGCAGCTATTCCGGAGGAAGCAAGTGCTAACGCAATTTTATTTTGTGATCGTATTTTTGCCAGTAGTAACGACATTAAAAATGTCATTCCAGTACCACCTGGTGCATCCAAAAAATAAAAGCCTGCACTCTTATTTTCAACAGCATCCATGATGTCATCATATGCACGTTTTTGTTGAGCATTCAATTTTGGCAAATTCTCTTTAACATATTCCTTCAAAACAATTATATCAAATTGTCTTTCACGACGAATTTCCTGTTCAAAGACATCATGCATACTTCTGTTTGGTGCAATCAAACCACACTCCTCTAAAGTCTTATTTGCGATCATTAAACAAATATCTTCGATTTTAATTAATGCTTCATTATACATATGTAATGTATACTCCAATTCTTTATTTGATCTCAAACGACGCATCTCATTTAATATGTCTTCAGTCATATAATCGCGATATTTATTCCATAAATCAATAGGATCGGCTAGATAACATGTCGCGATTATTATTGCAAATAAATCTCTTATTTGATATGGCGAACATGTAGTTGAAGCATCAATCATTGTATCATGCCACAGCGAATCATTTTCCAATAAACCGAGTTTATGGCAGGCACTACGATAATTTGGACATATCTCTCCGTCAACTGTTCGCAAATTTTCGAATGAAGTTGGACCACGTACGTTAAGCAATAATAATCGCAAATAAAAACATTCATCGTTTTTGGGATGAATTGCACAAATTCGTCCCAACGCATCGCTTTTTCTTATGCCTGAATGACCTTGCACTTTCTCTCCTCGTGAGCGTCGTTGAAACGTTTTATTTTGTTGCCAAGTGTAATACTGTGGAACTTCACTGTACAGTATGTCTTTGCAAAAAAATCAGTTTGACATAACTTAAAAAACGCCGTTAATGTTGTATCTGACGGAGCATCAACTCTTTCCCTTGCATTTTCCGAAGTAAAATAAACACGTTGTCCATTTCAAGATGCACAGCCAAATGTTGAACCATTGGATGTCGTTCATGAATGGGAAATGAAAATATTCGCCACAATGCTTCATTGGTGCTTATATATCGGCCAAGCTGATAAAGACTTATTTCATCCCGACTGTTTTCATTAGCAACTCCCATCATTGCCATGTCGCTACCTTTGTTCACGTATTTACAAATATACTTGATTTCACGGAATTGCAATATTCTACAATTATATGCGCTTTAAATGTCTTCGATAATAGTGGTGAATAAGGCACAATCCATCTATTGTCGATTTCAATATCTCTATTTTGAACTCGAATATTTGCCGAATTTCCATTATCTTCAACTGAACGCCGACGGTCAAATGGATATATATCGTTTTCACTTACAGTTTCCGAAATCAATGGCCTTGGATACCGTTTAGTACATTTACCATCAACCATACATAGAGAGCTCGGATTTATATCGCCACAGGGTCCGTGAATCATATTTTTAGTAACGACATCATATAAAACAGGATCGGTAATTTTATCAGGAATTTCAGCACAAATAACATTGTCCACTTCATCCGACCTTATTTTCTCAACCAACCATATAAAGATATGCGCGTGTGGTAATCCTCTCTTTTGCCACTCCACCGAGTATATAAAACAACGAACCTTTCCATACAGTTCATGCTTAGTTATGAAATCCATGAGCGCTTTCAAATTCTGTTTGAAAACTCGAGCTGTTACATCATGACGATCGAGATGCGATTGATGGAGAAATAAATGTTCTTTTATTTCAACCCATTGCGGGTTACAGGTAAATGTAATGAACAAATCAGGTCGCTGATAATGCCGAACGTAACACATAGCATCCTGCGCATATTCATGCATGTGGCGAGGGCTCCCAGTGAAACTGGATGGTAAAATAATGAGTTGACCAATATCTTCTACATTACCATAATTATTTATTTCATCACGTAAATGAATGTATTCTTCGACACGCAAATTTCGTTGGTGATACCGAATGCAGTTCAATCGTTCAGATTCAACTTTCGCATACATATCCACAGCATATTGGTGAAATAGTCTTCGACTCTTCAATATATGATTGAAATTATACTCACGGCACATAAACTTGTATGCATAATAGTTCATGGCACTAAAGCGAACCCGACACGGTACTGAATTCAGTACTGAATGCTATATGTGTATTAGTGAAATAGATGTGTATGCGTCTCACTTACAACGAGGGAAGCGATTCAGTACGCAAAATCCAAATCGTTTTGATTTTGCGTACTGAATGGCTGAATTCAGTAACGGGTATGCGCGACATACTGAATTCAGTAACTGAATTCATTTGAGAGAAAATTTTACGGCGAGACGACGTGATGGCGGACAACGATGACAAATCATTTATTTTGGAATTCTTTGAATTTTACCGTGGTTTACCTGCGCTGTGGGATATAAAAAGCCCAGAATATAGCAATCGAGTTATACGGGAACAACAAAACCAGCAGCTCCTAGAAAAATACCAAGAGCGGTATCCAAATGCATCCAAAAAAGATGAAATGGAACTGGACGAAATAGCGCTTGAAAACTTCAGATCCTCAAAGGAGTTCCCCGTCGCAAGAAAACGTAGTGTTGTGGAAAGACGAAGATCAATTGGAATCGCTTCACGCATAATTGTATCCTGTTTGTAGATGTATGGTCCAACCATATTCAATAATTCCTCAAAAGTGTCATTATCCATTCGCATAAAATTTTTGAAGTCTTTCTGCGCAGATATTTTTATTTCATTCAATAAATTAGTATGAGCAAATTCCTTCCTTTTTTTTAGCCAATTTTTCATCCAAATCCCTTTTTTTGTTTTTCGTTTTCCTTTTTTTTTAATGCCACTACAACAGCCGCCAAAATTATTTTGTCAGCGTTTGACATCGTCGTCTGCACTCGTTGAAACCAAGCGACAAATAATGAAGTATACTAAATTCAGTAACGTGTCGACGCAAACATACTGAACACGTACGTATGAATTCAGTAGGCTTTTCAGTACCGTGTCGGGTTCGCTTAAGGCTTTTTTTTCGTTAATGTACCTACAAAAGCAACAAAAATAATACATTAATCTCGCTTAACTCCCCCAAAAAAACCGAAAAAACCTATTGTTAAAATTCCCAAAATATGACAATCATTAGATTTAGCATACCATCCACCGGATTAATCATTTTTAACGTAACATCATACTGATCTTTTCTTGTACAGAACAGCAATGGATATTGCAATGCATCGTATGGCCGCTGCAATTCCGATACACGTTGCAATTGATTTCTATTCCTACGGTGAAGTACAATGTCGCGGGGATTAAATCCATCTCCAACAATCACAATCGCCACTTCATCAATGGTGGGTGCATAAATTGGCCAGGATGATGGCCGGCAGGCGTTTTATCAGATCGAATCACAATTTTATGGTTATCTGATGGCATCCTTTCTAAAGCCAATTTTGGTGGAGTAAATTTTGGATTTGTTCAACAATGTTTCTTCTTATGTTTGATCCAATTTCACAACGCCTATTCACTTCTTGATTTGTGTCATCGATGAAATATATTTGAAGAAATTCGTAATCGGCGTCTTGATTCGGAAGCAATGCACCAATACGATGATAGATTTGACCTTGAATCTGATTCTTATTTGTATTATTAATCATCATTAACCCCTTCATGTTGGAAATTAAATCATGCGATGTAATTACCTTAAAAGTTGGCATGAAATTATCATGTACAATGTGACTCGCTCCAAAAGAGGTCATTTGAAATAGAGAATTGTACGTTTGCATTTTTTCCAGGAAATGCTTTGATTCCAGGGAATTTCCCGATAATAATTCACGCATTAAATCTGGAATTTTTTCAACTGATTCTATTTTCACTTTTCCGTTATTACAACATAATCCAGGTGGCTCTTTGTTGAATTTCAATGCATGACAAAATTCGCATACAACATTCACTCTCCCAATTTGTACAAACGTGTGAGATGAATAATCTTCGTCAGGCCGGTAATTAAATGCTATTCCACTTAGATTTTTGCGTGTGTTCAGAGAAGAACCATTGGTATTATGATTGCGTTGCATCCGTTTTCTATCATGCCTATTTTGCTCCTCTCGTTCTTCCGCAGAACGATTTGATCGTGATCTTGAACGATTTGCCCTGTCAGTTTCCATACGCCTTTCACGTTGACGATTGCGTTGCATCCGTTCTCTATCATGCCTATTTTGCTCCTCTCGTTCTTCCGCAGAACGATTTAATCATGATCTTGCACGATGATCTCGTCAGTTTCCATACGCCTTTCACGTTGTTCTTGACTTTCTTTTGATCTTGAAGATGCGACACCTCTTGCTTCGTTTGTTTTTCGACCAATGCTCGCTTTTTTCGGAGGCATTATTCAAACAATATAAATCAAAATCAATATTAAAAATACAAAATAGTGTATAATTCAATTTTTTTTTTTTGAAATTTTTTCTGGAAAACAAAGAAGACTACAAAAAACTTTAGAATTCAATGCTACTATTTTGTATGAAAGCTTAAGTGAAAGTATATGGGAGAAAATCGTTTTGTACCATTATCTCGCGAACCCCTCAAATGCAGATGAACATTTGCGAGATAACCTTTTTTTAACAAAATGTTGTAAAGCAGTGTTCTTTCTTAAAAATTAAAAAAAAAAAATTAAAATAATTTATTTCCATAATATACCTAAGTAATCCGAAACGAAACCATGTTATTTCCATAAATTACTTAAGTAATCCGAAACGAAACCATGTCAAAAAAAGAGAAAAACAGAACAAATTCGCAAAATTTTTCCAAAATGTTTTTTTTTTAATTTTTTTTTAAATTTTTTTTATAATTTTTCCAAAATTTTTTTTCCCCAAAACCATGTATGCCCATACACTATTCCACTACAAAAAGAATTTTGAAAAAATCTCTTCCCGTTTAGCCAGGCATAAGCAACAGACGAACATAAATCGTTACTCATTTATATATAATATATTTTGTATGGTGTATCTCGACTGGTTCTGGGTGTTACAAACAACCACACAAACGCAATATACCCTCGACACAGAGTGTGTCGGGTATAAAAGGGTACAATGCTTTCCCTTAGTGGGAAAATATAAGGTATCATGAATATGTTTTGAGCGTTAACATCAGTTTTTATACTATGTGTGTTTCTTTACTTGTAATTTTGCCTATTTCATTCAGAGTAGTATAAAATACCTGAGGTTTTGCATACTTTACATACATACTTACATACAGTACAGAAAATTTATGTCAACATATAAAAGGGTAACACTTATGCGTTTAGAATAGTAGGCTTGAACTAAATTTTGGAGAACGTACATCAATTGAAAATAAAACAAATTTTAAAATATAAAAAACTTAGTAAAAGAACTCGTGTATTCATGTGCAAAAACAATCCGGACGATTTTTGCAATGTTTGTGGATTAAATCTATATATAATATATAGAAATGATCAGCGTCACCAGGAGATTCGAGTCAGCCATGTCCGTCTGTCTGTCCGTCTGTCTGTCCGTCTGTCTGTCCGTCTGTTTGTATACAGTTTTCTTATCGAAGGAGTTGAGATATCGCGGTATGCGTGCTCACGGGGACATGAGTAAGAACAAGTTCGAGTATGGACATGATGGGACCATTTTTAGGGGTACCTCCAGTACTAGGGTCTGTTACGAAAATCACAAAAACTGCTCTAAAATCGAAATTTTTCAAGATATTTTGATGAAATTTGATAATTGATCATATTTAAAGGCCAGTAGTATTATTTCCAAAAATTGAAAAAGTGGGCGTGGCAGACGGGCGGTTTTCGAAAATAGTCTCGTACAACCGAAATTCAAATGGGACTTGAACGAAATTTGGCACTTATGCTTCCTTTGTAGCCTTAAACATCCTTCCGAAAAATTTCCTTGATCGGTACATTTTTAAGGGTACCTCCAGTACTAGGGTCTGTCACAAAAATCCCAAAACTGCCTTAAAATCGGACTTTTTCGAAATATTCTAATGAAACTTAAAATTTTAGCGTATATTTATGCCTTCGATTATAGTTCTACAAAAACTTAAAAGTGGGCGTGGTAAAGAGTTAGTTTTCATAAAAAAAATCTATCGGTCGGTATATGGGGCCCCTTATGGTCTTAAACACCTCTTGATATTAAAAATTATTTGAACATGTGTGTCTGTGTCGGGTATTTTATTGTCAGGCTCGCCTGACTATAACACCCTTACTTTTTTTTTTTCTTTTTGCTTTTTTTTTGGCGCCCCCCTTCATTAAATGCTGGGTACGCCCTTGCCTGTTACGTATTTTCGCCTGGCGTCGCAGGTGCTATTAAAAAGAGTTTCTTTCGCATTTATTAAAATAACTATATTCTCTTCTAACTCTATTAATTCTTCTTTAATATTTTTTGACAGAGAACATTTGCCTAACACAACACAATGCCTGCTTCGTTTCATGTTAAAAATTGACTGACCTAATCCGAAGGTGAATGTTTGGTTGTTTAGCTCTACGATTGTTTCGAACTCAGCGACTATTTGTAATGAGCTTTCATTTGGTATTGGTACCACTAACGACTTTTCGATTTCTGTTATCGTGGTGGGTACTTTGATGACAAAAATAATTTTGTCATATTTTGTTGCCACGCCGAGTGTCATTCCCTTTAATTTTTTAATATTAATGTTGTACTCGTAAATCTCTTCTATTGATAATATTGCTGGATTAATGATTCCAGTCCTTGCGGACGCAATATTTTGTTGAATCAATTCCGCTTGGCTCTTTAACATTTGAAGCCTAAACAGCACCCTAATTGCTAACTCCTCGGTCAGCACCTCGGTCTTGAATTCTGAAAAAAAATCATAGCTCTGTAAATTTTCCACCGATTTTAGCCAAACAGAGCTTATAAATATATTAAAATCGGTAGATCGGGGCCCGAGATATGCTTGAAATAGCAAGTGCACCTACGAAATACACTGTGTTGTGAGTCTCTCCCAAACTCACATGTGGTCACCTTAAACCGAAAGCAAAAGGCAGTGACCTGCATTTATGAATTTCACTTCAAGGTGATTCCAAGCTGCTCAAAAACACTGTCCAGCGTAAAATTGCTGACAAATTCAAACATGCAGTTCGGCCGCTGGTAACAACAACAACACTGGCACAGTATATGCCCGATTGACAAACATCAGCGCTGGCGCAGCGAATGCACAATTGCAATCCGATCGCTGGCAATAACAACAACAACACACGTCAAGAGTTTTTACGTAAAAGCAACAACAACTACAAAAGAAGAACTAAGAACATCGGAATAGCTGTATGTAGTAACAACAACAATATGGCATGTTGGTACAATTGCGGGTGAAGGTCGCGGTTAAGCTTATGCAATATGTTCGGGAAGAATCGACGACGATCGCGGACCATGGGAATATTCGATATTGCAAGATCAGCAATATTGATCTATATAAACGGAGCTTCGATGACTGGAACGGGACTTCTGCGAGCGTACTCACCAAAGGGCCACGACGGAGAAGTTAATAGAGTAGTCTTTTAAATAATAACAGAAAACTTGTATTTAATTTGAATTAAATAAAAGGATAATTAATTGAAATCCTTTGTGTTCCTTTTTATTTGTTTAAAGGACCCCGTTATATCCTACGGTGTACTTGCCTGACGTGCGTACCTACCCAAGTGCCACGGCGTTAGGTAATTGCGCCGTAGGATACAACAACTGAAAAAAATTTTAAAATTTTTTTTCTCAAAAACTCTTCTATAGAAAAATTAAAGAAATATTTTTTCTTGCTTAGGAGGCCGAGATCTCTACGAAAATTCTACATTAATATATTCATTTGCTTTTTATAAATTCCAAATTTGTTAAGCAGTGTAATCCGCGTATTTCAACGTCGATTTGCCACGAAATGTCTTCAGATCAATGTCCTCTACTAGTCGAAATTTCAGAAAACATAAGAACAACACGCCCCCCTTTTAGACTGACCACTTCAAAAACGAATTGGGTTAATTATAAAAAGTACGTTGCAACACACATACACTCTGAATATGCAATATGTAATGAAAGTCAAATCGATGAAGCGGCAGCAACCCTGAAATCAATATTAACTTCAGCGGCGGAGCATTCTACCCCAAAAACCTTTGAGCTTGCCGTTAGAAATTTTAATCATACTAATAGTCATATTGAAAGATTATTGCGAGAAAAACGTAGATTGAGAGGACAATGGCAACAACATAGGTCCCTGGCAGTAAAGCTAGACTCAATACAGCTTCAAAGCAACTTAAAATCGCTCTTCAAAAAGGCTAAGACAGGAATAACTATAATTTCATTTCAAATTTTGCACCTATTAGCACGTCGAAGTGGCTCTAGGATAGCGTAGGGGGTGCGTGCTATGCTCTTGATCGCAGGGTCCGAGGTTCGATTCCCGACACAGGCGAAACGGAGTGTAATGTTCCAAGCCTGACACTGGTTTTTCGAAAATCGCATGTTAGGGGCACACTACATAAAAAGACATACACTCACACAAACACAAGAAAACCTTCTTGGTATCACAATGGGCCGATTAACGGCCTAAGTGGCAGCTACTTCAACCTACCTACCTACCAAGCACGTCGAAAGAGTCATTATGGCGAGTTTTAAAAATAAAAAATTCACCCATAGAACATGAATCTCCCCCTGAGGGATTCAAGAGAAAATTGGGCAAGAAGTGATGAGGTAAAAACATCCCCAAAATATCAGTTGTGGGGAAATGCCTGCGCATCCTCTATAGAAATAAATCAAAGAGCTCAATCGAAAATTCTTAGAATCATTACCGGTGCTCCATGGTACATCCGTAATGAAAGCATTCACCGCAAACTGCAAGTCCCACTTGTTAAGGACGAAATCGTTCGCCTAAAATCATCTTACAATGAGAAACTAAGGAATCACTCAAAACATCTGGCAAGAGGCCTTAACAATACAACACATCGAACACGGTTAAGAAGAAAGGACCTTGCGTCCGCTTCTAGTGTTTTGGAAACATAACACCGATACTCTGTTATCTGCACCTCGCTCGTGCATGTCAGACGTTTGGCCAATTAAGGAATCATACAGATTGAGGCACCTCGCTCGTGCACGCTCAACGCTCAATGCTCCTAACTACCATCAGAATAGCCGTTCCAGCCAATCAATTAACGCACCTCGCTCGTGCGCGCCGTAGCTGCGTTGATACCTTGAAAAAAATTAACTTTTCTTGAATCCTTAGCCAAGCATTGCACATTGAAAACACTCCAATGTGGATAGGATTTCACTGGTTTTTCCATGAAGACGATTCTCCAAAACAGAAAATTTCATATCTCACTCCGATAAACAAGTCGCCAACAAACAATGCCGTTGTTTAAGACCCACTTGTACAAAGTCAAGCAGTGCGCATTGAATGTGGGCAAAATGTCATTGAAGTGATTCATGATCCAGGAATCGCCAAAACCATTTTTCAGATTCAAGCCACTCAGAGCCCAAGAGTCGATGATGTTTTCATACACCTCGGAACCTTTCACGTTTGTCTCGCTTTTTTCAAAGCCCTGGGAAAGTTTATCGACAGCTGCGGCTTGCAAATTTTATGACAGATTCTGAAATCATTGCAAGCGGTTCCGCGAACGGATTTGTACAATGCACTCACTTGAAACGCTTTTAATATTACATCCTCTCATTTCTTTGGCGTTTCAGATACTGCATTAGCGAAATTTTTTTAAAGATAAATGCTTGGAAATTCCCGAAAAGGTTGCTCTTTTTCTTGAGAACGTTGTGACTTTAAATCCAAAGACTCAAAAAGTTGATAGCGAGGAAATTTTGAAATTTTTCGAAAAATATGAAGCTTACCGTGAATTTAAATTGGCCGGCCTTCATGGGAAGACTGCTCAATTCTTTATGATGTACGTCAACTTGGTTCAGCATTTCTTGACCTTGAATGCAAGTATCAGAATTCCTGATTTCGAATTATTCAGATCAGGGGCCCTACTCTGTATTGCGATGCGACAAAAAAATGCGGAAAATCGAGTAATCGGTACGCTGTATTGCGATAATCGATGTTATGAGTCAAACAGCAGAGCAGCTCATCTTGTAGCTTACGAAATACCGCTAGCGACGGCAGACGGCCAAAAACGCAAGCTGGCGTTTCGCACCACCGTACAAGCGTGCCAAGTACAACGTTGCGGCATAGGTGACTGACGCGGAATCGCCGAATATGCTGAATCGGATATTGGTCATGGAACAAAACGACCAAGATACCCGGAAGTACATCTGCCCAGGTCAGCATGCGTCAGCAGGCCCATGACACCGTTTCCGAAGAACAAATCAGCGTCTGCAGAGCGCAGACTTAGGTTAAAATATATAGAATAATTAGTATATAAGCTTTTGTATTTTAAACTAAGAAGTCCGTTGCTGATAGTCGTTTTACAATAAGCAGTTGCGAGTAGTCTTTACAGTCGATTAATAAATAATTATAAATTACAAAAAAAAAACTAAAGAGCGTTTTGCTTTTGCAAATTCGGTCTGATAGGCGAGTGAAGGATTCCGGAAAAATCCTCAACATTATTGGCGCAGCCGGTTTTTACAACTACTCAGAGTAGTTGACCTCCTACGTGTACAACATCGCGTCCGCGAAGTATTGCACCTTTAGGGACATTAAAAAGAGAAATAGTCCTTGGTATTCAATCAAAATTCTTCTGCAAGAGTAAGCCTTGTTGCGCTATTAAATGTTGCTAACTGTTGGATGTGTGTTTAGGCACTGCTAACAGAGCCCGGGAATTGTGTTCAGGCACCGAGGGTATTGCAGTATTTATAGAGCATGGTTTTCCCTGTTTGGAGACTAATGAATCCTTGGCGAATTAATCTTTAAATGGACTTTTGTTTTCATATTCAAGTGTAAAACGTACTTTTCGTCGCGAAAAAAAATATAACCCACGAAAATAATCCACGAAAATAATCCGCAAAAAATTGTCCGCGAAAAATTATCCGCGAAATAAACTTTTTGTTCATCGAAGCCGCCCCATCGGACATAGAATTTAACTATCACAAGCACGATGGTAAGTACATGAAAAGCCATATTAATTTATTGAAATTCAAATGGAAGGAAATAGCGCAATTATAGAAAATTTAAGGCAAGAAGTATTCACTTATGAACGTTTAACTGCTAGTTATTTAAGACAATTGTGAGAAGTCTTAGAGTCAGTAAATAAGAAAAGATAATTTTTAAATTCAGTCCGCAGTGAAATAGATGGTAAAGCCCAAGAAGAGAAAATTTGACATAGTACTCGAACATATAAGAGAAAACGCAAGTGATAAAAAGATTAAAGATTTTGAAAAAGAATTAGAAAAATTACAGCTTAGCAATAAATAATTGAAATCACAGAACAAAAAGGACGCGTTAGCGGGTTCAGATACATCCCTGGAAGAACAAAAACTAGAAAACGACAGACTAAGGGAACATTTATTACAAGAAAATTTTAGCGCAGGACAGTTAAACCTATTTTAAAAAAATAGACAAACGATCGCTGAACAAAAAGCAGAAATAGAGCATTTGAAGGAGAGATTACGTTGTGCCAACCACGAAAATAGTAACGTTGGTCGTTCTCAAATGTCTAACAATAACGAATTAACAGTACATAACGAAGCGACCGGTAACTTAACACCATTATCAAAAGAATTATCAGAAGCTGATATCGAAATCTCAAAACTGACTCCAAGTCAAATAGAATATTCACGGGAACATTCATTAAGTCCTTCGTTGACTCCACAGCCAACACCCACACAAATACCGCCACCCCCGCCCCCACCCTCAGCAGGTCAATCACATCAGTTAAGACCGAAAACTGATATGATGCAGAACAAACATACCAACTCAGATTCAAATTGTTTTAGCCGCGAGAGCTAATTTAGAACATTTCTTTCAATTTGGTGCTAACCAAAGAAATTACAATAGTTTGAGAGATAACAGTCCACAAGAGAGAGTTGCACACTTCGGTAACATTCCAAAAGTAAATGAGCCCATAACAGTCAGAGAATATAATCGCCCGAGCCACATACACGTGTCTTCAATGAGAACATTAGTCAGTGAAATGAAAAAGGTAGTTGACATGCTAGTGCCAATCTTTTCAGGAACATCTTGCCCAGAGCTTAAAATAGAAGTAGCTTAATTTATACAAGGGTGTCAATTGTTGAAGAGAGAAGTCTCACCTGGGGACACAGAGCTCGCAATAGAATGCATAAAGCTAAGATTGTTTGGAAAGGCTCATAAGCGGGTTGGGGAGGAAAAATTTTCATCAATAGACGAATTTTGCGAATTTATAAAACAAAATTATGCTAAGGCAAGGACTTTAGACCAAATAAGGTAAATTAAGATAACATTAGGCAAGGCCCAAGTGAGCCATTGGTCTTTTTTGGTAGCAGGATAGAGGAATTAGTAAAAGATGGAGGTCTTTTTTAAGGATCTTGGGGTAAATGCTTTTATTAAAGGATTGCGAGACCGATCACTTGAGCAAATGTTAGCCGGAAGGGAAAACGATTCCATTGGTCAGTTAGTAGATTTTGTCGAAAGAATCCAGTCACGAATAGGCTGCAAAGTAAATGAAATCAATTTAGTAGAAAATCTGCTCAAAGAGGATAGCGTTTGTAGTTTTTGAAAAAAATCAGGACATTTTTATGCACACTGTAAGACAAGATTAAATGCTCCTTTTTGCGAAAAATGTAGCATTTATGGTCATGAAAGAGGAACACAATGCGGTATTGAGGCGGCAATGCGGTAAAAATGATAAATTAGCTCTGCTTATCGATACAGGGGCAGACACTAGTTTGCTCAAATCTGAAGCCTTAAAACAAGAAGTTGAAGTTGACAGGTCAGAGGTTAAGCAATTAGGTGGAGCATTCAGTGGAAGCATTAATACAGAGGGAGCTGTAAGGATACCTCACCAAGATAACAAGGCATTAAATTTTAATATGCACGTACTTCCATTTGGTAGCAAAATACCAGCAGGTGGACTTTTGGGTAGAGATGAACTGTGGACCCGTTCGGTTACGAATGGAGTTAGTAAGACCATTTCATTTTTCGCAAATAGCAAGGAAATCGCAAGATTACCACTTTTTTCAGAGCAAGCGACTAGAAGGATATGCGTAGTAGAGTCAGTTACGATAAACGCTAGAACTTCAAAACTAATTCCAAATAAGGTTAATATTGAATGAGGAGATATAGTGGTACATAAGCAAGAAATTTTTCAAGGAGTATACGTTGGAAATGTAATAACAAGAATCAAAAATGGAAAGAGATTTATACCAGTTCTGAATGCAAGTAGAAAAAATGTAAAATTTGGAAAGCTAAAGGAGCTAAATTACACTCTTCTTAGGGATTATGAGGAGTTAGGAAAAAGAAGGATAAATTTTGTCAAAAAGGATGAGAAAGTGAATGATCGTTTTCAATTGATTATGGAAACAGTACGTTTAGATAATAATTTAAACGAAGAAGAATTAAAATCTATAAAGAGCGTATTCAGAGAATATTCTGATATTTTTCATTTGAGTGAGGATAAGCTTTCATATACGACAGTTGTTAAACACGAAATTGCAACAGAGCCAGGGCAGACACCAGTTAATATTAGGCAATATAGACTACCAGGAGTGCATCAAACAGAAATAACCTTGCAGGTTGACAAAATGCTTAAAGATGGCATTATTTCTCCAAGAAAGTCACCTTGGAATTCTCCGATTTTGTTAGTACCGAAAAAGGCCGGTGCCGATGGGAAAAAGAAATGGCGACTTGTGGTAGATTTCCGAAAGTTGAACGATATTACCGTTAAACAAGTTTTTCCCTAACCTAGAGTAGATGAAATTCTCGATCAGTTGGGTTGCAGTAGGTATTTTTCAACTTTAGATTTAGCCAGCGGATACCATCAACTGCTTATCGAAGAAAAAGATAAACAGAAAACAGCATTTAGCACGGGAATGGGACATTTTGAATTTACCAGAATGCCTTTTGGGCTCACGGGAGCACCTGCAACCTTTCAACGCATAATGAATAGCATTCTCACTGGTTTGCAGGGAAGTGATTGTTTTGTTTATCTTGATGATATCGTTATTTATGCTAGGAATTTAGAAGAGCATGAAGAAAGATTATGTAAGGTTTTTGAAGTCTTAAGATATAACCGTTTAAAACTTCAAACAGAGAAATGTCAATTTCTTAAAAAAGAAGTTATATATTTAGGGCATAAATGTTCGAAATCAGGCGTGCTGCCAGATCCACTAAAGGTAGAAAGTGTACAAAAAATATCACCACCCAGAAATGTAAAAGAGTTACAAGCTTTCCTTGGATTAATCAATTATTATCGCAAATTTATACCAAATGCGGCAAAAATTTCAGTTCCACTAAACAAATTATTAAGAAAAAACGTTAAGTTTGAATGGAATAATGATTTTCAGAAGGCCATGGAACAGCTTAAAGCTGCGGTGACCTCACCTCTTTTACTTCAATATCCAGATTTTTCGAAAACTTTTATTCTAACAACAGACGCTAGTAATAAAGCCTTAGGAGCTGTTCTCTCGCATGCAGAACCAGGGGAAGATTTGCCTATTTATTTTGCAAGCAGAGCGTTAAGTGAAACTGAGAAACGATATTCTACAATTGAGAAATAATTTTTGGCAATAGTTTGGGCTGTGAAAAATTTGAGGACGTATTTAAAAACAATTTTCACATGTACAGGCATTCCCGATGCAGAATCATCGACAGTAGCAAAAGCGTTCTTTAACGAAGTAATTTCAAAATTCAATATTCCACGAATTCTTGTCACTGACAATGGCACAAACTTCACTTCAAAACTTTCTAAGGAAGTATGCAAGCTAATGGAAATTAAGAAAATATAAACTTCTCCATATCATCCGCAAGCCAACGGTGCTTTAGAAAGAAGCCATAGACCATTAGCCGAATTTTTAAGAGCTTTTGCGAAAGAAGACGGTACAAATTGGGATGATTGGCTTCATCATGCCATGCATGTACACAATAATGCTGTACACAGCATTACGAAACAAACGCCTAGCAAAACACTTTTTGGTTTCAACTTTGATGTACCTGTTAAACTAAAAAGGAATCCCGCTCCTCTATACATTGATGATTATTCGAAAATATTAAAGTACCAGATTCAAAGAACGCATGAATTAGATCGACAAAATCAAGAAAAAGGAAAGCAAAATTAGAAAATATACTATGATAACGGATCGAAAATTAGAGAATTGAAGGTAGGAGATGAGGTCTGGCTGAAAAACCAAACCAGAAAGAATAAATTTTCGCCTATTTGGGAGGGACCTTATAGAGTTGTATCACTTCCCACTTCTGTAAATGCTAGAATTTTAATCAAGGGCAAAGAAAAAATCTTCCACAGATATTTGTTAAAAGTCAATCAGGAAAAAGCGAACATTCAATACAGGGAAAGAGGCAGAAGATATTAACCGCAAGCTTACCGAAGAGCATGCACAATTGATTCGAATTCCAGTCAAGGGATCTTTTAAAATTTTTCTAAGAAATTCAGAAAAAAATCGCTTTAAGAACGTGCATTGTTTTGAACGCAGTCGTGTAAAATTATCACGACAACACGAGAACATGTCAGGATATATTCATGCTAGTTTTGTGGATGGATACAAAAAGACGAAGTCATATATAGCTACGCAGGGACCTCTCGAAAATTCCATACAAGACTTCTTTCAAATGGTATGCGAACAAAATTGTAATACCATAGTTATGCTCACGAAGTCGAGCATATATAATATTATATTACTATATATGTCACTCTCATAGATTTTGGGCGGGACATTTCGCGCCAGTTAGAAAGAGATGTTACTCGGCAGGCAAAAAAAGAGCGAGAGAGAAATACTTTTGGTGAGTACCTAAGTGAAAAATGCTCATTTTGGTGGGTACCCAAGACCATGGTGGGTACCCAAGACCGTGTTGAAAAGAGCCAAAATAGAAACGGCTCCTGAGTGACATATATAGTTATATATGAAGTCGAGAGAATGTGCTAGATACTGGGAAGCTGACGTAAATTCCACCAAAATATTTTCGCAATTTCGCGTTAAAACGCTCAGTAAAAATGAAAACAAGAATTTCGTTTGTACGGAGTTAGAACTATACGATCAAAAAATCAGAAACTTCTAGAGCAATTCACCATTGGCAATTTAAATGTTGGGCTGATCAAGGCATACCAAATGCTAAATTATTATGGCAATTTATAAGATTAGTTAAGGAAAATCAAAACAGGTTAACTACTAATATAACACATCCGCCGCCGATGATAGTTCATTGCGCTGCAGGCATAGGCAGAACATGCGTTTTTATAGCTTTAAATATCGCCTTAGATTTGAAAGAAAATAAAAAGAACATAAGGGTACGGGAAATTGTAAACAAAATACGTGCACAAAGGGCGCAAGCAATTCCAAACGCCACAAAATACATATTTTGTTACCAGGCCCTTAACATACTAAATGAAAAAATTATCAAATAAATTTATTCATATTCTGCTTTTTCTTATTTGCGAAGCGATCTTATTTCAAACTGGTGCTATCAGAAATAAAGCTCCAACACGCGACAATTGCATATGTTGAAATAAATAAATAGATAAAAAATTAACGATTTTTCTCTTCAAGACCAAAAGTGCTCGCATATCAAAACGAGCGAAGACACAATAAAAGCAGAATAATTTTTTTTAATTCTGATCAGTTGAAGCCAGCCGCGAAGTAAATGCTGATGAGCAAACTCAATTTTTTATATATAGTGCACTTGACATTGCAATATTAAAAAAAACAAAAAATAATAAGAATCGAACACGAACCAACAAAAGACAATCGAAGGGAAAATAGGTGTTCAAAATTAATTATGCAACAGTTTCAATTTTCCAAGTTCAATGTAAATAGCCAATCAACACTTTTGACGGAACAAGAACAATACTACCCCAGTAAGAAATTACTAGACAACATAACTAATGGCATGGATTAGTTCTCAATTTTAGGCATTGTATGTCTCGTCAGCTCGGTCGCCTCATACTAGCAGTTATATATGGAAAATATCGAATCAAATTTGGGGTTTGCCGAAATAAAAATTGGGACGGCCGAGGAAGTGACTGGATATGACTACATTCTGCACAAAATTGTTCCACAAGAGATCCACAATATTTTGAAAACATTCGAAGAATCCAGAAGTTTACTAAACAACATCCTATACGACCAACTCATTGCTGCAGAAACCGAATCCATTGAAGCAATTTTGCATACAATATTGCCAAAAAGGGGAAAAAGAAGCCCGTTCGAGGGCATCGGCACAGGGCTAAAGTGGCTATTCGGGACAATGGACGCAAACGATCGAGAAACTATTGAAGATCATCTCTCAACAATAGATGCGAACAATGAACAAATAATTAGAAATATGAATCAACATATCCGCATTAACAATAATTTCAATGAGTCGGTGAGCAGAATAAAAAACCTTGTCGAAACCGATCAAAAAATACTAAAAGAACTTTATGCAAACTATTCAGAATTCAAGAACGAGGTGCTGACCGAGGAGTTAGCAATTAGGTTGCTGTTTAGGCTTCAAATGTTAAAGAGCCAAGCGGAATTGATTCAACAAAATATTGCGTCCGCAAGGACTGGAATCATTAATCCAGCAATATTATCTGTTTGATTTTTAAAGGATGAAGTGCACGTACCTGTTTCTCGTTGGGCTCGCAGATGTTGAATTGGGGCTTTTTGGTGGATTGCGCGGCGCGAATATGAATTTTGGTTGGGTTTTTTATTTGGAATTTTTTCTTTTTCTTAGTTCACTAATTTTTCTTCTTTTTTTTCTTAAATTGGTTCTCTTTTTTACTTGCCTTATTTTTCCTTGTTTAAAGATTTTTCAATTCAATTCACTTCACCTTTTTTTCTTTTTTTTTTTTTTTAGTTGGTTTTTTATTTAAAAATTTATTAATTAAATTCACTGTTTTTCTTTATTATTTCTCGGTCGTTCAAAATTTTCGCATTTCTTTTTAAATTATATTGTATTTTTTGTTTTGTTTTTTGTTTAAAGGAGTTTGGATTTTTTTTCTTCTTTTTCAACTTTTGTTTTTCGTTCGACGTTCGGACCAAGAGTTTTAATAGAATTTGGGGTCGCGTGTTTCGTTGGCGCCGTCCACTAAACGAGTGCCTTTTTGTCGATCGAAAAGCAGCTTTCGCTCGAACTCGAACTTCAAAGAGGCAAAAGGAGAGAAAAAGGAAGCGATAATAGAAGAATTATTTCGCCGTGCTCTAAGGGCCCGGCTACGACGCGGCGGCGAAGAACGAACATACTGCCCGCCTTGCGCTTCGCAACCATATTTTTTCTCCCTTATCTTTCCCTCTGCCGCAGAAATTTGTAGAATTCGCGCAGGGTTTCTCTCACTTGGTCGGCGCCGGTTGGAGCTGGAGCGGCGATGTTGTCGCTCCCGGGATTGTAGGCGTCCGATCCCGATAGATGATTGATCGAGGCGGCGTTTTCCTGGATCCCATTGCCGAAATTGGCGACACCGACCCAGCCTGTGCACTTGGGCGCGCACCACGTAGACCGACGATCTTTCCATGCTACGAGTCTTTGTAGATGTACTTTCCGGCTGCATTACGGCATGGTGAGGGTGATGGAACGAAAAGAAATGGTTTTCTCGTATAATTGCAAAATCAGGGCGTGGCCCCATATGATCGGAGGCGATGTATTCAGACAGAACAGAACTATAGGCGTGGCGCATAAATGGCTGTTTTGCTAGCCTTGTCTCCAGGCTCCTATACTGCATCAGCGCTCCAAATCGTGACGAGCCCAAGCGAAGAGCGGCTCTGAAAAATTTATCCTTAAATGGTAGGTGCACGACGTATCTACCATCCGAATTTCTAATAGTGGTTCGGGAATAAACTTCTTCAGTGTATGTGGCCTCTGGAAGAGGAGGAGGGGAGGTCGTAATTTCTTCTTGCTCCCGTAATGATTTGAGCGACTCGTGGAGTGACTCTTGGGGGTCTCCGGAGGAGACCTGCGTCGTAAACGCGCCGGTGGTTTCGCTGGCGATGGGCCCACTCAAATACCAACCGAAGACGGAATTTTGGGCAATTAGGCTTCCTCCGACATTCATCTTGACGCCCGGCCGCAGTAGTTTTGGCATGATATCAGACCCGATGACCATATCGATGCGGGCTAGATTCATAAAACGGGGATAGGCGAGCTCCAACGATGAGATCTCGTGGGGATCCAAACTGGAGACCCTTTTGGCTGGAAGCCAATTGGTCAATTTCGGCAACACCACGGCGTCGATTTCCTCCTCGAACGAAGAACGAGGCGATGCGAGCGTGATGATGCATTCCTTTTTCGCGATGTGGGTGCATTGGCCACCCATGCCAGATACGTTGCAGATTTTGTGGATCGGTGGCAAATTCAACGGCAGCTGCATTCGTTCGGTCAAAAATGTCCTCTGCGAACCTTGATCTAAAAGCGCCCGGACAACGAATCGTTCTCCATTATGTAAAATTTGTGCGAAGGCCGTTGGCAAAAGCACCTGTGTTAGGCCGATGGAGACGTGCGTGTGTGCCTGTGACGTGGAGGGGATGCTCACGGAGCTCGAAGCCTCTGGTGGCGCATGGAAATGCGGCGGTTGGCTCGTCGGAGACGGGCCCATCTCTGGAGGAGATGTCAAAGAGGGGGTAGAAACTTTCGTGTCCGGTGTTGCAGCCGCGCTCGTAAAAGGCAACAAAGTGTGATGTCGTTGTTGGCACTTCGTACAGTTAAAGTTGGTAGAACATTTTGATTCTTGATCACAAAGAGCGAGACAGTTGGGGCAACGCTGGGGTTGTACTTTGATAAAATTATTAGATGGAGGCGCCGGAGAGAACTGTGGAGGCTCGTGTGTGCTGGAGAGCGGTGGACGATTTCGAACGTGGATCTTTAGCATGTCCCTAAGTCGTGCTCGAGCTATTATTTTGAGATCACGACATTCGTTGTAGGTCACGTGAGCGCGCGCAGTAGCCTCGGCAGACCATTCCTCATGGAAGCGAGCAGCGCTGTTAGCGTTATCAACGCTTTCCCAATAAGAAATAATGTCTTCGTCTTCAACTTCTATGAGTGATTGCGTTTGTTTCAAGGGATCGGAGTGTATAACCATGTCGCAGAAGCTCTAAAGTTGCTCCACGGCATCATTAAATTGAAAGTCGAAGGACATGTTGATAGCTTTGATGAAATGGTATCGCAAATCAGGTGCAGCGCTTCCGGAATAAAGATGAAAAATGTCGAATAATATCTCAGCACAATTAACGAATATAGTCGCCCACGCATAAATTTAATTTCATTAAATGCAGAAATTTTCGATGACAACACAAAATTAAATAGTGGCACAACCGTGGTCAGGTGCGGAAAAAACCGGTCGTAGGGTAAAACGAGGCTTGACGTCGGATGAGCGCCGCAAAATCAGACGCAATCAAACGTAGGTATTGCTGCCTTGGTAGCGAATCGTTATTAATTCCTGTGCTGCAATATAAATGTATGTTGAGGAGGAAAATCGTAGCAATATAGTGGGACTGATGCCGACGGTAGCGCACTTCCAGTTCCAGCCTTTTATTTTCGCAACACCCACACAAGATTCTTGCAACCCCAAATTCAATATTAAAATATCCAGATGAATTAATAAATTTATTAAAATCAAATCCAAATCCAAAAAAAATTGCAATATTTAAAATTTCAATACGCCACTCGTCAAAGGCATAGGATTTTTGTCTAATATGTTTACATGCAAAGCGCCAAAAGCGTCAGCAGCGCACAAGCAAAGGAGACACGATGCGAGTATAGTGATCGACAGAACCACAAAGCGACCGAGCGACAGAGCGACGCTTCAACTGCCTTATCACTGCGGCGACCAGTAAACGAAAACGTGTGCGTGTGAGTGATTGCAGGCGAGCCGCGACTTCAACAACGTTGGCAGGTTCGTCGTACAAACTACGCTCAACACGTTTGATGTTCGATGCAGTCTAGTGACCAACACATCAAGTGTTACGTATGAAATTGATATGTATGTACAGGCGTGATCGCTACGCGCTGTAAGTGAAGTGATGGATGAAAAAAAAAACCAAAGCGCTTTACTTTCGCAGATCACCACAAGGGAATGCAATAAGAAAAAAAATATTTTCAGGCTTTGATGCTGCTGTTCGTTGTGCACAAAACCACCACCAAACGTGGCACGGGTGTGCGAGCGAGAGAGAACGATGTGTGTAGGAAAGGAAAAGGTGAATCCACGCAGCGATATGTGTCACGCGTTTGGATCGTGTTGCCCTTAACTTTGCTCGAGGGCAAATGTCGGTCAATGCTGACACACACGTGGAGGATTTTTTCGACCTTTTTTGGATGATATGGTCCACCAGAACTTCAGTCTCCTGGCAGGATCGCCAAATGTTTGATTTTTAAAGGATGAAGGGCACGTACCTGTTTCTCGTTGGGCTCGCAGATGTTGAATTGGGGCTTTTTGGTGGATTGCGCGGGCGAATATTAATTTTGGTTGGGTTTTTTATTTGGAATTTTTTCTTTTTCTTAGTTCACTAATTTTTCTTCTTTTTTTTTCTTAAATTGGTTCTCTTTTTTACTTGCCTTATTTTTCCTTGTTTAAAGATTTTTCAATTCAATTCACTTCACCTTTTTTTCTTTTTTTTTTTTTTAGTTGGTTTTTTATTTAAAAATTTATTAATTAAATTCACTGTTTTTCTTTATTATTTCTCGGTCGTTCAAAATTTTCGCATTTCTTTTTAAATTATATTGTATTTTTTGTTTTGTTTTTTGTTTAAAGGAGTTTGGATTTTTTTTTCTTCTTTTTCAACTTTTGTTTTTCGTTCGACGTTCGGACCAAGAGTTTTAATAGAATTTGGGGTCGCGTGTTTCGTTGGCGCCGTCCACTAAACGAGTGCCTTTTTGTCGATCGAAAAGCAGCTTTCGCTCGAACTCGAACTTCAAAGAGGCAAAAGGAGAGAAAAAGGAAGCGATAATAGAAGAATTATTTCGCCGTGCTCTAAGGGCCCGGCTACGACGCGGCGGCGAAGAACGAACATTATCAATAGAAGAGATTTACGAGTACAACATTAATATTAAAAAATTAAAGGGAATGACAATCGGCGTGGCAACAAAATATAATATGACAAATATGGTACTTTACCCACCACGATAACAGAAATCGAAAAGTCGTTAGTGGTACCAATACCAAATGAAAGCTCATTACAAATAGTCGCTGAGTTCAAAACAATCGTAGAGCTAAACAACCAAACATTCACCTTCGGATTAGGTCAGTCAATTTTTAACATGAAACGAAGCAGGCATTGTGTTGTGTTAGGCAAATGTTCTCTGTCAAAAAATATTAAAGAAGAATTAATAGAGTTAGAAGAGAATATAGTTATTTTAATAAATGCGAAAGAAACTCTTATTAATAGCACCTGCGACGCCATGCGAAAATACGTAACAGGCAAGGGCGTACCCAGCATTTAATGAAGGGGGGCGCCAAAAAAAATTCAAAAAGAAAAAAAACAAGTAAGGGTGTTATAGTCAGGCGAGCCTGATAATAGAATACCCGACACATACACACATGTTCAAATAATTTTTAATATCAAGAGGTGTTTAAGACCATAAGGGGCCCCATATACCGACTTTTGATAGATTTCTTTATGAAAACTGCCCCTTTGCCACGCCCACTTTTAAATTTTTGTTCAACTATAATCGAAGGCATAAGTATACGCTCAAATTATAAGTTTCATTAAAATATTTCGAAAAAGTCCGATTTTAAGGCAGTTTTGGGATTTTTGTGACAGACCCTAGTACTGGAGGTACCCTTAAAAATGTACCGATCAAGGAAATTTTTCGGAAGGATGTTTAAGGCTACAAAGGAAGCATAAGTGCCAAATTTCGTTCAAGTCCCATTTGAATTTCGGTTGTACGAGACTATTTTCGAAAACCGCCCGTCTGCCACGCCCACTTTTTCAATTTTTGGAAATAATACTACTGGCCTTTAAATATGATCAATTATCAAATTTCATCAAAATATCTTGAAAAATTTCGATTTTAGAGCAGTTTTTGTGATTTTCGTAACAGACCCTAGTACTGGAGGTACCCCTAAAAATGGTCCGATCGGGTCCATTCTCGAACTTGTTCTTACTCATGTCCCCGTGAGCACGCATACCAAATTTTGTCGCGATAGCTCAACTCCTTCGATAAGAAAACTGTATACAAACAGACGGACAGACAGACGGACATGGCTAACTCGAATCTCCTGGTGACGCTGATCATTTCTATATACATTTTGTATGGTCTATCTCGACTGGTTCTGGGTGTTAAACACAACCACACAAACGCAATATACCCTCGACACAGAGTGTGTCGGGTATAAAAAGCGAAAACCCCACGCTTCCAACAATATTTAAAATATCTATGGCAGGGAGGTCTATATTTTCTTTTATAGTTTATAGGCTGTTGTTTAAATATGTATAAATCACGAGATTTAAGAACAAAATTAGAATGATCTTGATTTAAAATGTCAAACGTGAAATTTTCTTAAATCCCATGATTTAGCCTATTACATTTAATATATCCATTTTAATGTTTTATTTCCATTTGGAATTTTTCCACTGTTTTTTGCTACTTGCTGGCACGACTGAATGTTACAGATGGAATAAAATGTATGGCACTATCGATAGTATCAATAGTTGTAACTTTTTCCACTATTTATTGATATTCGAAACTATCGACTAATGGTTGTCTGCAACGCAATCCTGATAAAATTTCAATAAATTCGTTCACTTGGAATATAAAATGACGCATTCAAAACTAGCTTGTTTATCGAAACTAACAATGATGCCTACTATACATAGTAGTACGTTTAAAACGTGTCGTGTTAATTTGGTAATTGAAGGTTGTGAACATCGATTGTTTTCCAGCTGTACTGAAGGGGCCAGCGAATGACCATTGAAGACTAGTTTGGTTAACTTCACTGATTTAAAAACAATAGTCAATATAAGTCAAACTTACACTGCTGCCCCCCTCTGCACCTCCTCCCCCCCTGGGTACGCCCTTGGTAACAGGACACTTTTTCCTTAATTTCCAGAACTGCACCCTACAAATAGGTTCGTTTCAGTTTAAATCCAGGGTTACAGAATATAAAGAAATTTTTATTGTACCCAAAGAAAGAAACCCAATTTTACTTGAAGAAGTTCCAAATTTCGAGGACTTAATTTTGAATCAAGAAAAAGCAAACGAAGAGATAGCAGCAATCACCTATCATCGGAAGCTACAAATGATTTCAGGTGCCTCAGTATCAACAATAATTTTTGTCACTCTTTTCATAGTTGTTATCATTTTGTATAGAATAAAAAAAAGAAAACCCCTGCAAAAGAAATTATTAAAGAATATAGCAAGAATGAGTGGCTCTGGGATAGCGTAGGGGATGCGTGCTATGCTCTTGATCCCAGGGTCCGAGGTTCGATTCCCGGCACAGGTGAAACGGAGTGTAATGTTCCAAGCCTAACACTGGTTTTTCAAAAAATCGCATGTTAGGGGCACACTACATAAAAAGACAAGCACTCACACAAACACAAGAAAAACCTCCTTGTTATCACAATGGGCCGATTAACGGCCTAAGTGGCAGCCATTTCAACTTACCTACCTACCTACCATAGCAAGAATGAAGAAACGGTTTTAAAAAAATAATAACAAGAAGAGGAAGAAGAAGAAAAAGACTTTAATATTAATTTTTTACATTTTGCTTATATTGCAATATTTTTAATTAGGGCATTAATCGAGGCGTAGTATGAAAACGAAAAATTTTAGCATAAATATTTACCATTTTTAAAATCAGTCGAAAATCAGAGTTGACAAAGACAGTTTAAAAATTTCGATTTGTTTAAAAATTAAAACAATTTAAAAAGCACAAACATATTTGAAAGGTGAGTGTAACTACAATAATGAACACAGAGGCAATAAAAACGGACGTTATTCAACGCCAATTTAAAAGGCGATGTGAGTCAGTAACTATGACGGGCGTTTCCTCCCTACTCTCAGACCGATGGCTAGGGGACAATATTCTGACCGCATTCTTAATTTGGTCATGGCAAAGCCAAGCACCCAATGCAGAAAGAAAGTTCATTTATTTGATTCGCATTTCTACCAGTATAAAGGAATGGAGCCAATGTCTCAACAAAGTAGTGCCCAGGATGCGAGTGGACAGTTTTGTAAGACGAATAAATATTTTTCATTTTGAATATTTGATTATCCCGATAATAGAAGAGAACCATTGGATGTTAGCCATTGTTACATGTCCAAACATCTACATGTTGGACTCTTTGCAACCACACGTAAATTTGGCAAGGTGCGCAACAAAAGTTATTCATGAATTCATTGCGGATGAGTCAAAAGTCAGATGTGAGAACCCTAAAAAAATTTACGATGTAAAAACAATGCCAATGATCTATCCAAATTGTCCACAGCAACCCAACACTGTAGATTGTGGAATCTTCGTGATTAAGTTCTTTAATAATTTCATAAAAGTATTAGACCAGGGTGATACTTTCCAACCCCAACATGCAAATTTCTCAATATCAAACTGCAGATACACAAGAAAATTTCTGGCGGAAATCGCCATGTCATGGGTACGAGAGCGGAATGCAGAGTCTAAAAACCCAGACAACGATAAAAATATTATTAATGCCGCTTGGGAAGGAGTTAAGCGCGATTGGACAGGAGGGGGAGAGAATTATATAGCAAAATTTGATATGAAATAAAGGCAGGGACACGAGAATAGTTGTAGCGCAGGTAGGGAATAATTTCATGTTTTCTGTTTCTTTTCAAGAAAACCGAGATGGGGTTTCACGATGAATACCAACTCAATTGAAAATGTTTTAATTCTCTAAATTCAATTTAGTTTCCAAACTAGTGAGAGGGTAAGATTGGTAAAGAAAAAATACGTGAAATAATCACACACAAAAAAAAATTGTTAAATTTCACTTTACATTAGAAACAAAAAATATAAAGGGAGAAATTACCCACTTCTGCATTTCACAATTAAAAAGAAAAGGTCAAATTTCAAAAGAATTATAAAAAAAAGTAAAATTTATATAGCTGAATTTATATATTTTTCCTACTGAAAAAAAAAATCAAAACAAATTGATAGAACAACATTTATAAAGAAACAAAAATATAGCTATAAATAATGGTAGAATAATATCTTTGAGTACTTTAATGAAATTGCATAGAAAAATATCCTGAGATTAAATTTAAATATTTTTAAATAAGTAGAATATTTAAAGAAAAGAAAAAACGCAGAGATTTCTAAAATAACGAAAGATAAATTCAAAAAAAAAAATTAAATTGAACTTAAAATGACAACAACAAAAAACTCAAATTTTTATAACAAAGTAGTCTTAAGAAGAATAAAATAGACTTTTATGATAATTTGTAAGTCCAGATTTTGTAAATTACAGGTGGGAGACAGTTGCAGTGTTGCCATTTTAGGGGTTTTCCCCCTAGATTTAGGGATTTTTCCTACTTTTAGGGGGTCGTTTAGGAGGAACAAATTTTTAGGGGCATGTTCAGGGGGAACAAATTTTCCTAGGAGAATTTTAGGGGCTTATGGTATATATGTATAAACAAATTATGTGCGAAGTTTAAAGTGTTTGATATAGAAAATCTGTCAAATTTGTTGTTGTTCTTTCCAAATTACTTTGTTTTCATTTCGAATATTCTACTTTTTAGGGGCCACATTTCGAATCTGGGGGTAGTTAAGGAGTAGTTTTAGGGGGAGCTACCTGGCAACACTGGACAGTTGGAAGCGAAGAAAATATTTAATATGAAAAAAAAACAAATAAATAAAAAATAAAAAAAATAATAAAAAAATAAACATGAGAAATCGACAATTAAAATATATATATATATATATATATATATACAAAAAAAGATTAAAAAGAACTAGTATGAGAAAAAAAAAAATAATAATAAATAAAAATATACACCCCAACTGTCTCATACGAATCTATGATACCTAGAATGACACAGGAGATGACATCGTTGGGAGGCTGACCATGCTGATGGATGCACGCAACAACACAACGCAACCACAAGCATATATGGCGTAAGGTCGTCATCTACCAGAAGCAGAGAACCAGCAACAAGAAAACGTCAAAATCATGTTAAATTTTGGGACCAAATCAACAAGTTTTTCCTGACGCCAATCCTCTTATAACCGATGGCTCGAAATACAAAAACGGCTCCACTGCATATAACATAGTTTTTGAATCTACCCGCTGGGTTTGAACCACGGACCTCTCGATTTTTGGTCATCTGCTTACCCATTACGCTGTCTTCGCCGAAAAAAATACAAAGATGGTTCCTGAGGCAATCCCTTTTGAGCAATGACAAACATTCCCGTACCTTCCACCGTTAATTTGAATGCCAAAACGTGGCATCGTCTTCAAAGGGGGGAGGGATGTTATGAGTCAAACAGCAGAGCAGCTCATCTTCTAGCTTACGCAATACCGCTAGCGACGGCAGACGGCCAAAAACGCAAGCTGGCACTTCGCACCACCTTGCAAGCGTGCCAAGTACAACGTTCCGGCATAGGTGACTGACGCGGAATCGCCGAATATGCTGAATCGGATATTGGTCATGCAACAAAACGACCAAGATGCCCCGAAGTACATCCGCACAGGTCAGCATGCGTCAGCAGGCCCATGACACCGTTCCCGAAGAACAAATCAGCGTCTGCAGAGCGCAGACTTAGGTTAATATAATATATAGAATAATTAGTATATAAGCTTTTGTATTTTAAACTAAGAAGTCCGTTGCTGATAGTCGTTTTACAATAAACAGTTGCGAGTAGTCTTTTAATCGTCGATTAATAAATAATTATAAATTATAAAAAAACTAAAGAGCGTTTTGCTTTTGAAAATTCGGTCCGATAGGCGAGTGAAGGATTCCGGAAAAATCCTCACAATATCGCATTAAGCATCTTCAAAGCTGTATTTGGACCACTAATCATGGTCGGCCCATTATCATTTATGCATCACTTTAAAGGGGAAGAACTAAGCTTTATTTCAAAATTAAAAAATCAAAATAAAAATATGACGTCTTTCCTAGAAAATGAAGAAATAAAATAAAAATGCCAAATTTTTCTCATGTTCCGTTATTGAAAAATTTTTTAAGTATTGTTTTCGAAAAGTTCAGAAAATTTTTTTAAAGAAACATTCGAAAAATTTTTGAAGCGAGGCGATTTTAGCCTCATTGTAATTCAATGAAATATGTTCTTCGAAGCAAAAATCAAAACTTTGACACCCTGTATCTCGGCAACCTGTGATAAAATTTACTCTTTTTTTGCACATTTAACGTACTCTTACATCTTAACAACTGTACCAAGTTTCATCAAAATCGGGGAGAAAAAATTTTGCCGGTGGTACACTTGACGTGTTTTGGTATATATAGCATCGAGGAAGGGAAAAGCGAGGTCCATTTAATTTTCGGAAACATCACACTTTCTCATTTTTAAATTCAAATTTCATATTCAAAAATAACGTAAGCAAACAAACTTCAATTAAATCCATGATACAGGAAATCAAAATAGCGCAACTTCACGTACCACATCCAAAAAAGAGAATCGTTGTTGTTGTTTTGTATGTTAAACAGACTTTTCATCTTTTGATGCGAATTTTGATTTTATTTGCAAATTTAGATAACTGAGTTTTATATTTATTTGTAAAGAAGTGTTTAAGTGTTTTAATATTGAAACTTTTGGTTTCAAACAAAATAAAAGCTTTTGGCTTTGTTATTTTTAAAGCTCACGATGTCCTCGCCTAGTCAAACCAATGCAAAATGCTTCAAACCTCAAACAAATGATTCTGCACGAGAAATTATAAATAAAAAAGTTATTATGAAAGTATATGAGCTAAACTTCTCTTTCTTTGATAGCGAATCAAGTGATTCCTATTTTTTGTTGCATCTTTGGTCCCTTTTTCGGTGACACTTTTCTGCAACGAAAGTTTTTATTCTAGAAGAACAATAATCAATTTATTTATGTGAAAATGTATTTTCAAGCGATGCTTGAGAGAATCCATAAGCGACTATTTGCTGACGTACATTTCGACCTGCCGTCTGGGGTCTCATCAGAGCAATTTTTACGGATTGGCTGACTACTGAGTCAAATTTCGGTTTGCGTATTTAAACTACCTTTGACTGCAATTCATACCCTTGAGGTTATTATTTGTTAAAACCAGAATTAAGTATTTTTCTTACAACATTTCTTTACATATTAATGCAAAAATCGGTGATAAATATATATAAATAACAGTTATATTGGCATTGAAACATAACAAATCATTGAATAGTATGGAAAACAACAACAAAGCCTCTGTCTCTTACGTATGAAAAGCTAGCCGTGAAAATGAGCAGAATCAAACTTTTTTCATCATATCTTTTGGAGCTATTTGAGAGTAAATTTTGAGTGACGAAAAAAATTTTTGAGTACGTATATTTTTTTTCAAAACCGTGTTACTGCCAGCTTTCATGAAACCTAGCAGTAACATACGCAAAAATCAACAGGATTCAAATTCCCTTATAGAATTAATTAAAGCTAATTAAGAGTTAATTTTGAGTGAAGAGAAAAATTTTAGAGTCCACATTTTTTTTTTCAAAACCGTGTTACTGCTAGCTTTCATGAAACCTAGCAGTAACACACGCAAAAATCAACAGGATTCAAATTCCCTTATAGAATTAATTAAAGCTAATTAAGAGTTAATTTTGAGTGAAGAGAAAAATTTTAGAATCCACATTTTTTTTTTTCAAAACCGTGTTACTGCTAGCTTTCATGAAACCTAGCAGTATCACACGCAAAAATCAACAGGATTCAAATTCCCTTATAGAATTAATTAAAGCTAATTAAGAGTTAATTTTGAGTGAAGAGAAAAATTTTAGAATCCACATTTTTTTTTTTCAAAACCGTGTTACTGCTAGCTTTCATGAAACCTAGCAGTAACACACGCAAAAATCAACAGGATTCAAATTCCCTTATAGAATTAATTAAAGCTAATTAAGAGTTAATTTTGAGTGAAGAGAAAAATTTTAGAATCCACATTTTTTTTTTTTCAATACCGTGTTACTGCTAGCTTTCATGAAACCTAGCAGTAACACACGCAAAAATCAACAGGATTCAAATTCCCTTATAGAATTAATTAAAGCTAATTAAGAGTTAATTTTGAGTGAAGAGAAAAATTTTAGAATCCACTTTTTTTTTTCAAAACCGTGTTACTGCTAGCTTTCATGAAACCTAGCAGTAACACACGCAAAAATCAACAGGATTCAAATTCCCTTATAGAATTAATTAAAGCTAATTAAGAGTTAATTTTGAGTGAAGAGAAAAATTTTAGAATCCACTTTTTTTTTTTCAAAACCGTGTTACTGCTAGCTTTCATGAAACCTAGCAGTATCACACGCAAAAATCAACAGGATTCAAATTCCCTTATAGAATTAATTAAAGCTAATTAAGAGTTAATTTTGAGTGAAGAGAAAAATTTTAGAATCCACATTTTTTTTTTTTCAAAACCGTGTTACTGCTAGCTTTCATGAAACCTAGCAGTAACACACGCAAAAATCAACAGGATTCAAATTCCCTTATAGAATTAATTAAAGCTAGTTAAGAGTTAACTTTGAGTGAAGAGAAAAATTTTAGAATCCACATCTTTTTTTTTCAAAACCGTGTTACTGCTAGCTTTCATGAAACCTAGCAGTAACACACGCAAAAATCAACAGGATTCAAATTCCCTTATAGAATTAATTAAAGCTAATTAAGAGTTAATTTTGAGTGAAGAGAAAAATTTTAGAATCCACATTTTTTTTTTTTCAATACCGTGTTACTGCTAGCTTTCATGAAACCTAGCAGTAACACACGCAAAAATCAACAGGATTCAAATTCCCATATAGAATTAATTAAAGCTAATTAAGAGTTAATTTTGAGTGAAGAGAAAAATTTTAGAATCCACATTTTTTTTCAAAACCGTGTTACTGCTAGCTTTCATGAAACCTAGCAGTAACACACGCAAAAATCAACAGGATTCAAATTCCCTTATAGAATTAATTAAAGCTAATTAAGAGTTAATTTTGAGTGAAGAGAAAAATTTTAGAATCCACATTTTTTTTTTCAAAACCGTGTTACTGCTAGCTTTCATGAAACCTAGCAGTAACACACGCAAAAATCAACAGGATTCAAATTCCCTTATAGAATTAATTAAAGCTAATTAAGAGTTAATTTTGAGTGAAGAGAAAAATTTTAGAATCCACATTTTTTTTTTTTTCAAAACCGTGTTACTGCTAGCTTTCATGAAACCTAGCAGTAACACACGCAAAAATCAACAGGATTCAAATTCCCTTATAGAATTAATTAAAGCTAATTAAGAGTTAATTTTGAGTGAAGAGAAAAATTTTAGAATCCACATTTTTTTTTTTTCAAAACCGTGTTACTGCTAGCTTTCATGAAACCTAGCAGTAACACACGCAAAAATCAACAGGATTCAAATTCCCTTATAGAATTAATTAAAGCTAATTAAGAGTTAATTTTGAGTGAAGAGAAAAATTTTAGAATCCACATTTTTTTTTTTTCAAAACCGTGTTACTGCTAGCTTTCATGAAACCTAGCAGTAACACACGCAAAAATCAACAGGATTCAAATTCCCTTATAGAATTAATTAAAGCTAATTAAGAGTTAATTTTGAGTGAAGAGAAAAATTTTAGAATCCACATTTTTTTTTTTCAAAACCGTGTTACTGCTAGCTTTCATGAAACCTAGCAGTAACACACGCAAAAATCAACAGGATTCAAATTCCCTTATAGAATTAATTAAAGCTAATTAAGAGTTAAATTTGAGTGAAGAGAAAAATTTTAGAATCCACATTTTTTTTTCAAAACCGTGTTACTGCTAGCTTTCATGAAACCTAGCAGTAACACACGCAAAAATCAACAGGATTCAAATTCCCTTATAGAATTAATTAAAGCTAATTAAGAGTTAAATTTGAGTGAAGAGAAAAATTTTAGAATCCACATTTTTTTTTTTTCAAAACCGTGTTACTGCTAGCTTTCATGAAACCTAGCAGTAACACACGCAAAAATCAACAGGATTCAAATTCCCTTATAGAATTAATTAAAGCTAATTAAGAGTTAAATTTGAGTGAAGAGAAAAATTTTAGAATCCACATTTTTTTTTCAAAACCGTGTTACTGCTAGCTTTCATGAAACCTAGCAGTAACACACGCAAAAATCAACAGGATTCAAATTCCCTTATAGAATTAATTAAAGCTAATTAAGAGTTAATTTGAGTGAAGAGAAAAATTTTAGAATCCACTTTTTTTTTCAAAACCGTGTTACTGCTAGCTTTCATGAAACCTAGCAGTAACACACGCAAAAATCAACAGGATTCAAATTCCCTTATAGAATTAATTAAAGCTAATTAAGAGTTAATTTGAGTGAAGAGAAAAATTTTAGATCCACATTTTTTTTCAAAACCGTGTTACTGCTAGCTTTCATGAAACCTAGCAGTAACACACGCAAAAATCAACAGGATTCAAATTCCCTTATAGAATTAATTAAAGCTAATTAAGAGTTAATTTGAGTGAAGAGAAAAATTTTAGAATCCACTTTTTTTTCAAAACCGTGTTACTGCTAGCTTTCATGAAACCTAGCAGTACACACGCAAAAATCAACAGGATTCAAATTCCCTTATAGAATTAATTAAAGCTAATTAAGAGTTAATTTTGAGTGAAGAGAAAAATTTTAGAATCCACATTTTTTTTTTTTCAAAACCGTGTTACTGCTAGCTTTCATGAAACCTAGCAGTAACACACGCAAAAATCAACAGGATTCAAATTCCCTTATAGAATTAATTAAAGCTAGTTAAGAGTTAACTTTGAGTGAAGAGAAAAATTTAGAATCCACATCTTTTTTTTTCAAACCGTGTTACTGCTAGCTTTCATGAAACCTAGCAGTAACACACGCAAAAATCAACAGGATTCAAATTCCCTTATAGAATTAATTAAAGCTAATTAAGAGTTAATTTTGAGTGAAGAGAAAAATTTTAGAATCCACATTTTTTTTTCAATACCGTGTTACTGCTAGCTTTCATGAAACCTAGCAGTAACACACGCAAAAATCAACAGGATTCAAATTCCCATATAGAATTAATTAAAGCTAATTAAGAGTTAATTTTGAGTGAAGAGAAAAATTTTAGAATCCACATTTTTTTTCAAAACCGTGTTACTGCTAGCTTTCATGAAACCTAGCAGTAACACACGCAAAAATCAACAGGATTCAAATTCCCTTATAGAATTAATTAAAGCTAATTAAGAGTTAATTTTGAGTGAAGAGAAAAATTTTAGAATCCACATTTTTTTTTTCAAAACCGTGTTACTGCTAGCTTTCATGAAACCTAGCAGTAACACACGCAAAAATCAACAGGATTCAAATTCCCTTATAGAATTAATTAAAGCTAATTAAGAGTTAATTTTGAGTGAAGAGAAAAATTTTAGAATCCACATTTTTTTTTTTTTCAAAACCGTGTTACTGCTAGCTTTCATGAAACCTAGCAGTAACACACGCAAAAATCAACAGGATTCAAATTCCCTTATAGAATTAATTAAAGCTAATTAAGAGTTAATTTTGAGTGAAGAGAAAAATTTTAGAATCCACATTTTTTTTTTCAAAACCGTGTTACTGCTAGCTTTCATGAAACCTAGCAGTAACACACGCAAAAATCAACAGGATTCAAATTCCCTTATAGAATTAATTAAAGCTAATTAAGAGTTAATTTTGAGTGAAGAGAAAAATTTTAGAATCCACATTTTTTTTTCAAAACCGTGTTACTGCTAGCTTTCATGAAACCTAGCAGTAACACACGCAAAAATCAACAGGATTCAAATTCCCTTATAGAATTAATTAAAGCTAATTAAGAGTTAATTTTGAGTGAAGAGAAAAATTTTAGAATCCACATTTTTTTTTTTCAAAACCGTGTTACTGCTAGCTTTCATGAAACCTAAGCTAATTAAGAGTTAATTTGAGTGAAGAGAAAAATTTTAGAATCCACATTTTTTTTCAAAACCGTGTTACTGCTAGCTTTCATGAAACCTAGCAGTAACACACGCAAAAATCAACAGGATTCAAATTCCCTTATAGAATTAATTAAAGCTAATTAAGAGTTAATTTGAGTGAAGAGAAAAATTTTAGAATCCACATTTTTTTTTTTTCAAACCGTGTTACTGCTAGCTTTCATGAAACCTAGCAGTAACACACGCAAAAATCAACAGGATTCAAATTCCCTTATAGAATTAATTAAAGCTAATTAAGAGTTAATTTGAGTGAAGAGAAAAATTTTAGAATCCACTTTTTTTTTCAAAACCGTGTTACTGCTAGCTTTCATGAAACCTAGCAGTAACACACGCAAAAATCAACAGGATTCAAATTCCCTTATAGAATTAATTAAAGCTAATTAAGAGTTAATTTTGAGTGAAGAGAAAAATTTAGATCCACATTTTTTTTCAAAACCGTGTTACTGCTAGCTTTCATGAAACCTAGCAGTAACACACGCAAAAATCAACAGGATTCAAATTCCCTTATAGAATTAATTAAAGCTATTAAGAGTTAATTTGAGTGAAGAGAAAAATTTTAGAATCCACTTTTTTTCAAAACCGTGTTACTGCTAGCTTTCATGAAACCTAGCAGTACACACGCAAAAATCAACAGGATTCAAATTCCCTTATAGAATTAATTAAAGCTAATTAAGAGTTAATTTTGAGTGAAGAGAAAAATTTTAGAATCCACATTTTTTTTTTTCAAACCGTGTTACTGCTAGCTTTCATGAAACCTAGCAGTAACACACGCAAAAATCAACAGGATTCAAATTCCCTATAGAATTAATTAAAGCTATTAAGAGTTAATTTGAGTGAAGAGAAAAATTTTAGAATCCACATTTTTTTTTTCAAAACCGTGTTACTGCTAGCTTTCATGAAACCTAGCAGTAACACACGCAAAAATCAACAGGATTCAAATTCCCTTATAGAATTAATTAAAGCTAATTAAGAGTTAATTTTGAGTGAAGAGAAAAATTTTAGAATCCACATTTTTTTCAAACCGTGTTACTGCTAGCTTTCATGAAACCTAGCAGTAACACACGCAAAAATCAACAGGATTCAAATTCCCTATAGAATTAATTAAAGCTAATTAAGAGTTAATTTTGAGTGAAGAGAAAATTTTAGAATCCACATTTTTTTTCAAAACCGTGTTACTGCTAGCTTTCATGAAACCTAGCAGTAACACACGCAAAAATCAACAGGATTCAAATTCCCTTATAGAATTAATTAAAGCTAATTAAGAGTTAATTTGAGTGAAGAGAAAAATTTTAGAATCCACATTTTTTTTTTCAAAACCGTGTTACTGCTAGCTTTCATGAAACCTAGCAGTAACACACGCAAAAATCAACAGGATTCAAATTCCCTTATAGAATTAATTAAAGCTAATTAAGAGTTAATTTTGAGTGAAGAGAAAAATTTAGAATCCACATTTTTTTTTTCAAAACCGTGTTACTGCTAGCTTTCATGAAACCTAGCAGTAACACACGCAAAAATCAACAGGATTCAAATTCCCTTATAGAATTAATTAAAGCTAATTAAGAGTTAATTTTGAGTGAAGAGAAAAATTTTAGAATCCACATTTTTTTTTTTTCAAAACCGTGTTACTGCTAGCTTTCATGAAACCTAGCAGTAACACACGCAAAAATCAACAGGATTCAAATTCCCTTATAGAATTAATTAAAGCTAATTAAGAGTTAATTTGAGTGAAGAGAAAAATTTTAGAATCCACATTTTTTTCAAAACCGTGTTACTGCTAGCTTTCATGAAACCTAGCAGTAACACACGCAAAAATCAACAGGATTCAAATTCCCTTATAGAATTAATTAAAGCTAATTAAGAGTTAATTTGAGTGAAGAGAAAAATTTTAGAATCCACATTTTTTTTTTTCAAAACCGTGTTACTGCTAGCTTTCATGAAACCTAGCAGTAACACACGCAAAAATCAACAGGATTCAAATTCCCTTATAGAATTAATTAAAGCTAATTAAGAGTTAAATTTGAGTGAAGAGAAAAATTTTAGAATCCACATTTTTTTTTTCAAAACCGTGTTACTGCTAGCTTTCATGAAACCTAGCAGTAACACACGCAAAAATCAACAGGATTCAAATTCCCTTATAGAATTAATTAAAGCTAATTAAGAGTTAAATTTGAGTGAAGAGAAAAATTTTAGAATCCATTTTTTTTTTCAAAACCGTGTTACTGCTAGCTTTCATGAAACCTAGCAGTAACACACGCAAAAATCAACAGGATTCAAATTCCCTTATAGAATTAATTAAAGCTAATTAAGAGTTAAATTTGAGTGAAGAGAAAAATTTTAGAATCCACATTTTTTTTTTCAAAACCGTGTTACTGCTAGCTTTCATGAAACCTAGCAGTAACACACGCAAAAATCAACAGGATTCAAATTCCCTTATAGAATTAATTAAAGCTAATTAAGAGTTAAATTTGAGTGAAGAGAAAAATTTTAGAATCCACATTTTTTTTTCAAAACCGTGTTACTGCTAGCTTTCATGAAACCTAGCAGTAACACACGCAAAAATCAACAGGATTCAAATTCCCTTATAGAATTAATTAAAGCTAATTAAGAGTTAAATTTGAGTGAAGAGAAAAATTTTAGAATCCACATTTTTTTTTCAAAACCGTGTTACTGCTAGCTTTCATGAAACCTAGCAGTAACACACGCAAAAATCAACAGGATTCAAATTCCCTTATAGAATTAATTAAAGCTAATTAAGAGTTAATTTTGAGTGAAGAGAAAAATTTTAGAATCCACATTTTTTTTTTCAAAACCGTGTTACTGCTAGCTTTCATGAAACCTAGCAGTAACACACGCAAAAATCAACAGGATTCAAATTCCCTTATAGAATTAATTAAAGCTAATTAAGAGTTAATTTTGAGTGAAGAGAAAAATTTTAGAATCCACATTTTTTTTTTTTTCAAAACCGTGTTACTGCTAGCTTTCATGAAACCTAGCAGTAACACACGCAAAAATCAACAGGATTCAAATTCCCTTATAGAATTAATTAAAGCTAATTAAGAGTTAATTTTGAGTGAAGAGAAAAATTTTAGAATCCACATTTTTTTTTTTCAAAACCGTGTTACTGCTAGCTTTCATGAAACCTAGCAGTAACACACGCAAAAATCAACAGGATTCAAATTCCCTTATAGAATTAATTAAAGCTAATTAAGAGTTAATTTTGAGTGAAGAGAAAAATTTTAGAATCCACATTTTTTTTTTTCAAAACCGTGTTACTGCTAGCTTTCATGAAACCTAGCAGTAACACACGCAAAAATCAACAGGATTCAAATTCCCTTATAGAATTAATTAAAGCTAATTAAGAGTTAATTTTGAGTGAAGAGAAAAATTTTAGAATCCACATTTTTTTTTTTCAAAACCGTGTTACTGCTAGCTTTCATGAAACCTAGCAGTAACACACGCAAAAATCAACAGGATTCAAATTCCCTTATAGAATTAATTAAAGCTAATTAAGAGTTAAATTTTGAGTGAAGAGAAAAATTTTAGAATCCACATTTTTTTTTCAAAACCGTGTTACTGCTAGCTTTCATGAAACCTAGCAGTAACACACGCAAAAATCAACAGGATTCAAATTCCCTTATAGAATTAATTAAAGCTAATTAAGAGTTAAATTTGAGTGAAGAGAAAAATTTTAGAATCCACATTTTTTTTTTTTCAAAACCGTGTTACTGCTAGCTTTCATGAAACCTAGCAGTAACACACGCAAAAATCAACAGGATTCAAATTCCCTTATAGAATTAATTAAAGCTAATTAAGAGTTAAATTTTGAGTGAAGAGAAAAATTTTAGAATCCACATTTTTTTTTTTCAAAACCGTGTTACTGCTAGCTTTCATGAAACCTAGCAGTAACACACGCAAAAATCAACAGGATTCAAATTCCCTTATAGAATTAATTAAAGCTAATTAAGAGTTAAATTTGAGTGAAGAGAAAAATTTTAGAATCCACATTTTTTTTTTCAAAACCGTGTTACTGCTAGCTTTCATGAAACCTAGCAGTAACACACGCAAAAATCAACAGGATTCAAATTCCCTTATAGAATTAATTAAAGCTAATTAAGAGTTAAATTTTGAGTGAAGAGAAAAATTTTAGAATCCACATTTTTTTTTTTTCAAAACCGTGTTACTGCTAGCTTTCATGAAACCTAGCAGTAACACACGCAAAAATCAACAGGATTCAAATTCCCTTATAGAATTAATTAAAGCTAATTAAGAGTTAAATTTGAGTGAAGAGAAAAATTTTAGAATCCACATTTTTTTTTTCAAAACCGTGTTACTGCTAGCTTTCATGAAACCTAGCAGTAACACACGCAAAAATCAACAGGATTCAAATTCCCTTATAGAATTAATTAAAGCTAATTAAGAGTTAATTTTGAGTGAAGAGAAAAATTTTAGAATCCACATTTTTTTTTTTCAAAACCGTGTTACTGCTAGCTTTCATGAAACCTAGCAGTAACACACGCAAAAATCAACAGGATTCAAATTCCCTTATAGAATTAATTAAAGCTAATTAAGAGTTAATTTTGAGTGAAGAGAAAAATTTTAGAATCCACATTTTTTTTTTTCAAAACCGTGTTACTGCTAGCTTTCATGAAACCTAGCAGTAACACACGCAAAAATCAACAGGATTCAAATTCCCTTATAGAATTAATTAAAGCTAATTAAGAGTTAAATTTGAGTGAAGAGAAAAATTTTAGAATCCACATTTTTTTTTCAAAACCGTGTTACTGCTAGCTTTCATGAAACCTAGCAGTAACACACGCAAAAATCAACAGGATTCAAATTCCCTTATAGAATTAATTAAAGCTAATTAAGAGTTAAATTTGAGTGAAGAGAAAAATTTTAGAATCCACATTTTTTTTTCAAAACCGTGTTACTGCTAGCTTTCATGAAACCTAGCAGTAACACACGCAAAAATCAACAGGATTCAAATTCCCTTATAGAATTAATTAAAGCTAATTAAGAGTTAAATTTGAGTGAAGAGAAAAATTTTAGAATCCACATTTTTTTTTCAAAACCGTGTTACTGCTAGCTTTCATGAAACCTAGCAGTAACACACGCAAAAATCAACAGGATTCAAATTCCCTTATAGAATTAATTAAAGCTAATTAAGAGTTAAATTTGAGTGAAGAGAAAAATTTTAGAATCCACATTTTTTTTTCAAAACCGTGTTACTGCTAGCTTTCATGAAACCTAGCAGTAACACACGCAAAAATCAACAGGATTCAAATTCCCTTATAGAATTAATTAAAGCTAATTAAGAGTTATTGAGTGAAGAGAAAAATTTTAGAATCCACTTTTTTTTTCAAAACCGTGTTACTGCTAGCTTTCATGAAACCTAGCAGTAACACACGCAAAAATCAACAGGATTCAAATTCCCTTATAGAATTAATTAAAGCTAATTAAGAGTTAATTTTGAGTGAAGAGAAAAATTTTAGAATCCACATTTTTTTTTTTCAAAACCGTGTTACTGCTAGCTTTCATGAAACCTAGCAGTAACACACGCAAAAATCAACAGGATTCAAATTCCCTTATAGAATTAATTAAAGCTAATTAAGAGTTAATTTGAGTGAAGAGAAAAATTTTAGAATCCACATTTTTTTTTCAAAACCGTGTTACTGCTAGCTTTCATGAAACCTAGCAGTAACACACGCAAAAATCAACAGGATTCAAATTCCCTTATAGAATTAATTAAAGCTAATTAAGAGTTAATTTTGAGTGAAGAGAAAAATTTTAGAATCCACATTTTTTTTTTTTCAAAACCGTGTTACTGCTAGCTTTCATGAAACCTAGCAGTAACACACGCAAAAATCAACAGGATTCAAATTCCCTTATAGAATTAATTAAAGCTAATTAAGAGTTAATTTGAGTGAAGAGAAAAATTTTAGAATCCACATTTTTTTTTTCAAAACCGTGTTACTGCTAGCTTTCATGAAACCTAGCAGTAACACACGCAAAAATCAACAGGATTCAAATTCCCTTATAGAATTAATTAAAGCTAATTAAGAGTTAATTTTGAGTGAAGAGAAAAATTTTAGAATCCACATTTTTTTTTCAAAACCGTGTTACTGCTAGCTTTCATGAAACCTAGCAGTAACACACGCAAAAATCAACAGGATTCAAATTCCCTTATAGAATTAATTAAAGCTAATTAAGAGTTAATTTTGAGTGAAGAGAAAAATTTTAGAATCCACATTTTTTTTTTTTCAAAACCGTGTTACTGCTAGCTTTCATGAAACCTAGCAGTAACACACGCAAAAATCAACAGGATTCAAATTCCCTTATAGAATTAATTAAAGCTAATTAAGAGTTAATTTTGAGTGAAGAGAAAAATTTTAGAATCCACATTTTTTTTTCAAAACCGTGTTACTGCTAGCTTTCATGAAACCTAGCAGTAACACACGCAAAAATCAACAGGATTCAAATTCCCTTATAGAATTAATTAAAGCTAATTAAGAGTTAATTTTGAGTGAAGAGAAAAATTTTAGAATCCACATTTTTTTTTTTCAAAACCGTGTTACTGCTAGCTTTCATGAAACCTAGCAGTAACACACGCAAAAATCAACAGGATTCAAATTCCCTTATAGAATTAATTAAAGCTATTAAGAGTTAATTTGAGTGAAGAGAAAAATTTTAGAATCCACATTTTTTTTTTTCAAAACCGTGTTACTGCTAGCTTTCATGAAACCTAGCAGTAACACACGCAAAAATCAACAGGATTCAAATTCCCTTATAGAATTAATTAAAGCTAATTAAGAGTTAATTTTGAGTGAAGAGAAAAATTTTAGAATCCACATTTTTTTTTTTCAAACCGTGTTACTGCTAGCTTTCATGAAACCTAGCAGTAACACACGCAAAAATCAACAGGATTCAAATTCCCTTATAGAATTAATTAAAGCTAATTAAGAGTTAATTTTGAGTGAAGAGAAAAATTTTAGAATCCACATTTTTTTTTAAAACCGTGTTACTGCTAGCTTTCATGAAACCTAGCAGTAACACACGCAAAAATCAACAGGATTCAAATTCCCTTATAGAATTAATTAAAGCTAATTAAGAGTTAATTTGAGTGAAGAGAAAAATTTTAGAATCCACATTTTTTTTTCAAAACCGTGTTACTGCTAGCTTTCATGAAACCTAGCAGTAACACACGCAAAAATCAACAGGATTCAAATTCCCTTATAGAATTAATTAAAGCTAATTAAGAGTTAAATTTGAGTGAAGAGAAAAATTTTAGAATCCACATTTTTTTTTTTCAAAACCGTGTTACTGCTAGCTTTCATGAAACCTAGCAGTAACACACGCAAAAATCAACAGGATTCAAATTCCCTTATAGAATTAATTAAAGCTAATTAAGAGTTAAATTTGAGTGAAGAGAAAAATTTTAGAATCCACATTTTTTTTTTTCAAAACCGTGTTACTGCTAGCTTTCATGAAACCTAGCAGTAACACACGCAAAAATCAACAGGATTCAAATTCCCTTATAGAATTAATTAAAGCTAATTAAGAGTTAAATTTGAGTGAAGAGAAAAATTTTAGAATCCACATTTTTTTTTCAAAACCGTGTTACTGCTAGCTTTCATGAAACCTAGCAGTAACACACGCAAAAATCAACAGGATTCAAATTCCCTTATAGAATTAATTAAAGCTAATTAAGAGTTAAATTTGAGTGAAGAGAAAAATTTTAGAATCCACATTTTTTTTTTCAAAACCGTGTTACTGCTAGCTTTCATGAAACCTAGCAGTAACACACGCAAAAATCAACAGGATTCAAATTCCCTTATAGAATTAATTAAAGCTAATTAAGAGTTAAATTTGAGTGAAGAGAAAAATTTTAGAATCCACATTTTTTTTTTTCAAAACCGTGTTACTGCTAGCTTTCATGAAACCTAGCAGTAACACACGCAAAAATCAACAGGATTCAAATTCCCTTATAGAATTAATTAAAGCTAATTAAGAGTTAAATTTGAGTGAAGAGAAAAATTTTAGAATCCACATTTTTTTTTTTCAAAACCGTGTTACTGCTAGCTTTCATGAAACCTAGCAGTAACACACGCAAAAATCAACAGGATTCAAATTCCCTTATAGAATTAATTAAAGCTAATTAAGAGTTAAATTTGAGTGAAGAGAAAAATTTTAGAATCCACATTTTTTTTTTTCAAAACCGTGTTACTGCTAGCTTTCATGAAACCTAGCAGTAACACACGCAAAAATCAACAGGATTCAAATTCCCTTATAGAATTAATTAAAGCTAATTAAGAGTTAAATTTGAGTGAAGAGAAAAATTTTAGAATCCACATTTTTTTTTTTCAAAACCGTGTTACTGCTAGCTTTCATGAAACCTAGCAGTAACACACGCAAAAATCAACAGGATTCAAATTCCCTTATAGAATTAATTAAAGCTAATTAAGAGTTAAATTTGAGTGAAGAGAAAAATTTTAGAATCCACATTTTTTTTTTTCAAAACCGTGTTACTGCTAGCTTTCATGAAACCTAGCAGTAACACACGCAAAAATCAACAGGATTCAAATTCCCTTATAGAATTAATTAAAGCTAATTAAGAGTTAAATTTGAGTGAAGAGAAAAATTTTAGAATCCACATTTTTTTTTCAAAACCGTGTTACTGCTAGCTTTCATGAAACCTAGCAGTAACACACGCAAAAATCAACAGGATTCAAATTCCCTTATAGAATTAATTAAAGCTAATTAAGAGTTAAATTTGAGTGAAGAGAAAAATTTTAGAATCCACATTTTTTTTTTTCAAAACCGTGTTACTGCTAGCTTTCATGAAACCTAGCAGTAACACACGCAAAAATCAACAGGATTCAAATTCCCTTATAGAATTAATTAAAGCTAATTAAGAGTTAAATTTGAGTGAAGAGAAAAATTTTAGAATCCACATTTTTTTTTTTCAAAACCGTGTTACTGCTAGCTTTCATGAAACCTAGCAGTAACACACGCAAAAATCAACAGGATTCAAATTCCCTTATAGAATATAATAATTAAAGTAATTAAGAGAAAATTTTGAACAATTTTTTTTAAAACCTTTTTACTTTCTGAACTCATAACCAGCAAAATAACAGATCAATCCTAGATTAATTAATAATTAATTAAATTATAAGAGAAAATTTAGAACAATTTTTTTAAACCTTTTTTTCAAAACCTAGCAGTACAGAAAACAACAGATCAATCCTAAGATTAATTAACTATAGATTAATTAGTAAGAGAAAATTTTGAACAATTTTTAAAACCTTTTTTTTCAAAACCTAGCAGTACACGAAAAACAACAGATCAAATTCTAAGAATTAATTACTAATAGATTAATTTAGTAAGAGAAAAATTTTAGAACAATTTTTAAAACCTTTTTTTTCAAAACCTAGCAGTACACGAAAAACAACAGATCAAATTCTAAGAATTAATTACTAATAGATTAATTTAGTAAGAGAAAAATTTTAGAACAATTTTTAAAACCTTTTTTTTCAAAACCTAGCAGTACACGAAAAACAACAGATCAAATTCTAAGAATTAATTACTAATAGATTAATTTAGTAAGAGAAAATTTTAGAACAATTTTTAAAACCTTTTTATCTGAAACCTAGCTCACGAAAAATAACAGATCAAATTCCCAAGATTAATTAATAATTAATTAAATTTATAAGAGAAAAATTTTAGAACAATTTTTTTTTTCAAAACTTTTCACTTTCTGAACCTAGCTAAACAGCAAAAACAACAGATAAATTCCCTAAGAATTAATTAAGCTAATTAAGATTAAATTTATTAAGAAAAATTTTAGATTCCAAATTTTTTTTTAAACCTGTTTTTTTTAAACCTAGCAGTAACACACGCAAAAATCAACAGGATTCAAATTCCCTTATAGAATTAATTAAAGCTAATTAAATTAAATTTGAGTGAAGAGAAAAATTTTAGAATCAATTTTTTTTTTTCAAAACCGTGTTATGCTAGCTTTCTGAAACCTAAGTAACACAGAAAAATCAAAGATTCAAATTCCCAAATTATAGAATTAATTAAAGCTAATTAAGAGTTAAATTTGAGTGAAGAGAAAAATTTTAGAATCCACATTTTTTTTTTCAAAACCGTGTTACTGCTAGCTTTCATGAAACCTATAACACCAAAAATCAACAGGATCAAATTCCTTAAAATTAATTAAAGTAATTAAGTTAATTTAGTAAAGAAAAATTTTAGAACACATTTTTTTTTTAAAACCGTTATTAGTTTCATGAAACCTGCAGTAAACACGAAAAACAACAGATTAAATTCCCTAAGATTAATTAAACTAATTAAAGTAAATTTAGGAAGAAAATTTTAAATCACATTTTTTTTTTTAAACATCTTATTTCAAACAGATTCATAATTACCCTTATAGAATTAATTAAAGCTAATTAAGAGTTAAATTTGAGTGAAGAGAAAAATTTTAGAATCCACATTTTTTTTTTTCAAAACCGTGTTACTGCTAGCTTTCATGAAACCTAGCAGTAACACACGCAAAAATCAACAGGATTCAAATTCCCTTATAGAATTAATTAAAGCTAATTAAGAGTTAAATTTGAGTGAAGAGAAAAATTTTAGAATCCACATTTTTTTATAATTAAAAATTTACTTTTTTTTAAACTTTAACAAAAAAGTAATCCTATATAAATATAATTAAAAATTTACTTTTTTTTTTAAACTTTAACAAAAAAGTAATCCTATATAAATATAATTAAAAATTTACTTTTTTTTTAAACTTTAACAAAAAAGTAATCCTATATAAATATAATTAAAAATTTACTTTTTTTTTAAACTTTAACAAAAAAGTAATCCTATATAAATATAATTAAAAATTTACTTTTTTTTTTAAACTTTAACAAAAAAGTAATCCTATATAAATATAATTAAAAATTTACTTTTTTTTAAACTTTAACAAAAAAGTAATCCTATATAAATATAATTAAAAATTTACTTTTTTTTTTAAACTTTAACAAAAAAGTAATCCTATATAAATATAATTAAAAATTTACTTTTTTTTTTAAACTTTAACAAAAAAGTAATCCTATATAAATATAATTAAAAATTTACTTTTTTTTTTAAACTTTAACAAAAAAGTAATCCTATATAAATATAATTAAAAATTTACTTTTTTTTTTAAACTTTAACACAAAAAGTAATCCTATATAAATATAATTAAAAATTTACTTTTTTTTTAAACTTTAACAAAAAAGTAATCCTATATAAATATAATTAAAAATTTACTTTTTTTTTTAAACTTTAACAAAAAAGTAATCCTATATAAATATAATTAAAAATTTACTTTTTTTTTAAACTTTAACAAAAAAGTAATCCTATATAAATATAATTAAAAATTTACTTTTTTTTTAAACTTTAACAAAAAAGTAATCCTATATAAATATAATTAAAAATTTACTTTTTTTTTTAAACTTTAACAAAAAAGTAATCCTATATAAATATAATTAAAAATTTACTTTTTTTCAAAAAGTAATCCTATAAAATATAATTAAAAATTTACTTTTTTTTTTAAACTTTAACAAAAAAGTAATCCTATATAAAATAATTAAAAATTTAATTTTTTTTTTTAAACTTTTAAAAAAAAAAGTAACCTTATTATAACATTAAGTTATTTAAGAAATTAAACACATAATCCTTAATAATAAGTTATATTTATGAAGAAAAATTTAAACACTTTAAACTTAGTATAACAAAATAAAATAAGATAATCTTAGAATATAATATTAAATAATTAGAGTAATTTAGAACAATTTTTTTTTTAAAATTACGCACTTTAGATAATAAAGCAATAAAGTTAAATTTAAGAAATTAAACATTTTTTTTAATTGGTAGAAATTAGACCACATTTTTTTTTAAAATAGTAATTCTATAATAATAAAGCAATAAAGTTAAATTTAAGAAATTAATCAATTTTTTTTAATTGGTAGAAATTAGACCACATTTTTTTTTCAAATATATTCTAACTAGATAAAAGCAAAATAAAGTTAAATCCTAAAATTATAACTATATTAATTGGTAGAATTTACATTTTTTTTTTAAACTATTTTAACAAAAAAGTAATCCTATATAACATATAATTTAATTTCAAAACCTTATTATTTTCAGAAACCTGTTTCAACCATAAATCACAGTAAATCCCTAAAAAATTAAAGTAATTAAGAGTTAAATTTGAGTGAAGAGAAAAATTTTAGAATCCACATTTTTTTTTTTCAAAACCGTGTTACTGCTAGCTTTCATGAAACCTAGCAGTAACACACGCAAAAATCAACAGGATTCAAATTCCCTTATAGAATTAATTAAAGCTAATTAAGAGTTAAATTTGAGTGAAGAGAAAAATTTTAGAATCCACATTTTTTTTTCAAAACCGTGTTACTGCTAGCTTTCATGAAACCTAGCAGTAACACACGCAAAAATCAACAGGATTCAAATTCCCTTATAGAATTAATTAAAGCTAATTAAGAGTTAAATTTGAGTGAAGAGAAAAATTTTAGAATCCACATTTTTTTTTTTCAAAACCGTGTTACTGCTAGCTTTCATGAAACCTAGCAGTAACACACGCAAAAATCAACAGGATTCAAATTCCCTTATAGAATTAATTAAAGCTAATTAAGAGTTAAATTTGAGTGAAGAGAAAAATTTTAGAATCCACATTTTTTTTTTCAAAACCGTGTTACTGCTAGCTTAACAAAAAAGTAATCCCTTATAGAATTAATTAAAGCTAATTAAGAGTTAAATTTGAGTGAAGAGAAAAATTTTAGAATCCACATTTTTTTTTTCAAAACCGTGTTACTGCTAGCTTTCATGAAACCTAGCAGTAACACACGCAAAAATCAACAGGATTCAAATTCCCTTATAGAATTAATTAAAGAATTAAGATTAAATTTGAGTGAAGAGAAAAATTTTAGAATCCACTTTTTTTTTTTCAAACCGTGTTACTGCTAGCTTTCATGAAACCTAGCAGTAACACACGCAAAAATCAACAGGATTCAAATTCCCTTATAGAATTAATAAAGCTAATTAAGAGTTAAATTTGAGTGAAGAGAAAAATTTTAGAATCCACATTTTTTTTTTTCAAAACCGTGTTACTGCTAGCTTTCATGAAACCTAGCAGTAACACACGCAAAAATCAACAGGATTCAAATTCCCTTATAGAATTAATTAAAGCTAATTAAGAGTTAAATTTGAGTGAAGAGAAAAATTTTAGAATCCACATTTTTTTTTTTCAAAACCGTGTTACTGCTAGCTTTCATGAAACCTAGCAGTAACACACGCAAAAATCAACAGGATTCAAATTCCCTTATAGAATTAATTAAAGCTAATTAAGAGTTAAATTTGAGTGAAGAGAAAAATTTTAGAATCCACATTTTTTTTTTTCAAAACCGTGTTACTGCTAGCTTTCATGAAACCTAGCAGTAACACACGCAAAAATCAAGAGGATTCAAATTCCCTTATAGAATTAATTAAAGCTAATTAAGAGTTAAATTTGAGTGAAGAGAAAAATTTTAGAATCCACATTTTTTTTTTTCAAAACCGTGTTACTGCTAGCTTTCATGAAACCTAGCAGTAACACACGCAAAAATCAACAGGATTCAAATTCCCTTATAGAATTAATTAAAGCTAATTAAGAGTTAAATTTGAGTGAAGAGAAAAATTTTAGAATCCACATTTTTTTTTTTCAAAACCGTGTTACTGCTAGCTTTCATGAAACCTAGCAGTAACACACGCAAAAATCAACAGGATTCAAATTCCCTTATAGAATTAATTAAAGCTAATTAAGAGTTAAATTTGAGTGAAGAGAAAAATTTTAGAATCCACATTTTTTTTTTCAAAACCGTGTTACTGCTAGCTTTCATGAAACCTAGCAGTAACACACGCAAAAATCAACAGGATTCAAATTCCCTTATAGAATTAATTAAAGCTAATTAAGAGTTAAATTTGAGTGAAGAGAAAAATTTTAGAATCCACATTTTTTTTTTCAAAACCGTGTTACTGCTAGCTTTCATGAAACCTAGCAGTAACACACGCAAAAATCAACAGGATTCAAATTCCCTTATAGAATTAATTAAAGCTAATTAAGAGTTAAATTTGAGTGAAGAGAAAAATTTTAGAATCCACATTTTTTTTTTTCAAAACCGTGTTACTGCTAGCTTTCATGAAACCTAGCAGTAACACACGCAAAAATCAACAGGATTCAAATTCCCTTATAGAATTAATTAAAGCTAATTAAGAGTTAATTTTGAGTGAAGAGAAAAATTTTAGAATCCACATTTTTTTTTTTCAAAACCGTGTTACTGCTAGCTTTCATGAAACCTAGCAGTAACACACGCAAAAATCAACAGGATTCAAATTCCCTTATAGAATTAATTAAAGCTAATTAAGAGTTAAATTTGAGTGAAGAGAAAAATTTTAGAATCCACATTTTTTTTTTCAAAACCGTGTTACTGCTAGCTTTCATGAAACCTAGCAGTAACACACGCAAAAATCAACAGGATTCAAATTCCCTTATAGAATTAATTAAAGCTAATTAAGAGTTAAATTTGAGTGAAGAGAAAAATTTTAGAATCCACATTTTTTTTTTTCAAAACCGTGTTACTGCTAGCTTTCATGAAACCTAGCAGTAACACACGCAAAAATCAACAGGATTCAAATTCCCTTATAGAATTAATTAAAGCTAATTAAGAGTTAAATTTGAGTGAAGAGAAAAATTTTAGAATCCACATTTTTTTTTTTTCAAAACCGTGTTACTGCTAGCTTTCATGAAACCTAGCAGTAACACACGCAAAAATCAACAGGATTCAAATTCCCTTATAGAATTAATTAAAGCTAATTAAGAGTTAATTTTGAGTGAAGAGAAAAATTTTAGAATCCACATTTTTTTTTTTCAAAACCGTGTTACTGCTAGCTTTCATGAAACCTAGCAGTAACACACGCAAAAATCAACAGGATTCAAATTCCCTTATAGAATTAATTAAAGCTAATTAAGAGTTAATTTTGAGTGAAGAGAAAAATTTTAGAATCCACATTTTTTTTTTTTTCAAAACCGTGTTACTGCTAGCTTTCATGAAACCTAGCAGTAACACACGCAAAAATCAACAGGATTCAAATTCCCTTATAAAATTAATTAAAGCTAATTAAGAGTTAATTTTGAGTGAAGAAAAAAATGTTTGAGTCAGCGTGCGCATCGAAGTTGGAAATGCGCATGATTTTTGTTCGCATTTTTGAAAATTTTCAAAAATCTACCTATTTACGGGAGTTAAAATGACTAGAACTTCTTTATAAAAGCCTTTAGAGGGTAAATTATTCATCAAAACTATTTTTGTATTCAAAAATTTATTTCCAGCACTGTATTTAAAACTGTTTGATTATGGTCTTCTTTTAAATTTTCAAATGTTATCAGCTCTATTTTTTTCTAGTTGGGGCCATTTTTCATTTTTATTAAAAACACATTCTTTTTCTTTTGGGGCCTTTTTTCATTTTATTTTGGGGCCAAATTTCACTTTTGAAATTGGGGAAATAATTCATATGCAAAATTACCCCAAATGTTGGGGCAATTTGTCATTTTCAGTTTGGGGCCATTTTGCATTGGGGCCATTTTTCAGTTTCCCGATAATTTCGAATGAAATTAATTTTTATTTCCTAAAACATCTGTTAGCGGCAGAGCCTTTTCGACGTCGGCAGCATATAGGACTATAGGTCTAACTCTTCTTCTTCCTAATCCCTGCAATGTGTTAGAGCTACGCTGCTTCAACATAGACATATAGCACGAGGAAAAGAGAAGCATGCTATGGCAGCGAAATCTTTAGCTCTGCTGCACTTTTATTTTTAATTTTGGGAGATTTTCGAGTTCATTACATATAAAATATCTACCAAAATCATAAAATGATATGAAAAGCTTGAAAAACATAAAACTAATCAAGGATTTTCAATTTTAAGGAGAAATAGAAATTGTTCTTTTAGTCCTACCTTGTCCACATAACTTTTTGATCACACTGTTTCAGCAAAAATACTAAATTCTATGTACAATCAAATTCGTAGCCGTAGTCAAAAATGTATGTAAATTTATTACAAAATGAAAACATTCGCGCACATTGAGCAAAAACATATCGTAATATATTTATTAAAGCTTCAATTATGAACTTTTCAAGCAATATAAAAAACCGAGCTGACGCCGTGTTTCTTTGATAATTTTCTTGCAAGTGGCATCATAGTGCCACTTTGTGTCTACCCGTATTGTTGTTGGTAGCTTTCTGGTGAATTTCTCGAATTTGTTGAATTTCATATTCCTGCTTAAGGTTTTTGTTGGTAGCTTTTTGGTGAATATCCCCAATTTGTTGAATTTCCTATGCCTGCCTAATGGTGTATATCCCCATCGCGGCAGAGGCTTTTCGACGTCGACAGTTAGACCTACAGTCCTACATGGTCGGCAGTTACACCCACAGTCCTAAATGGGAGAAACGGCATTCGATACAAAGTTAATCGCCAAATGCGCGGTATCCCAGCCGGAACTGTGTACAGAATGTGCCCGATCACGGCCATAATACCATGTATGATATGCTCAACAGTATGATGATTAGAGTGTCCCAAAAAAAATTTTTTTTTTTGGCACAGGCTTTTTTTGAATGCTTGGGGGTAAAGGACTTTCTACAATTTTTTTCCGATTTTTTCGAAAACGTTTAGAGGTCGCGCAAGCTCAGTTTTGTCTAGTTAACAGAGCTTTACGACTTTTTTATATTTTAAGCATATTCCCATTTATGTCGCACTCTGTTTAAGTCTTTCCGCCATCGTGCCAAAATCAAAATGTTCAATCTTTCCGTCTGTGTCGAAAGAGCAAAAGGTTCGATTGATCTCATGGTCTATTTTCAACAACAAATTCAAATTTTTTGAAAAATTTGCGTTAACAGTATAAAAAAGGTGTGATAACTTCTAAAGTTACTATGAAACCATGGAAAACTAATGATACAGTTTGATTCACTATACGTTTGTTGAAGCGTGTTAATATTAAATTATTTATTTAATTTCGCGGTGGTAAGGAAAAAACCCCAAAAACAATATGTTGCATACACAAAGGGGTAACTTTTAACATTCCCTGCTTATGTGATTGAAAAATTCTCTAGGTTTTTTGTTAATATATCAGAGCTCTGTAAAGTGCTCTGTAAAATTTTTGAAAAATATATTGCATACTTTAAGTACAAGTCCTATTTTCATCTTTAAATGCAATTTTATAATATCTACGCGAATTTGTCATAACTTTTTAAGTCAAAAAACATAGTTTTATAGGTCGTACACAGCTTCTTCCCTATCTATATATATAAAAATTAATTGCTATTCGTTATCTCGCTAAAACTCGAGAACGGCTGAACGGATATATCTTACTTTGGTCTTGGTGTTCGTGAAGATCTAAGAAAGGTGTAAGAGGTAAGAATACATAGATGATTGATGTTAATTTTTTAAAGCAAGTAATTTCTATGGGGGAGAGGGCTTTTTGGAGTTGTGTCTTCGTCATATAATTGTATAATATATACTGGTTGCTATTTATTATTAAAATCGCACCATTCATCTCTTCGTCACATAAAAGTCGTAATCTATCCCTTCCTTCATATCCATCTTCATCTATCCTTTTCTCTTTTTCTGAGCCCACTCTGCGATTGAAATTATCTCCTTTTCCATTCGCCCACTGAGCACCCCATTCTTCAACCCTTTTCCAGCCCTACCAGTCATCCTAGCCACATCACACACTCTCCCTCTCTTCCTCTCTTCCTCCCACCAGGGGAATAGAATAAAAAGTACTCAATGTCCGCCTCCTGGTTCTAAGTTATCTCTCCACCAATTTTCAGCCACATCGGTTCAGCCGTTCTTGAGTTATACTTTTTATAAAAGGCGCGCGCAAATCGTTTGTATGGAACATAGAAAAGGCCGTTCAGCCGTTCTCGAGTTTTAGCGAGATAACGAATAGCAATTAATTTTTATATATATAGATAGGGAAGAAGCTGTGTACGACCTATAAAACTATGTTTTTTGACTTAAAAAGTTATGACAAATTCGCGTAGATATTATATTATAAAATTGCATTTAAAGATGAAAATAGGACTTGTACTTAAAGTATGCAATATATTTTTCAAAAATTTTACAGAGCACTTTACAGAGCTCTGATATATTAACAAAAAACCTAGAGAATTTTTCAATCACATAAGCAGGGAATGTTAAAAGTTACCCCTTTGTGTATGCAACATATTGTTTTTGGGGTTTTTTCCTTACCACCGCGAAATTAAATAAATAATTTAATATTAACACGCTTCAACAAACGTATAGTGAATCAAACTGTATCATTAGTTTTCCATGGTTTCATAGTAACTTTAGAAGTTATCACACCTTTTTTATACTGTTAACGCAAATTTTTCAAAAAATTTGAATTTGTTGTTGAAAATAGACCATGAGATCAATCGAACCTTTTGCTCTTTCGACACAGACGGAAAGATTGAACATTTTGATTTTGGCACGATGGCGGAAAGACTTAAACAGAGTGCGACATAAATGGGAATATGCTTAAAATATAAAAAAGTCGTAAAGCTCTGTTAACTAGACAAAACTGAGCTTGCGCGACCTCTAAACGTTTTCGAAAAAATCGGAAAAAAATTGTAGAAAGTCCTTTACCCCCAAGCATTCAAAAACCGCCTGTGCTACTATGAATTTCGGAAAAAAAAATTTTTTTGGGACACTCTAATGACAAAACTTATGCACTTACCAATAACTGTCCTAGGCGTACAGACCGAGAGAGACTTGCAAAGACCTAAGAAACGAACGTGAAAACAGTGAATAATGCGTTTCAAAAAATATTTGTTTTGAATTAATTTTATGAATAGAAACCACTAACCGATTTTAATGGTTATAGTCTCAAAAAAACTCGTCATAGATTGAGGTTTGCGGCATTTGACTCGAAAATTTATTTTTTTCTACTAGGGTCATTATTTGCCCAGTTAGGGGATGGAACCCAAAATTCAGTTTTAAAGAAAAGGTAATAATTAAAACATATTATTAAAAGATACCAAAAACTAATCCAATATTCTTTATATTAGGCTCGTTTAAGAGGTAATTTTGTAAATTTTTTTAATATGCATACTGAACATGCTCGTTCTTGTTCCTACGGCATCTATATTATAGATTGACGTTCGTGAGGCATTTTTCTTTAATTGAAGCCTAATTTTGTATGGGGACCCCCCTAAGGAGGGGAGATAGAGGGTAGGTATGTTTGAAGAAAATGTTTGGGGTAAAAAAATAATGGGGGTCGGTCAAATATATCATCCCCCTAGGAGGGGTTTGACTGTAGTGACAGCCATTTTGTATGAAATTGTGATAAAATTAAGGTAATTTTGTATGGGGGCTCCCCTTAGGAGGGGAGATAGAGGTAAGTATATTTGGGACAGATGTGTAAAATAAAATAATAGTTGAGGTTAGTCATACATTTTAACCCATTTATGCCATTGGGGCGTGGTTTGCACCAATTTTATAAAAAGGGTACTTTTATATGGGAGCCCCCTTAAGGAGGGGAGATAGGGAGAAAGTTTATTCAGATAAAATGTTACGGGGGAAAAATTAATGGGGGTCGCTCTCATATTTTACCCACTTGCTGACCTCCCTTACAGAGTTATGGCGACATTAGTAAGATTTGGCGGGGTTTTTGTGAACTTTGACCCCCGTGGGGCACGTCTAAGCGTGGTCCTACAGAAAAAAAATTTTGGCCCATAAAGTTTTTCGAGGAACCCTACAAAATGAGACCACCCCACCTAAGAAATTCCAAAAAGTCGATTTTAACGTCATGTCTAATGTACATGGGGGCACACACAAACATATATATGTCCATAAATGCGGCACGCCAAATGACGGAATAACAGTAAGCCGCGCGTATGCCGAAAAACAATAAGAATGAAAAACGGCTCTCAATGCTTGAAAGCGAGAAGTCAGATTTTCGTTTTTGCTTTGTCCTTACTAGGAATTCATAGTCTTTGCATTGCCTCAGTTTGTTTGTTCACGAGACTGAGAGAAGAGCGTAAGGAATACATGCAAAGTGAGAGAGAGGACAAATGTGTTACTGCCAGTGATGCCAACTCTTTAAAAAGGAAATGCGTAATCGTTTCGTCAAAAAGGGCTAAAAAAGGGGCTAAACCGCGGTTAGCTAAAAAGGGCTAAAAAGGGCTAAATTAAACCAAAAAAAAAACCAAAAAGGGATATCAAAAGTATTTTGTTTGTTCAACCTGATGAAATTGTACATTGTTTTTTATTAACTTGGCTAACAAAATCAATAAAACCGTTCAAAACATTTTTTTATTTATAACTAGGTACGTTTTATTAACATAACATGTATATAAAAATTAAAGTAAAATAACAATTCTTGGTGTTAAAAATTAAATAACATTTCTTCCAAAAAACAAAAAAGTGAGATGGTTTAAGGGTCACTCACAATAAGGCAGTGGCAGTGAAAATGTCCTAAATTTTAGAAAACACTGTTTCATATGAAATAAATTCTTATAATAGAATTGGATTTTGTATCATATCAAACTGTGTTCTCTAAAATTTAAAAAACTCTCACTGCCACTGGCTTTAATCTTTTAAAAATATATCTTCTTCTTCGTCATCACTATTTCAAATTTAGAATTTTTGTAACATTCACTTGAATTAATTTTGACTATGACATCTTCTGGTATATGGTAATCACAACAACATAGATTTTTCTTAGCTATTATTTGGTTTAACTTTTTTTAATTGAATCTCCTTGGCACTTATTTTTTCTTTGAAGTGGCAGCCGCGGTCTCCTTGAAACTCAGGAAGACTGCGGCCTATTTGACGAACATTCATGTGTGACATACATAATTTCTTGTCTTCATGCAGTAATTCAATCGCCACACAAACATGCTTGCAAACAAAATTGACTGCATGTGGCGGCGAAAAATTGTTTCTGTAAAAATTTCAAAAACGCAAAAGAGGGCTAATTTTTTTTGTCGGAAATGGGCTAAAATTGCGCGTATTTTAGTTTCGGGCTAAACAAATTTTTTTGCGTTCTGGGCATACCAATTAGGGCTAAAATAGCCCGAAAAGGGGCTAAGTTGGCATCACTGGTTACTGCGTGCCGAGCTTTGAATATGCGAGCAATGATGACACTCGTTATGTTGCATCGCCGTTTTACCCTGCCTAGATGCGTCTTCTATATCATTACATATTCTTTGATATAGTGCAGAGGCTCGCCCTCAGGGTTTGAGTAAAGGATGAAGAAAAATTAAGTTATGTAACTAAATTCTACATTTAACAATTTTTAATTAACATATATTATATATCTATGTTTGTGTGTACATGTATATTAGAGTGTCCCAAAAAAATTTTTTTTTCCGAAATTCATAGTAGCACAGGCGGTTTTTGAATGCTTGGGGGTAAAGGACTTTCTACAATTTTTTTCCGATTTTTTCGAAAACGTTTAGAGGTCGCGCAAGCTCAGTTTTGTCTAGTTAACAGAGCTTTACGACTTTTTTATATTTTAAGCATATTCCCATTTATGTCGCACTCTGTTTAAGTCTTTCCGCCATCGTGCCAAAATCAAAATGTTCAATCTTTCCGTCTGTGTCGAAAGAGCAAAAGGTTCGATTGATCTCATGGTCTATTTTCAACAACAAATTCAAATTTTTTGAAAAATTTGCGTTAACAGTATAAAAAAGGTGTGATAACTTCTAAAGTTACTATGAAACCATGGAAAACTAATGATACAGTTTGATTCACTATACGTTTGTTGAAGCGTGTTAATATTAAATTATTTATTTAATTTCGCGGTGGTAAGGAAAAAACCCCAAAAACAATATGTTGCATACACAAAGGGGTAACTTTTAACATTCCCTGCTTATGTGATTGAAAAATTCTCTAGGTTTTTTGTTAATATATCAGAGCTCTGTAAAGTGCTCTGTAAAATTTTTGAAAAATATATTGCATACTTTAAGTACAAGTCCTATTTTCATCTTTAAATGCAATTTTATAATATAATATCTACGCGAATTTGTCATAACTTTTTAAGTCAAAAAACATAGTTTTATAGGTCGTACACAGCTTCTTCCCTATCTATATATATAAAAATTAATTGCTATTCGTTATCTCGCTAAAACTCGAGAACGGCTGAACGGCCTTTTCTATGTTCCATACAAACGATTTGCGCGCGCCTTTTATAAAAAGTATAACTCAAGAACGGCTGAACCGATGTGGCTGAAAATTGGTGGAGAGATAACTTAGAACCAGGAGGCGGACATTGAGTACTTTTTATTCTATTCCCCTGGTGGGAGGAAGAGAGGAAGAGAGGGAGAGTGTGTGATGTGGCTAGGATGACTGGTAGGGCTGGAAAAGGGTTGAAGAATGGGGTGCTCAGTGGGCGAATGGAAAAGGAGATAATTTCAATCGCAGAGTGGGCTCAGAAAAAGAGAAAAGGATAGATGAAGATGGATATGAAGGAAGGGATAGATTACGACTTTTATGTGACGAAGAGATGAATGGTGCGATTTTAATAATAAATAGCAACCAGTATATATTATACAATTATATGACGAAGACACAACTCCAAAAAGCCCTCTCCCCCATAGAAATTACTTGCTTTAAAAAATTAACATCAATCATCTATGTATTCTTACCTCTTACACCTTTCTTAGATCTTCACGAACACCAAGACCAAAGTAAGATATATCCGTTCAGCCGTTCTCGAGTTTTAGCGAGATAACGAATAGCAATTAATTTTTATATATATAGATAGGGAAGAAGCTGTGTACGACCTATAAAACTATGTTTTTTGACTTAAAAAGTTATGACAAATTCGCGTAGATATTATAAAATTGCATTTAAAGATGAAAATAGGACTTGTACTTAAAGTATGCAATATATTTTTCAAAAATTTTACAGAGCACTTTACAGAGCTCTGATATATTAACAAAAAACCTAGAGAATTTTTCAATCACATAAGCAGGGAATGTTAAAAGTTACCCCTTTGTGTATGCAACATATTGTTTTTGGGGTTTTTTTCCTTACCACCGCGAAATTAAATAAATAATTTAATATTAACACGCTTCAACAAACGTATAGTGAATCAAACTGTATCATTAGTTTTCCATGGTTTCATAGTAACTTTAGAAGTTATCACACCTTTTTTATACTGTTAACGCAAATTTTTCAAAAAATTTGAATTTGTTGTTGAAAATAGACCATGAGATCAATCGAACCTTTTGCTCTTTCGACACAGACGGAAAGATTGAACATTTTGATTTTGGCACGATGGCGGAAAGACTTAAACAGAGTGCGACATAAATGGGAATATGCTTAAAATATAAAAAAGTCGTAAAGCTCTGTTAACTAGACAAAACTGAGCTTGCGCGACCTCTAAACGTTTTCGAAAAAATCGGAAAAAAATTGTAGAAAGTCCTTTACCCCCAAGCATTCAAAAAAAGCCTGTGCCAAAAAAAAAAATTTTTTTTGGGACACTCTAATGTATATGCTATAAATATGAAACTTTAATTTTCATTCATAACAACTCCGATATTTGGGGTAGTTCAACTGCGTTTGTACCCCTGCCTACACCCATATTTCATATCTGAGAATTGGACTTTGTTTTTTTTGTTACTACATAAAAGTTTACACGAAACGACGCACAGTGTAACGTCTCCATACATTTTTTGGAAAAAAATAGGAGTTTTCGTAGGGCAATGAAAATTGGTTTCGATTTTTCTTAATATAGTATAGTATAGTATAGTATTTATTCAGAATTCTACAGTGTACAAGCAAAAACCCTAAAAGCTAAGTTTGCTGAATATAATGGCAATAACATTGATTGTTGTGTGCCAGGGGTGACAGGCAAAGTATACAAAAATAAAATAAAAGTAATTTAATAGTACTCGCTTATAATTAAATTTCTGTAATTCTGACAAACTTTAATGTATTTGAAGATTTCTTCGTAATGTGGCCCATTTAGCAGAATAACAACTTCTTCTAGTGACATTGTTCGTTTACCAAAATACTCTAATCTGTAAGAACTGAAGATTGGACATTCCCCAATGAAATGATATGTGTTTTCAACCTTGTCCATGTTACAAATTGTGCAAATGCCAAACGTATGTTTTTGAAAGGCTCTGCCATTTATATTTAGTAGGCCGCCTCTCGCACGCAGAATGGTACCGATTGTATGGGCAGGTAGGTTATCTCTGAAATAAGGTGTAATATTATAAGAAAGGTAAGGGTACAAGTCGTGTAGCGTCCCAGCTCGTGCCTCTTCCACATGCCGATGCGATTCTATGTGTTTAAGCTTTTCTACCACAAGCGGCAGAGATAGCGAAAGGTTATCAACCGAGAAATTTGAATCTAACGCAATTTCACTGTCCGTAAATAGATTACGCCATTCGGGAGCAAAATATACGTTTTTTAGTATCACCTCCTTAGCGGCAATTCTAGGCAAGCGGTGCTCGTTCAAACGGAGACAGTGGCAGATGAAATTGAAGTGATGACAAAGGGTGTTGATGAAGAGCGGGTGCATACCTGTTTCAATGAAAAGCATATAATTAGGCGTACCTGGAGGTAGGAAAAGTAATTTCTTTATGAAGAACCTCAGCAGTCTCTCAACTTGGACAAATTTCATGTATCCCCATACCTGTGCTCCGTAAAATAAAATCGTTTTGGAGGTCGTGTCGAAAATTTTCAGTTTTTTAGATATGCATATTTTAGGGTTGTTTACAAATTTTGACCAATAAGCATTAATAGCATTCTTCGATTCTGTCAATTTAAGTTCTAAATGTTTGCAGAAAGATAAATTAAAATTGAGAAGGAGACCCAAGTATTTATACTGGTTCACTAATTCAATCCGCTCACTGCCGTAGTTCCAGTTAAAGCTTGCAGGTATTCTAGAACCTTTCCTAAAGACCATCGCCTTCGATTTGCTTAAGTTTACTATGAGGCCCCACTGTGTGCAATAAACATACAGGGCGTTTATCATGTTCTGAAGACATTCAGGGGAGTCCGATAGCAAAACAAGGTCATCAGCGTACAGCAACACTTTGATCGTCTTGCCCGCAAGCAAGACGCCACCAGGAAGGTTTGCTTCTAAGTCATTGAGGTAGATAGCAAAGAGGATTGGGCTTAGCAGACATCCCTGGCGAACTCCATGCTTATTTTCGAAACATGATGATAAATTGTTGTTGAACCAGACTTGGTTGGAATTGTTACTATAAATTAGACGTAAAATGTCCACCGTATGATTGGCCAATCCTGACAAGAGCAGTTTATGGAACAAGCAACTCCTTGGGATGACATCAAATGCAGATGAGAAGTCTACAAAGCAAGTAAAAAGTTTTTTGTGTTCAGCAATATGCAAGTGAGCAATGGAGACCAGCACAAAAATATTATCATTGGTCGAATATCCCCTGCGGAACCCGGCCTGACATTCAGCCAGTATTCCATTACGATAAACCCACTCCTCAATTCTCTGCAGCAGTAAACCAGCAAAAATCTTGTATAAACACTCAAGGAGCGACAGACGACGGAAGTTCGCAGGATCTGATTGATCGCATTTTTTATGTAGCGGAACAATAACAGCGTGCTTAAAGGAGCATGGGATTTGCTTATTGAGAAAAACAAAATTTAGTAGAGTTAATAGCTCAGAGCAAAAGGTTATAGGTGCGTTTTTATAGAACTCATAGCTCACACGGTCCTTCCCCGGGGCTTTGTTATTTTTAGCTTTCTTCAAAACGAGTTTTAGCTCACCACTATCAAACGGCGCGTCCAAGAAGATGTCTGAATTATAATGGGTTAGAGTCAAAGGGATTTCGGCAACCTCCGTATGCGTCTCCAGGGACACGTAGTATGTTAGAAAGTCCTCAGGCGTAAGGTCAGAGTATCTTCTTACAGGCCTAGTTTTTAAACTATTCGCAACCTTCCACCACTCCTTAGAGTTGCGCACATAGTTAAGGCGGTCAATTTCGCGGATACGGGCTTCAAGTTTTTTCTTTCTACAGAGTGAAGCAAATTTAGAGCGACACTGGACATATTTTTGCCTAAACGTGTCTAAATTAAACTTCCGGAGCAAATTTAGCCAATTCAGCATTTTTTTGCGGAGGTTTTCGCACTCGGAATCAAACCACTTGCCTCTTGGCTGAAATCGGTTATTACTAGACTGCGCGGGGATTGCATTTCGAATTTTACTCAGAAGATGATTTGCCTTTTCATCAATAGTTACATTGGAAAAGATGTAGTCACTGTTTGAGACGCTGTTTAAGGCAGAAGAGTAACGGTTGATAATACTTGAATTCCATATGAGCTTAGGGGGGAAAGTAGTGTAGCACGCAGCCTAGTTGGTATCTGGAAAAAGATTTAAGGAGATCACTACAGGCATATGGTCAGAATATTCTTTTTTAGCAACACTAAAGCTCTGTATGGACCCTAGCAAATCAAAAGAACACACTCCATAATCGATCACAGAGCTGCCTTGACCACCACAAAATGTCAACTCGCCATACCAATCTCCCTCCGTTCTCCCATTCAAAATTACCCCGCCACTGTCCTCACACAACTTCAGCAGCTTTTTTCCCTTACTATCGACAACAACATCCTTCGATCTACGGCCTGCCGAGATGTTCGAATGGCCATACAAGAGATTTTGGTCCAAATATTGCTCAGATCCCACGCGTGCGTTGAGGTCTCCTAGTAAAATATATGGAGAGGTAATGTTGTTAATGATATTATTTAGACCGGCGAAATCACACATCCATTTCAAACAGTTCAGGTAACATGGTATAATATAAAAACTCAAAGCGTTAGCTAACACTAAGATAAAGAGTATAATTTTCCACACATACAAACTTTATAGACAACTGGTTTACTAAATCTTTTCTGTAGCCAAAAAGTAAACCCCCGCTGGCACGGCCAGCACTACAAGCTTTCTTAGCATCAATCCAGTGTAAAACATATTGCTTAAAAAACAAAGAAAAATTACCTCTATACTGTGGAAGAACATTAGTTTCATAGAGGCAAAAAATTTCGAAGTTATTAACATAACTAAAAAATCTACTATAAAGGAGTTTACTTCTCAAGTTCGCCACATTGTATGACAGCAGCCTTATATTCTTTATTTGCTATGCCTTAGCCGGAGTTAGCGCTGAGCTTGACTTATAAGCTTTGTTAACAACTACCACCTTGTGTTGTGCGCCACCTTTGCCCACCATCATACTCAACATATCCGCGTCCGCCTGGTTGGCCGCCATAATGTCACTACCCTTGAAGTGATACGGGCGATCGTCGACAAAAATTGAAAACTCACCCAACCGTATCTTGGCCCCTACTGCAAATGTGTTCAATTGTTTGGCCAACATCCGTAACTTATATCGCTTCTCGCGCTCGGTAGCAGTATAGTCCCTCTGGATAAAAATCTTGGAGTTTTTGAGTTTGGACCGTTGTCTAATTAAAACATCCGCAAGGCTACAATCTGCCAACTCGAATATAAATGTGTTTGAGCTTTTAACATGGTGAGTGCTGCGAACGTGTGCAGTCGTATTAATCAGTCTGGAACACAGTTCCATGAATTCCTTAGTAGCATCTGCGGCATTTTGGCTAACGAATCCACGAACAGTGACATTTCCGCGTCTACTAGCTCTATCCATAGATTCAACCCTCTGTTGCATACTGGTTACATCCTTGCGTAGGGATTGATTTTCGTTTTCCAAGCGCTCAATTGCGCTATGAATGCTAACCAAGTCATCCTTTTTGGCCACGTCGACAAGTTTCCGGTCCAAAACCTTTTCCATCATGGCCCAAGAGAAAACATCTCCGGAAGTATTGCCTCTTGTTGCCGAGTCCGGGTCACACATGTTGTTTGCGTCAAATACGGTTAGTTTCTTTTTAGAGGCAGATTCTAGGTTATCCGGTGACGTTTGAAAGCGGCCACGTTTATATGCATTCATACGTAACAAACCAACGCCACTAGAGCTCCTTTGACGAAGACGAGTGCAATACAAATATGTAGAGCGTAATGGAACTAATGGATTTTCAGTAATTTCCTTTTATCCAATACAATTTTAATAAATTTAATAAAAATTACACGAAGAGCAAAAACTAAACAGCTCTTTACCGTTCAAGCGCAGCGTTGCCACCCCTTTTTCTTAATATGAATATTATCTATCGAAATTCATAAAATTAAATGCTATTTGAGAGTAAATTTTGAGTGACGAAAAAATTTTTTGAGTACGTATATTTTTTTTCAAAACCGTGTTACTGCCAGCTTTCATGAAACCTAGCAGTAACACACGCAAAAATCAACAGGATTCAAATTCCCTTATAGAATTAATTAAAGCTAATTAAGAGTTAATTTTGAGTGAAGAGAAAAATTTTAGAGTCCACATTTTTTTTTCCAAAACCGTGTTACTGCTAGCTTTCATGAAACCTAGCAGTAAGCACAGCTAAAAATCCAACAGTGATTCAAATTCCCTTATAGAATTAATTAAGCTAATTAAGAGTAATTTTGCAGTGAGAGAAAAATCTTTAGCAGTCACAATTTTTTTTTCAAAACCGATGGTTAAACTGACCAGCTCTTCATGAAACCTAGCAGTAACACACGCAAAAATCATACAGGATTCCAAATTCCCTTATAGAATTAATTAAAGCTAATTAAGATAATTTTGAGTGAAGAGAAAAATTTTTAGAATCCACATTTTTTTTTTCAAAACCGTGTTACTGCCAGCTTTCATGAAACCTAGCAGTAACACACGCAAAAATCAACAGGATTCAAATTCCCTTAAAATTAATTAAAGCTAATTAAGATATAATTTTGAGTGAAGAGAAAAATTTTAGAGTCCACATTTTTTTTTCAAAACCGTGTTACTGCTAGCTTTCATGAAACCTAGCAGTAACACACGCAAAAATCAACAGGATTCAAATTCCCTTACAGAATTAATTAAAGCTAATTAAGAAATAATTTTGAGTGAAGAGAAAAATATTAGAGTCCACATTTTTTTTTCCAAAACCGTGTTACTGCTAGCTTTCATGAAACCTAGCAGTAACACACGCAAAAATCAACAGGATTCAAATTTCCTTAAAAAATTAATTAAAGCTAATTAAGAGTTAATTTTGAGTGAAGAGAAAAATTTTAGAATCCACATTTTTTTTTCAAAACCGTGTTACTGCTAGCTTTCATGAAACCTAGCAGTAACACACGCAAAAATCAACAGGATTCAAATTCCCTTATAGAATAAATTAAAGCTAGTTAAGAGTTAATTTTGAGTGAAGAGAAAAATTTTAGAATCCACATCTTTTTTTTTCAAAACCGTGTTACTGCTAGCTTTCATGAAACCTAGCAGTATCACACGCAGAAATCAACAGGATTCAAATTCCCTTATAGAATTAATTAAAGCTAATTAAGAGTTAATTTTGAGTGAAGTGAAAAATTTTAGAATCCACATTTTTTTTTTTCAAAACCGTGTTACTGCTAGCTTTCATGAAACCTAGCAGTAACACACGCAAAAATCAACAGGATTCAAATTCCCTTATAGAATTAATTAAAGCTAATTAAGAGTTAATTTTGAGTGAAGAGAAAAATTTTAGAATCCACATTTTTTTTTCAAAACCGTGTTACTGCTAGCTTTCATGAAACCTAGCAGTAACACACGCAAAAATCAACAGGATTCAAATTCCCTTATAGAATTAATTAAAGCTAATTAAGAGTTAATTTTGAGTGAAGAGAAAAATTTTAGAATCCACATTTTTTTTTTTTCAAAACCGTGTTACTGCTAGCTTTCATGAAACCTAGCAGTATCACACGCAGAAATCAACAGGATTCAAATTCCCTTATAGAATTAATTAAAGCTAATTAAGAGTTAATTTTGAGTGAAGAGAAAAATTTTAGAATCCACATTTTTTTTTCAAAACCGTGTTACTGCTAGCTTTCATGAAACCTAACAGTAACACACGCAAAAATCAACAGGATTCAAATTCCCTTATAGAATTAATTAAAGCTAATTAAGAGTTAATTTTGAGTGAAGAGAAAAATTTTAGAATCCACATTTTTTTTTTCAAAACCGTGTTACTGCTAGCTTTCATGAAACCTAGCAGTAACACACGCAAAAATCAACAGGATTCAAATTCCCTTATAGAATTAATTAAAGCTAATTAAGAGTTAATTTTGAGTGAAGAGAAAAATTTTAGAGTCCACATTTTTTTTTTCAAAACCGTGTTACTGCTAGCTTTCATGAAACCTAGCAGTAACACACGCAAAAATCAACAGGATTCAAATTCCCTTATAGAATTAATTAAAGCTAATTAAGAGTTAATTTTGAGTGAAGAGAAAAATTTTAGAATCCACATTTTTTTTTTTCAAAACCGTGTTACTGCTAGCTTTCATGAAACCTAGCAGTAACACACGCAAAAATCAACAGGATTCAAATTCCCTTATAGAATTAATTAAAGCTAATTAAGAGTTAATTTTGAGTGAAGAGAAAAATGTTACAATAACCCTTTCCCCCCTAATAGCGTTACGTAGTACTTGAACGCTCCCTTATTAATCTATACTCTTTGCACAATGCTACAATACCTTCCCCTCCCCCCGTCGAACGACGCACAGTGTAACGTCTCCATACATTTTTTGGAAAAAAATAGGAGTTTTCGTAGGGCAATGAAAATTGGTTTCGATTTTTCTTAATATGAATATTATCTATCGAAATTCATAAAATTAAATTAACAATTCGAACCTCCGTTTTTGGTATTTTTTCCGTTCACGTGACACTGTGCGACGTGAACGAAAACACTTCCTGGAAAATTTCATGCCCTAATGCCTGTTCTTTTATCCAACTGTTTTCAGAACAGTGATGCCAGATCAGCAGATTTTCTGCTAGATCTAGCAGATTTTGAAGTTGGACAGCTGAGAAAAATTCGTTATTGCGGATAGCTGAAAATCTAGCGGAATTTTACTGCCGATCGGCAGATTTTTAGCTGAATTTAAACTCATGCTCTTTAGGCATTTGCAAAAAGATGAAGCTTCATTTTGTACGTTAAATAAAAGCTTACTTACTTTTGGTTGACTTGGTTTTCAGTTTTTCGCCAAAAGTCGGATGGATGTCTGACTGCGATGTCGAAGGGATACTAATGCTACGATTACACGATTGACGAAAAGGCGTAAATCTTGCGTCAATATTCAATATATATTCAATTTTTAATGACGGAAATTTTTAACAATGTAGGGACAGACAAATTGGAGTAGATAGACGCAAATAAAATTGTTCCTTTACACCATTGAACATGAAAAAAGCTTAAAAATTGATGCCAATCGTGTAATCGTAGCATAATATACTTTTGTTGATTCCAAATCTGTTCGAAATGTTTTCGCACGGGGATAAGCTTTCTTCGTTTCATCAAGCACGGCAGAAAAGTTTTGGCCCGACTGGTAAGTTGATCGACGGGGGGAGGGGAAGGTATTGTAGCATTGTGCAAAGAGTATAGATTAATAAGGGAGCGTTCAAGTACTACGTAACGCTATTAGGGGGGAAAGGGTTATTGTAACATTTTTCTCTTCACTCAAAATTAACTCTTAATTAGCTTTAATTAATTCTATAAGGGAATTTGAATCCTGTTGATTTTTGCGTGTGTTACTGCTAGGTTTCATGAAAGCTAGCAGTAACACGGTTTTGAAAAAAAAAAATGTGGATTCTAAAATTTTTCTCTTCACTCAAAATTAACTCTTAATTAGCTTTAATTAATTCTATAAGGGAATTTGAATCCTGTTGATTTTTGCGTGTGATACTGCTAGGTTTCATGAAAGCTAGCAGTAACACGGTTTTGAAAAAAAAAAAAATGTGGATTTTAAAATTTTTCTCTTTACTCAAAATTAACTCTTAATTAGCTTTAATTAATTCTATAAGGAAATTTGAATCCTGTTGATTTTTGCGTGTGTTACTGCTAGGTTTCATGAAAGCTAGCAGTAACACGGTTTTGAAAAAAAAAATGTGGATTCTAAAATTTTTCTCTTCACTCAAAATTAACTCTTAATTAGCTTTAATTAATTCTATAAGGGAATTTGAATCCTGTTGATTTTTGCGTGTGATACTGCTAGGTTTCATGAAAGCTAGCAGTAACACGGTTTTGAAAAAAAAAAATGTGGATTCTAAAATTTTTCTCTTCACTCAAAATTAACTCTTAATTAGCTTTAATTAATTCTATAAGGGAATTTGAATCCTGTTGATTTTTGCGTGTGTTACTGCTAGGTTTCATGAAAGCTGGCAGTAACACGGTTTTGAAAAAAAAAAATGTGGATTCTAAAATTTTTCTCTTCACTCAAAATTAACTCTTAATTAGCTTTAATTAATTCTATAAGGGAATTTGAATCCTGTTGATTTTTGCGTGTGATACTGCTAGGTTTCATGAAAGCTAGCAGTAACACGGTTTTGAAAAAAAAAATGTGGACTCTAAAATTTTTCTCTTCACTCAAAATTAACTCTTAAATAGCTTTAATTAATTCTATAAGGGAATTTGAATCCTGTTGATTTTTGCGTGTGTTACTGCTAGGTTTCATGAAAGCTGGCAGTAACACGGTTTTGAAAAAAAATATACGTACTCAAAAAATTTTTTCGTCACTCAAAATTTACTCTCAAATAGCTCCAAAAGATATGATGAAAAAAGTTTGATTCTGCTCATTTTCACTGCTAGCTTTTCATACGTCTGTCTCTTGTAGGTAATACGTCATCTTCGCTGTCAGAGCCAATGCTCCAATTTAGCGGTACCCGTTGTGGCGCTATCTTGTTTTCTTGTATCATGAATAAAATATGTAAACAAACATACGTCAATTTTTACAATTCTTATTTGACAAAAATGAATACGAAGCATGCGACATAGTGCTTGCAACTTGTTTAAACACCTTGCCTAGCTGCTTTTGGTTAAGAAACCGATAAATCTTCTCCATCAAAACAACATTTTTTCACATTTCGAAATTCATTTTCAACTTCGAAAAACATTGCTGCCTCCTTTTCATTTTTTTTTTTTGCGGAAACAAATGCGATAGGAATTCAGGGTACCGATTTCCTTGCGCATCGCATTCGATATGCGCATCGCATTGACTTCCGCATCGCAATACAGAGTAGGGTCCCTGATTTGAGCGCCTTTCACACAAACCATATATTATATTACTATATATGTCACTCTTATAGATTTTGGGCGGGACATTTCGCGCCAGTTAGAAACAGATGTTACTCGGCAGGCAAAAAAGATCGAGAGAGAAATACTTTTGGTGAATACCTAAGTGAAAAATGCTCATTTTGGTGGGTACACAAGACCGTGGAGGGTACCCAAGACGGTGTTGAAAAGACCCAACATAGAAACGGCTCCTGAGTGACATATATAAATATATATGACACAAACTTACGGCGTGACGTGTTGCTGGTGTACATGTTTGCGAAATTTTTACGCACATACTTTACACATGGAATTCTTACATTCGCTTGAATTCAAAGAAGTTTCTGCGAATGACAAAAAATATAATTCATTTCGACTTTTAGTCATGCATTGTAATGTGTGTCCCATACATTTATATATCTAAAAACATATTTTTCGTGTATGTCATGCCGCATCGCTGTGTCAGTGCCTCTTAAGAATAAAACTGGGTTAGTCTTTCAACTCAAGTTCAAAATTGCCCGTTTACGCTCAGATTTTCTACCCGGGTTGAATATGTTAACGTGATGCATAAACGTAGTATAATTTTTTATTTATTTATTTTTTTTTTTATATGAAACATTGTGTATAATTTATGTACATTATATGGCTACAAGTTTCATTACACTACGACTAGTTCACATTATGGAAGAACTAACAAATAGTTTTGCTTTGAGATTAAATAATGAAAAATAGAAGGATGAAAGGAAAGAAATGTTAAATTAATTGTAATCTAGTAGAGCCACTCTATTAGAAAATTAGTTCGGAACTAGATCTGAAGGCTTTGTACGTTTTAGCGCAAACTTTTTGATTACTGTGTAAACCGTCTCAACTTTTAGATCGCGATGGAGGTCAGTGTTCCTAACAAACCACGGAGCATCGACGAAATATCGCAGGACTTTATTTTGAAAGTTTTGGATGATTTGAACTGTGGATTTTGGAGCACAGCCCCACAGCTGAATTCCATAAGCCCACACCGGATTTAAAACTTGTTTATAAATAATTAATTTGTTGCTTAAAGAGACAGACGATTTTTTCCCAAGAAACCAATATATATTTTTGTACTTCAGATCTAGTTCTACTCGTTTGTGCTTTATGTGCTTTTTCCGCTTGAGCTTAGCATCTAAGTTCATACCAAGATATTTGGCTGAGTTAGAATAGGGTATTGGTACGCCTGAAATATTTAGCGGCAAATAGTCCATCTTTTTGTTCGTGAAATTTACATGACCCGATTTCATTTGGTTAAGTTGAATTTTCCATTTCTTTGTCCAACTTAGAATTTGGTTGACAGCATTTTGTGCAGACTCTGTAGATTGCCTTAGTGTTTCCAGTAGTAAGGATTGCTGTGTCGTCTGTGAAAGTTGCAATGACACTTTCTGATGGGACTGGCAGGTCTGCAGTAACAATCAGGTACAGGGTTGGGCCGAGTATGCTTTCTTGTGGGACTCCAGCTTTGATCGGCTTGAGGGTCGAGTATGCTTCGCCATGTTTAATTCGAAAGAATCGTGAAGATAGATAGGATTCTATAAGTTCAGATATCTGGATTGAGAAACACCATTTAATCTTGTGTACAAGTCCTTTGTGCCGAACTCTATCAAAAGCTTTCGATACATCAAGGAACACTCCAGAACACTCCAGTACACATTTGCTTTTCTTCGAGAGCCTTTTCAATTATATCACAGGTTCGATGTATTTGCTCTACCGTTGAGTGGTTTTTTCGGAATCCAAATTGGTGGGTTGGAACTAATTGCTTGTTTGTGATCATAGTTTGCATTCTTTTTAATAAAACTCGCTCAACAATTTTTGACATTACTGGCAGTAATGATATTGGTCGATACGATAACGTTTCATTTGCTGGTTTTCCTAGTTTGTGCACCATTAACACATCCGCGACTTTCCAATAAATTGGGAAATATCTTAGGAGCAGGGCTGCGTTTATTATTTTGCATAACTTCGAGAAAGCTTTATTTGGAAATTTGTTTAGGATCTCTACCGTTATTAAATCATACCCCGGTGCCTTTTTAAGTTTCATCTTCTTTATTTCGTTTTTTAATTCTCTTACTGAAGGAAATTGTTTTGTTTTATCTAGAGCTACAGGGCTTGGTTCGAGATCAATATCATCATCTATCACTTGGAAAGTTTCCTCAAGAATTTCAGAGAAAAGTTTCGCCTTTTCCTCATCGCTTTTAGCCCAACCATAATCACCTGATTTAATAGGTGCGTTGTGGGCTATTGGTTTATTTACTATTTTAACAGTCTTCCATAAGGAGTAGTTTGTGCTCCTATCATAAGTGAGGTTCTTAAGGTTTTGCTTTATGTTCTCGTTTCATACATTGTTTAAGAGTTTTTGTAGTTGTGTAGTTTTTTTATTTAAAATAGTTTTGTCCGTGGGGGCTCGAGTTTGCTGCCATTTTTTTCGTAACTTTCTTTTCTCCGAAATGAGCTTTTTTATTTCTTTTGGAAGTGCTTTCTGGTTTTGAAGTTCAGTGAACTTAGGCGTGCTTATCCACGCAGATTTTTGAATTTTCTGGGTGAACTTCATCATCCACTTCAGCTTCGGTGTTAACGTTTGTATGAATATATATAGCATTCTCAAGATGCAGCTTAAAAAGTTCCAATCTGTGTATTTACTTGTAAGGTGGGCCTGTGGTTTCTTTTGAGATACTTGTCCGTTTAAGGAAAGGTAAAGGGGTGAATGGTCAGAGGAGAGTTCAAAGCCATCTTCTATAAATAATTTGTCTTTAGCTATTTTGTTTACTATAAAGAAGTCAATAACATCAGGAATTTTTCCCGGATCCGTGGGCCAGTTGATAAAGCGTTACATCCAGTAGCTTGAATGGCTTTTAAAAGTTCACGACCTTTTGTTGTAGAAAGTCGCGAGCCCCACTGTATGTGTTTTGCATTAAAGTCTCCACCAATAATATATTTATTTTTTATCCTAGAAAGGAGGTAAATATACTTATCCTTTGAGATTGAGTGTCTCGGAGGGCTGTAGACCGAGGTAATTGACAGATTTTAATTTTGTATTTTAACAGTAACTGTTGTTGCTTGAAATTCGTGGCAGCTTAGTTTTTCTTCTTCATAGTGACTTATGGATTCTTTAATTAGGATTGCACTTCCTCCTCGAGCATTGTTGTTCGGGTGAATAGTGTGGTACGTTTTATAGCCATCGAACTTTAAATAAGATTCCTTGGTAAAATGGGTTTCTGTAATTAAACATATATCAAGAGACTTTATATGAAGGGTTGCTTGTAGTTCATGTTTGTGTTGGAGCAAACCATTTGCGTTCCAGAGCATAATTTTTATAGTGTTCATTATTGTGGTCATTTATTTAAGGAGATTCTGTTCTATGCTGCTTAGACGCATTTCCACAGATTTATTGAATTTTGCCTGATTTTGCAACATTTAGGCCTGTTTTCTGAATGTCCGGTTTAACCGTAACCGGCAGTTATTTTAACAAAAAATCAAGTTTCGTTTTCTCAAAATACGATTAAGGCACAAACCTTAACCGACGCTCATCTTCCGATTAAATTTATTTGTAAGAAACAGCTGGTGTTTAGATCTAGTAGCTTTGTTATAGGGGCCAAAATTCTTTTTAATGCCTAAATTGCTGTCTCTGTCAACGAAAATCAGTGTTCGTAAAAGAGCAAATCAAATAAATAACAAATAAATTTTACCTAAAAATTTATGAACAACGAAATAAAATACTCTATTCCAATTGGAAAAAATCGAATATTACCAAACTTCCATCATGTTTACTCGCAAATTACAGTAACATTGTTGTCTTGTTTGGCAAGACAAGACAAGATAAGACAACAATGTTACCGTAATTTGCGAAGGAAAAAAATTAAGTTTTGTTAATCATTGATTTTTTTCAATTCGACTAGAGTATTTTATTTCGTTATTCATAAATTTTTTGTTAAAATTAATTCTTTATTAATATGGTTTGCTCCTTCAGAAAAACTGATTTTCATTGACAGGGACAGAAGTGAAGGCATTAAAAAGAATTTTGGCCCTATAGAACATTTAGCATTCGTTTATTAGAAATTAAAAATTCTCAGTCGTTTTGACATTTAGAAACAGATGTTTTGTGAACGCGTTGCCAACTTCTCACTTATTAACTAGAACAAATATTTTAGACATTGAGAAAACGAAATTGCTTAACCGACACTTTAAATTATTCGATTAGTTTAACTGCCGGTTAGTTAATCTAGACTTTAACCGGACACTCAGAAAACGGGCCTTAAAATATAAGCTGCAAGGTAACAGTATTTTCAATTTCAGTTGTTTGTTGATTTGGATTGCTCTTGCTATTTGAAGCAACATATGATTTTAGGTTTGGGCATAAGAAATTCCCTGCATCCGTTGGAGCTCCATAGTCGGAGAGTTTTTTCTTCCCGCATCCAGCTTGTTGCTGTTTGGTTTAACAAGTTCCCTCTTGCTTTTTTGCATAGATTTATTTCGAAATTTTCTTAGTTCTTTTGCTACGATACATCCTAGTTTTCTGGGTGAGATTCGCCGCAATTGCAGCATTTTGGTAGGATTTCCGCAGATTTATTGCAATTTACTGTAGAATGTTTACCTGTGCATTTAACACATCTTGCCATTTTTGAACAGTAATTTTTTGTATGGTCGTAGGCTTGACAATTTTTACATTGGGGTATTTTGTTTGATCGTTTCACTGGTTCAATTGAAACAATGGTAGCCAAAATCTTTTTTATTTCATATATCTTATTAATATGTTCAGAAGAATCAAATGTTAATAGAAACATATCTAATGGCTGTTTAGTTTTGAACTTCAGCTTCCGGTCTGCGCTTATGGCATTGAATCCTTATGTTTGTAGGTCCTCAACTATGAGCTTTGGATCACAGGATTGATGTAGATTTTTGACGATGACACGAATAGGTCTCGATTGCTTGTCTTCATACGAGTGCCAATCTATCTTAGCATTTGACAAATACTTTGTAATATTGCGATATTCAATTGCTTCTCTGGTGTTAAATTTGTACTTTCCATTGTTTATCACAGATATAAACAGAATAAGGGCGTCAGCGAATATTCGCTCGACGTCGTTGCTTAAAATACACACGGTCATGCGAGGTTGCCCACAACACAGCGAATTTCGCCGCGTCAAAACGCAGCAATAGATCTAATTCTAATGGTAGCGCCGGCGACTGGCGAATAGCAGAATTTACACATCAGAAAACATATGCATTTGTATAAAATCTTTGAGCTTTTGTTTCGAAAATGAGGGTTTGTACTTTCTGCTGGCAATGACTTATATTTTCAATCATTTTTTTTCGAAATTCTGAAAACAGAGTGAGTTCGCCATTCGCTGTCATTGTGTTCACCCACGCGAGTTTTTCGGCGTATTCGCCCGGCGAATATTCGCTTACGCCCTTATTCTGTTTATAGCATAAAAGAAAAATCAGTTTTAGCTATATTTTTAAACGTAGTATATGACGCAAAACTCGACGCATGACGTATTCTATGGGACAAGGCATTACAGTGATACCACCGACAATTGTATCGATTATGAATTAGTATTTATAGCTAAAAACAACCAAATGAATAAAAACTACCATGAGGCCTTTTACATTAGTCAATAGTTGATCGTCAATTCCTATCGATATTCCCTTTTGGAGTTGCATTCGCTTTTACACTTACTCGAAAGAATTGATCGTCAATTCTTACTTCGTTTGCCTTTTATGACATTTTCCTCTTCAGCACAGGGGTGATATTTTATAAAATTCAAGCAAATTGAAATATGTATCTCTGATTAAGGGTTAATAGCAGAAGCATAAATACAGCACTACCTGTTTTGTTTTAATGAATTTAATTATTGATGCTAAGAAGTATTTCAAAATGCTTGAATTAAAAATGCTTTTTGAAAAAGACAATTTTTAGTGAGTAGCTGTTAAATTGTTCTGTTTGAAAATAAATTCTATTAACGATTTGTAGGAGTAAACTATCTAGGTGATTTTCATATTGTCAAAAGAATAAAGGCGAAACTCCAGAATCGACGAAACATTTCAGGCGATAGAAATGTAGCTGCTTCCATTTAAATACATTTCAATACATTGATTCAATGGAAGCAGCACAAATGTTTTCATCTTTGCCGCGTATACCGCAACAACCGTCATTGCCATCGTTTATGGAGTTTCGCCTTAAATTTTAAATATATTCATCACATTTTTCTTCATATCTTATAACATAAAAATTAGTCTTCAATTTATAGTTTTCGGTACATACAAGAATGTAAGATCCTAAAATATTGATCAAGAAAAATAAGTAAAAACATATAATAGCATGCGATGCTGTCTCCACGAACAACGAAAACGAATAAAATAAATGTCAGAAATTTGTTCCCAGCCATCGATAAGTTCGATAAACGAAAGAGAGCAAAGACGGATTGAGCGAGTACGTGCAACCAAAAAACGCTCAACTTTTCGATAACGATATGTTATCGTTTTGTACTGAAAATGAGAATTGACGGTCAACTATTGACTAATGTAAAAGGCCTCCATGCTACCCAAATCGATAAAAAAAATTTTAAAAATACCAAGTTTGGTAGAAAACTACCAACCGTTGCAGCCGTGATGATGGTATGTTTTCTTGTATCATGACTAGCGAGTTATTCCCGCTTCAGACACACGAACATGTTTCGGAACAATTCCGTTTGATTGCATGAGAAAGAAAGAGAAGCGCAGAACATTTAACAAACAACCGTCTTTGTTCTTCGCTCGTCTTTCTCTACCTACTTAATTGTTTCAGAACATTTGTTCGTGTGTCTGACTCTCGACTTACAGAATCGCACTACCAGTTGCCATACCAACATGTAAACAAACAAATGGAAGAATTTAATCTAATTGAATGAAATTTAATTCTATAATATGTAATGCGGGGCATACTGAAATGGGTGGAAAAAATCCAAGCGAAGAGTGGACGAGGAGACGATGAAGTCAGGTTAGAAAATGGAATTAATTAATTGCAACAATTATGAAATCAGAAGTAAATGAAACACACGAACACTTATTTCATTTCCTTGTAGTATACATTCAGTGTGCTACCATCCGTATGGACGACAGTTGGTTGTAGCCGCAGACGAACGTATATTGATCTATAATCCCAGTGACGGAACACTTCTCAACACATTAAAAGCCCACAAGGAAACGGTTTATTGCGTGGCATACGCTCAAGATGGCAAGAAGTTCGCCAGCGGCAGCGCCGATAAGTCCGTTATCGTTTGGACACCTCATTTGGAAGGATTGCTGAAGTATTCGTAGGTATTTGCTTTTAAAATTAATGTCCAACAAACAAAAACAATCGCTATCTATATTAGACAAGGTGACTCCGTTCAGTGTATGTGCTTCAATCCGGTTTCGCATCACCTTGCATCATGCTCTGTTGTGGACTTTGCATTTTGGTCATCCGATCAAAAAGCCGTGCAAAAGTACAAAATATCTTCACGTATAAATTCCTGCTCGTGGACAAATGATGGGCAGTACCTGGTGCTCGGACTAGCAAATGGTTCCATTTCAATACGAAATAAGGTGTGCATATGCATATAATGTCAGCGAAGCTGTTTGGAAACTTTACCTTTATTCTATTTTAGTCTGGCGAAGAAAAAAGTCGCATTGAACGCTGCGATGGATTTAAGAGCAATATATTTGGTCTTCAATGCTGTCCAACTTCTGTCAATGGAACACATGATACCATTGGAGTAGCTGATTGGAACCAGACATTATCATTTTATACCCTTAGCGGACAAATAATCGGCAAAGAACGTCCTCTCGGCTTTGATCCATTGTCGCTAACTTACTTTCCTAATGGTGAATTTTGTGTTGTTAGTGGATGCACGGGCTCATTGCATTTTTTTACCAAAGAAGGTGTACGCCTTGGTACGCTTGGCGAATTCTTTGACACTTGGATATGGACAGTAGCTTTCCATCCAAATGGTCAATCGTATACTATTGGTTGTCAAGATGGTACAGTTGCTTGCTTCGATATTGTCTCAAGTACGGTTCATGCTCTCTATCGCGAACGTTATGCCTTTCGGGAACACATGTGTGATGTGATAATACAGCATTTAATTTCTGGACAGAAGGTTCGCATTAAATGCCGCGATTTGGTACAAAAGATAGCAATATACCGCAATCGCTTGGCTGTACAACTACCAGAACGGGTTGTACTATACGAATTGAGTTCTGGCGAAGATCAACCTATGCATTACAAGGTGAAGGAAAAGGTCCAGAAGAAATTCGATTGCAGTTTGCTCGTCGTGTGTGCACGTCATATCGTTTTATGCCAGGAGAAGCGACTTCAAAGTATGGACTTCAGTGGAGCACTGCAACGTGAGTGGATGATGGATTCGCCGATCCGTTATATTAAAGTCATTGGAGGTCCAACAGGGCGTGAGGGTTTATTGATTGGCTCAAAAAGTGGTCAAGTGTGTAAACGCCTTTATAGATAAAAAGAGGTTTTGATTTTTATTTTGATTTCTCTTAAGGTATTCCGTATATTCTTGGATAATTCACTGTCACTCCTTATAACGACTGCTGTATCAGCTGTACGTTGCCTTGATATGAACGCAAATCGTACAAAGATTGCTGTCGTTGATGACGCAGGACGTCTTGTTGTACGTGATATAATTAACGACGCTATACTATATCAGGTCAAAAACTAAAAAGAGAAACAAAAGGTAAACACACTGATTAAATTGTTCTTAAATTTATTCGTAGGATACTGGTGTGAACTCAGTTACATGGAACACCCATCTTGACTCAATGATTTGCTATACTCACACAAATGGTGGACTGAGCGTTCGTGTTGGTAATTTGCCGCCACGTGTCCCCCAAAATATGCATGGAGTAATAGTGGGCTTATGTGGCGCCACAGCATTCTGCCTTCGCGGGAACATTATGCATAATATACCGCTCGGGCTGGGTTCAACCATGTGGCAATTTATAGATGCTGGACTGTTTGAGTAAATTAGATTGCATCATAATCGTATTGGAAGCCTTTCTACTCATCTTTTTATTTTAGTGAAGCTTATCAAGTCGCCTGCTTGGGAGTCACAGCAACCGATTGGGAGGGCTTAGGACTGTCTTCGCTTGAAGCGTTGCATCTCAATATCGCCCGCAATGCTTATGTTAAGGTACGTAACTTACCCTGGCTGCAATTAATTGGTGATCTGTATGACAAACAACGCCGTGGGAAAGTACCTAAAGAAGTTCTACAAGCTGAGATGTGCGCCTTTTATGGGAAATTTAAGGAGGCGTCACGTCTGTATCAAAAATGTGGTCAAACATCCCGTGCCTTAGAAATGTATACTGATTTACGCATGTTCGACTTAGCCCAAGACTTCCTTAAAGATGGAACTGAAGAAGAAAAACGTGAACTCATCAAGAAACGTGCAGCATGGGCTTATGCCGTACGGGAACCACGTACTGCAGCAGAACTTTTACTTACAGCTGGCGAGAATCAAAAAGCTATTGAAATTGTTGCAGATCAGGGCTGGGCAGATGTGTGAGTGACTTCTATCGATCTATTTTATAATTTTAGAACTCTTTCAAAAAATTTTTCTTCTCCATAGCTTATACGACATTGGTCGACGGTTAAGTTTGAGCGAACGTTCGTCTTTAGAACAAGTTGCACAAAACTTGAATCGTTTAAAAGCATTACCATTAGCTGCGGAAATTTTTAAGAAGCTTGGTGATGAATCACAGGTAGTACAGCTTCATGTTGATGCGCATGATTGGTCGGAAGCATTCCGCTTAGCTGAAAATATACCAAGAGTATTGCCAAGCGTGCATTTTCAATATGCGCAATGGTTGGCTGAAAATGATCAATTCATCGAGGCCCATCAATGTAAGCAACTATAGTTCTGTTCGTAATTTTATTCCTCGTAACTATCTTCACTCTTCTCTTATGTATATTCATTCATTCCAGCATATTTGAAAGCTGGAAGAATGAAAGACGCGAACCGTTTGTTAAAGCAACTAAGTACTTCAGCTACAACAGAAGAACGCTTTTTGGACGCTGGATTCTTTCACTGGTTACTTTCTAAACAGTATTTGGATGCTTACTATGAAAAGGAGTATGCGCTATGCCCCAACAGCGTCAAAAATTTATTTTCAATGAAATTACTTTTAGGGAACAGACACCAATGGATTATCTTTTGAAAGAATACAAAAATCATATACGCATTGCTAAAGTTTATTACGCTTATAGCGTTATATACAACTATATGAAGGAACCCTTTACAACATATTCTCCTGTAAGTCTCTTTAATGTCAGTCGTTTTATACTCAACGAAGTAGAGTTCAAGGGGGCGCCAAAAGGAGTCAGCATGTTGTAAGTACACTTAATTATATCCATATTAATGCAAGTACTTATTCACTAAATTATTGCCTTTAGTTCCGTACTCTTCACGCTTGCCAAACAAGCCAAATTATTGCAGGCCAATAAACTATGTTTGGTCGTCAACAAACGTCTGCAATATCTTAAACCACAAAATCCAAACGGAATTCAGGAACAGATTGATGTGAGTAGTAGAAAAAAGCAGAAAAATATAACTCAAGACAATTTTTTATTTAACTCTTTTTTCTTCATTTGTAGATCAATTATTTAAACAGTAAAGCTTGCAAGAGTGGTTTCAATGATCCCGAAGAACTGTTGCCGTTATGCTATAAATGTTCAAACTACAGTCAGCATTTAAACGGAAATAGTTGTCCAACGTGCAAACAAGATTATATATTCTCATTTATTGCCTTCGGTAAAAATTAATTATCTCTTCAGAAACCTTATAAGTCATTAAGCCATAGCATATCAAACTCATATTGACTACCACCCACCTTGAGAACAAAAAGAGTATCAAGGCCCTTGAAAACGTAAATCTCAAGGAAAGAATTTGTCATTCCGATTTTTAATCGCTCCATAGAAGTTTTATTTAACACTTCTTCAATTGTCTTAGGATTCTAGCGACTCTTCCTAAAAATCAAACGCCCTCAGTGGAGTGCTATCGTTTACACCAGTCTTTCTCAAGGTGAGCGATAACGCCCCCTTGTGGGCATTGGAGACCTAAAGGGGGAGTTCATATTATAAAGTACATTTAAATTGATCTCACTGAGAATAATGTCTAGTTTAGAATGTAAATTTAAACACCGAAACCATTTACAAAGCACATTATATAGGGTTACCAAGCGCACTTATTTAGCAGTACATACTGATACATACGATACTGATTTTTCAGAAAATGTGCTGCTTTTTACCCGATTTTTTTGTTTTTTTTTTTTTGTTTTTAAACAAATTTTCACAGTACATAGACCCAATATTTATCTGAATTTTTCAGTGGTTAGAATTTGATATATTCGGAAAAGAAATTGAGTGCAATCAAGTTGTTCAAACAATGCTGTATCTCAAGCAAAAAATTGATCCTCTTCACGAAGATAAAATCATTGATCAATTGGCTAGCTTGAACAAATTTCTGATTGTAAAAAAAATGAAGCAGAATCATCTAAGTTTTTTAGTTAGTATACCAACATGTAGTGCTTCTTTGCTTGACTCATTTGGTATGCCTAACATTATAAATTAACAAGTAAGGGTGTCATAGCCAGGCGAATCTGACCATACAATACCCGATACATATAAACAGAAAGCTATCGATTTTTCAATTGGAGGGTTAAATATACGCTCAAATTCCAAGTTTCATTGAAAATTCTTGAAAGATTATAATTTTAAAGCAATTTTTGCTATATTTGTGACAGACCCTAGTACTGGAGGTACCCTTAATAATGAATCGATAAAAAAGATTTTTGAAGAGAATGTTAATGACCAGAGGGAGCATATATACCAACTTTGGTTCAAATTCCATTTTAATTTCGGGAGTAAGAGATAATTTTCGAAAAACGCCCTTCTGCCACGCCACGCAACATACCCTAGTACTGGAGCTATCCTTTAAAATGGTCCGATTGGGTCCATTCTCGAACTTGTTCTTACTCATGTCCACGGGAGCACATATACCAAATTTCGTCCTTCGATAAGAAAACTCTACACAAACAGACAGATGGACATGTCTCAATCGAATCACCTGATGACGCTGAAAAATAATTTATTTGCAAAAGGGGCGCTAAAAGAAATACGTTTGATAAACTCTGGTCTACACTGCATTAACCTAAGTACACCATGGTCAAGTTTCATTTCTCGGCAAACTTTCTCTGTCTACTCGTACTTAATTTACGAATATATATCGAATATATTTAGGTTCTTTTATGGGCAGATAACACCATACCAACATACCTACCTATACAGTAAATGTCAACTTGATTAGTTGAGTTGACTAATACAATATCCGAACAATTAGAAAAAATACATATTGTGGGTTTAGGTGCCATAGCTTCAAGGAAAATGACTTACAGCCATGATCACATAAATAGCACAAAATGGAAGTTGATTTTATTTGTGAATTTCTTGCCATATAAAACGTAATAGTTGCAACTTTTTCGTTATCCACTGTAGCTTTGGATTTTTGTATTTAACTGCTTTTCAAACATATTGGAAAATAAAATTTTATCTGTAACTGATTGTATGACAGAGAAAAGGCGAAACTTTTCCACATCACTTATTGATGACTAAAAGTTTACTGAAATTGCCCAAATGTAAACCGATCACGAAAACTGACTTATAAATCCACTAAATCCTTCATAAAGAACATATATCTGGTTGACTGAAACAAGAAGGAGCTTTGTGGGAGGAAAACAGATAAAACTGTAGAGAGGGCTATTATCCAAAAGGCAAAGAAAGATTTTTTTGTGTCATTTCGTGACAATGCGAATGAAATTAACTCTGAATTCGTACTAAACTTATCAAACAGGTTTGTCCCAAGACCCCTATGCGAAGTAATGTTGGCTGGACGCACGATCTGGAAAAAGAGGCACCTATCCAAAACAAACATTGCCATGCATTCAGTTTGTGCTAACACATGTATCTTAAGTTAGCTCTACCTGGGAAAAATACTAAGGAGTGGTGAAGAAGAAGTGAAGAAGATGCAATTTACTTCTGTTTTACTACTTTACAGCATTTTTTTCCGAGGTAAAGCTAACTTTTGATACATTGGTGCTAACGAGAAATTAATGCATGGCAATATTTTTTTTTTTTGGTAGGGCCGTATCCTCCCAAATTGTGCTCACAGCCAACTTATCTACCCAAAAGAGTGTTCAGCGAAATCTGTTTGATAAATTTGGTCAGAATTCGGAGTTGATTTCATTCGCATTATCGCGATATGGCCTGAAAGGATTGTTCTTTGACTCTCGGATAACAGCCGTATCAACGGTTTTATCTATTTTCCTCCCACATAGCTTACATTTTTTGTTTCAGTTTAGAAGATATAGACCTATTATTAATGAAAAAAGTCGTTATAAGCCAATTTCCGCGACCGGCTCCATATTTTGGCAATTTCAGCAGACTTTTTGTCACCAATAAAGATGGTGGAAAAATTTCACCTTTTCTCAAAATTTCAAGTTTTTACCTGTTTTTCAAATTTCAAAAATCTTTTTTTTTTTAAATAAAATGTTTTTTGACGTAATTCTCATAGGAAAATTTGAAATAATGAAACAAGTAGTTTTAGTCATTTCTCGAAATGCATTCAAAAGTGCATTATTTTTGAACTAGAATATCTCGAAAACGGTAACAGTTAGCCCAATTTCGCAAGAACAAACATTGTTCGTCTTAACCTCACCTATCACCTGGTTAATTTTTGCTGGTCAAGTTGGGGACACCCTGTATTTTCCAATAAGTTTGAAAAGCAGTTAAATACAAAAATTTACCAAAAGAAACAAACTTGGGAATAAGGAAAAAATTTCAAGGCTTTTTTAAGTAGGTTGTGCTATTTTACTGTCCAAGCAAAAACATACTAATTTAACAAAAAAAACAATTTACAAAAACAATGCAACGTGATACCGGTACAAAATCTAGTTCATCAGAAGCTAGATGTTCCAAAGCTACAGTGGATAACGATAAAGTTGCAACTATTACGTTTTATGTAGCAAGAAATTCACAAATAAAATCAACTTCCATTTTGTGCTATTTATGTGTTCATGGCTGTATATGTGCCGCCATAAAATCAATTCAGAAAATTTCATCAAAATTCAACACATTTCGATCAACAGAGATTCTACCTTTGGTGCAATTTTTCCCCGAAGTGGATATTCCAGATTCCGAAGCTGAAAATTTGCTTTTGGCTCCGCCAAATGCCACGGAGGATGGTGATCTATTTTGTGAGGTTGGTTTAATCACTAATCAAATAGTGGGATTCAAGCAGGTGTGAAATTTTTTCCCCCTCGCAAGTTTTGCGTTTGTGCGAATGTTTGTATGGAAAAAAAATTCCGCGGCCGGGCAAATATTGCACATTGATTTTGATGGGCAAAATTTGCGCCATGTTATCGCACAAGTTTTGCACTCGTTCTTCGCAGGGTCGTTCATACAAAAGGGAAAAATTTGCACACTTCAATTTCCACAGCTGCTTGAATACCACTAATATATAGATGTCTTACATAGATGGGCACAATGCACTATCACTAAAATTTTCACTACCACTAATTGTTTAGTGGTAATGAAAATCGAATTTCACTACCACTAAAGCTTTAGAGCTAGTGCAAAACAAATTTCACTACCACTAAGGTAGTGAAATTTGATTTCCACTAGCACTAAAGCTTTAGTTGTAGTGAAATTTGATTTTCACTACCACTAAAGCTTTAGTGATAATGCAATTCGATTTTCATTACCACTAAACAATTAGTGGCAGTGAAAATTTTAGTGCAATAAATATTTAGTGCGTTGAGCCCATCTACGATGTCCTACGCCGAACAAAAAATTGGTCGCTAGCGATACTGAGCTCTAGTTCCCAGCGAAAGAAATCTAGCAGTCGGAAAAAATCGGATTTTTTACTTTTGCATTCGGGAAGCAACAGAAATGATTCAGTATGAAACTGAATTCAAAACAGTGCTGAGCTATGTCCTTTTGCCCATTTCTTTGTTTTTTATTGTTTTTGTTGCGACGTTATACATATGTATGTATTTGTGTATGAATCTGTTCATGCTAGAAACCAAAAAGTTTGAAAATTTCATTTTGGGCTTCATGCGTATATGAGAAATTTTGAAGTTACCCTGCAGTAAGTGTTCTTGTCAACAGGTACTAGTGACCCACTGTACCCGTGCCATTACATTCTCCTCTTGATATTTTGTATGAACGTAACATATATGCGAGAAGACATCAGTTGATGCTGAAACTGGTTATGCAATAGAGACAACGGGTCCAGTTACAATAACAATAACTTGTACACTTGCTTTAGTATGAAGAAGAGGGCTACGTGTCGTAGTGGATAGTGTGTGCGCTCATCAACCCATAGGCTCGTGTTCGAATCCCCGCGGAGGCGAGAAAATGAAGGGAAAATTTGACATTCAATCAAGCAAATTATTTAAAAGATACGAAAACAATTTACGTGATTTTCCTGCAATTTGGACTTCGAAACCCTTTTTATAAATCGCGCCAAAAAATTTTTCAAAGCCTTTTAGGTTTTTATATATTAACTACTAAAACATAACAGTAAAAAACTTATGCTCTCGCATACACATACGTTCATACAAAATATGAAGAGGAGAATGTAATGGCACGGGTACAGTTGGTCACCAGTACCTGGTGATGAGGTGACACGTACCAAAATTAAATTTCCAAATTTTTTGTTTCTAGCATGAACAGATTCATACACAAATCCATACATATGTATAACGTCGCAACAAAAACAAGAAAAAAAATGGGCAAAAGGACATAGCTCAGCACTGTTTCGAATTCAGTTTCATACTGAATCATTTCTGTTGCTTCGCGAATGCAAAAGTAAAAAATCCGATTTTTTCCGACTGCTAGATTTCTTTCGCTGGGAACTAGAGCTCAGTATCGCTAGCGACCAATTTTTTGTTCGGCGTGAGACATCTATATATTATTTGATTAGTGGTTTTATTTAAACTTTGGAAAAAATTCTTAAATTCTGAGATTCTTATTTTCCCTTTATTTTATAGGATGCTACTAGTGCCCTGCCGCAGAGTCTCGATCGTAACGCTCTACGCGCCGTCGATCCGAGCCATGTCTTAATAGTAAAGCGACGCGAGAAAAATTCGAAGTATACTTATTATCGTAATATATTACCCGACCTACAAGTGACTTTCTGTCCAGTTTGCCTCTTGGTATGTTTTCATTTCATTATTAATTCGCTGTGTTAAAAGAATAAAATTTGATCACATTTTTTTGAATTCAATGTTTAGATGTTCTATGCGGAAGACTTCGAACTGCAAGTACTGCAGAAAGGCTATTGCCCGTTTTGTCGCACTGCGTCTGAGAAACTTTTCGATTAGTTCAGATATTAAAACATTACTATGGCAAACAGTTCCCGGAAGCAAATCTGCCACTCATTGGCTTCATCTAACGTAATCTTTTTTAGTATCGCGAACACTCTATTGGAGATTATTTGGTTTCAATCTTTCCCGAGAATTTCCGAGAATATTTATATAAATGTATTTTGTTTTCAAAAATTGCGCACTATGGATAAAAAGACTTGATATAAAGTACAAAGTTTGCTGTTACTGTATATTTTATATTTATACTAGCTGGCACCAAGGCTCGCTCCGCGAGCCTTCGCGCCAGCTTCGTATGACCCGTGCTCGTTTCCTCTCCCGCTACAGGTTGATATTGGGCAAAAGTAGTAAAAGTGGTAAAGTAGTATGTTTTTAAATACTCTAGGTTTTTATTCATTCTTTGTGTGAAATTTAAACATTATGCTATAAATTTTTACTTAAACTACTATCGACCAATAATTCCTCCTCTCCCACGGAAACGTGGCATTGTTTTATGTACTTAACGGTGAATATAATAGACTTAATATTCACTGAAATGCGCTTACTCCCGATTTAAATAAAAATAAATTTTTTTTTATGATTTGAAAGTTTGTTACATTAAAATTTTAAATAGCTTGGTGAATTCGTATTTTTTGCCCAAGCTTACTTTGCTGCTTTTTCATTTTAAATAACCTAGATACCGACTGCAGCGGTAAAATTATTCCCCTATCTAATTTGGGGAATAGCTGTTAGCCATCTATCCATCTATCCACCGCACAAAAAGTAAACAAACGGCTACTTTGACAGCGTGACATCGGAAGACGATCTTCAAATTTTCCGTTCAAAATTGTAGCTTGAAGAACATTGCCCATTATTTTTGTTATGACTAATCGTGTACCGTTGCATAGCTTAGGTGCATTTAAATTCCGAAGCAAAATGATAGGTGAACCAGTGTTAATCGTAAGTTATGTGGTGGCATTCCTGGTAAATCCAGCGGATTCAAAAATTCAACAGGATAGTTTACTGCTTCGTCAGGATTGGTAACAGCGTCGAGTGATTTGAACAATATCTCATTGCCGGGCAATGACTGTTGTATTTTAAAGTTAATAGCGTCAACATCGATATTTTTTGCAGCTCAAATAGCTCGTTCACGAAGCCACGCATGATTAAGATAATTAGCTTTTAAATCTGGAAATATGCTTTCAATCAAAGCATTTTTCGCATTTACCATGTTGCAGAAATTTCCTGGCAATTTGATGCATCGTGTGTCCCCATGCAATGGTATTGTTCCATTTCCAATGTTGAGCAATTGCTCGGAGAATGATAGTTCCAATGGATCGTTTTGCAGTTGAACACGTATATTTGTGTTAAAACATAATGTACTGACATTCATTTCGCCATAGCTGTGATTGTTTTGTACACGCGTTGATTTCATCCGCATATGTAGCGCGGGGAATAACGGGCAATGTCTGTCTAAAATCACAGGACAGCAGCAGTACAGCACCACCGAAAAGCCTGCTTTGCTGCCCTTTCATTTTAAATAACCAAGATACCGGCTGCAGTGCAATCTCGGTAAAATTATTCCCCCATCTAATTTAGGGAATAGGTGTTATCTATCTATCCATCTCTCTATTCATCTATCCATCTATCTATCCTTCTATCATCAATCTTTCAACCTATCAATCTGTCAATCAATCAATATTTCAATACATCTATCCATCAATCTATCAATCTGACATTCTATCAATCTATCAATATTTCAATATATTTATCCATAAATCAAGGGCGTAGCCAGAGAAAGAGTGCTTTGGAAGCGCTTATATTTGCCACAGTGGTATATTGAGCAATTATAAGACATTAAACGAAAAAAAAATTGGGGGGGCAGGAAGAAGTTCAGAGAGTTTTGGACCAAAAACCCAAAAAATCCGAAAAATTCATGACGTCCGATTTCGATGAAAATTTATATATAGGAAAAGTGAAAAATTCTAAGATTTTTGACGCTAACATTTTTTAAAAATACTGATTACAACTAGTCTAGTTTGGGTCTAGTTCCAAACTGGTCCAAAAAAGACTAGTAGTATTAAGTTCTTTGAAAAAGTTTTAGTACCAAAATTCTCAGAATTTTTCACTTGTTCTATATATATAAATTTTCATCGAAATCGGACCTCATGAATTTTTCGGATTTTTTGGGTTTTTGGTCCAAAACTCTCTAAACTTCTTCCTGCCCCCCCAATTTTTTTTTCGTTTAATGTCTTATAATTGCTCAATATACCACTGTGGCAAATATAAGCGCTTCCAAAGCACTCTTTCTCTGGCTACGCCCTTGCCATAAATATATCAATCTGTCATCCTACAATCTATCAATCTGTCAATCTGTCAATTTTTCAATCTATCAACCTATCAATATGTCAATCTTTCAATCTATCAATCTATCAATCTTTCAATCTATCAATCTGTCAATCAGTCAATCTATCAATTTCTCAATCTATCAATCTTTCAATATATTTATCCATCAATCTATCACTCTGTCAATCTGTTAATTTATCAATCTTTCAATCTATCAACCTACCAATCTGTCACTCTATCAATCTTTTAATATATCAATCAATCAATCTATCAATCTGTCAATCAATCAATCTATCAATCTTTCTATCTATCAATTCTTACAACTCACCAAAATGCTGATATCTCACGACACACGCACCAATGTCGCACGCGCACCAATGTCGCATATAGCTTAAAACATTCAGGCAGACTTCACCTTTCAAACAAAAAAAACTGCATGCAAATCGGTTCAGCCAGTGCCGAGAAAGTTCAACACAAACACATTTCGCAACATTATTTTATATATATAGATTTATTTAATTCGTTTATATTGTAAACACTTTCGTTATGGAAGAAAATTATTTTTTAAAGAATATAATGGGAATATTGAAATGAAATGGGAATTTGGGAACGACTTTTTGGAACAAGAAGACGTTACGTGGACGATACAAAAATGTTATCTACGAATTCAATTCAAAGCAATCTTCTCAAATATCTACCCTCCGAAACAGAAATTGTTCGCATTTTTTTAAGTTAGTATTTATTATATATTCTGCACATGTACATAATTCGCGAATGAAATTCTGTCACTGTAATTGATACAATTCTATAATAAAACAAGTAAGGCGAGCCTGACAATAGAATACCCGACACAGATACACATGTTCAAATAGTTTTTCATATCAAGAGTTATTTAAAGCCATAAGGGGCCTCATATACCGACTTTTGTTAAATTTCTTTATGAAAACTGCCCACTTTTCCAATTATTGTTTAATTATAATCGGAGACTGAAATATACGCTCAAATAAGTTTCATTAAAATATTTCGAAAAAGTCCGATTTTGAGGCAGTTTTGGGATTTTCGTAACAGACCCTAGTACTGGAGGTACCCCCAAAAATGGTCCGATTGGGTCCATTCTCGAACTTGTTCTTACTCATGTCGCCGTGAGCACGCATATGAAATTTTGTCAAGGTAGCTCAACTCCTTCGATAAGATAACTGTATACAGACAGACGGATGTCTAAATCGAATCTCCTGGTGACGCTGATCATTTCTATATATATTTTGTAGTGATGTAACGAATATTTGCATTCGCATTCGCGAATATTCGCATGTTTTTTCACATTCGCAAAATGTTGCGAATATTTTGCGAATATATAATTAGCAGAAAAATGACCAAAAATGTAAACTTTAATCGATTTTTTAAATTTAAATTTAAAAGCCAATATTTTAACATTTAAAGAATTTTTCTATGTGCCACCGCTACACAGATATTGCACTTAAAAAAAAAAAAACCATTTTAGTATGAAACGTAATGAAATAAGTTTTTGGTTTCTTCTGTCCCAATTCTTGAACAGTAGTTTCGCTATATAAGAAAGTCGATGTTGTCAAAGAGTTTCTGCCTTATATCCGGGTTTTTATTATTTAAAAATCCGCATATAAGAAGCTTTTTCCTATAGGTATAAAACAACGGATATACGAGTAAGATATAAGGATATTTTTTTTTAACACTTTGAAATTTAACATCGAAATGTGTAATTTCTTTTACTTATGAATGAGTTATTTTTTTCCAAAGTTGGTGCGCTATATAAATAAATGAATTGATTTGGTGATGTTTGCCAAATTTGAGATATAGATTCAAAAACTGAATATTCGCATTCGCGAATATGAGTTGGCATTCGCATTTGCGAATGCTAAAATTTGACATTCGTTACATCACTAATATTTTGTATGGTCTATCTCGACTAGTTATGGGTGTTACACACAACCACACAAACGCAATATACCCTCGACACAGAGTGTGTCGGGTATAAAAAAATTCTTAAGGCTCTAGCCTTAATGAATGCAGTTTTTATATCAACCGGGGTTGTTATAGAGTCCAAAACTGTTAGATTTGGTGCTAGCAAAAATTGTTTGATTTAGTTCTAGCTATCGGAATTAGAATTCAAATCAATAGGTGTAACAGAAAAAAATTTGTTGGCTTTATGTTCGAATCAGAATTGGTATTGGATTTTGGTGTTATAAGAAAAGATTTTATTGGTTTGCTTGTCAGAAATAAGCCAATTACCCTATAGATAACAGATTGAAAATTACATATTTCAATTATTTCATTTGGGCATTTCCAAACGAACGCGACACTTAAACGAGCAATTTTAAGTCCCGAATTTAAGTATGCGGTAAATAGTACTTTTGCATCTCAATACTTTCGTGCAGCTTATGTGGACTTTTATATTTTTCAAAGATTTTATGCAGTCCCGAATGGCAATCAGCTACATACGGACGCGACAAAAAGTTGATTTTTTCTGGAAATGTCCATTTGGTGTTTTCTTGAGGCTGAATAATTTGCAAAATGTGAGTTAGACTTAAACCAAGGAATAAATTTATTTAAAAACAGGATAAAGCCCAAAAATAGAGATAAGCAAATTATGAATTTTCTTTGGGAACTAAAATAGTCCTTTTCTTATCTAGTTACAACACAGTATCCGACATTAGTAGTATTCAAGCAGATGTGGAAATTCAATTGTGCAAAATTTCCCGATTTTGCTTGAAGATCCCAAGGGAAATACTTTAAAGTGATTTTTTCATTCAATTCGCTGTTACAATTTTGCTAATTAATGGACGCTAATTTTATTTTAAGTAACAGGCTACTACACGATTGTGCAAATAAGGGAGATTTTGACAGAAAAATACAAATACTCTGTAAAAATCTTTTCATTTGCACAATCATGTAGTACAGGAACAATTTTCGGTGAAATTGGGCAGTTTTGTGCAGTACAGGAACATACCTATTATAACACCTATAAATTTCGATATTGGATTTCAATTCCTATAAAATTGAATTTTGTCTTGGTTTTCATAACACCGAATATTTCATGAGAAAAGAAAAAAAGGAAAAAGGCCAAAGTCGCGTGTACAATTTCATCAACCTTTGTAGCTAAATATTGCCGCAATTCAAAGAAGTACTAATGATGCTTATAGTAAATACCCCTCTTTCCCAAACGTATATTTATTCACAAACAAAAATTAATATATATAATAACATAAATATGTACATATATGTTTCCGTCCTTTTTTTCGACATATTCAATAGTACATGAGTTAAGCTATTTTTGTATTTTTTTCTTATTTCGTAAAAAAAAACACCCTCGAATGTCACAAATGATTTGGAAAAACAGCACAGCTTAAATTTATTTTTATAAGTTCTTTTGTATCTATGTTTAATTTCCACACTGCACTTTTATGGGCTCTCTTCTGTTATGTGATGTATACGAACCGGTAACCTTATTTCATAAATATTTAGATCAGGGTATTAGATAACCTTAAAGACAAAAAAAAAAAAACACGGTGTGCGGAAAGATATCGCATTTCAAAAAGTTAAACAATAAAGGAAGCGAAAGCAACGTAGAAAAAAATTATTTTCCCAACTAAATAGGAAATAAGAACTCACATGCTACAGCGAGTACTTTTTGCCCGGAAAAAAAGATTGGTTTTGCTTGCCTTTTTTTTTTTGCTAGATTTTCATTATAATTATATCACCTCTGATCAGAACAATATGAAATAGGCAATTTATAACAAGTTTTACTAACGGTCCTATGAATTATAATGCCTCCATACATCCCCAAATGAAGCAGTCTCATACCTAAATTGCCAAGTTCAAAAATGCACGTCAGTATTCAATTTTCTACCTTGATCACTATTATCATTATGATGATCAGCAACAATATAAAGAGTATACTGAAAAGTATGAGTTTTTTCTTTCGAAGTTTATTCTAAAACAAAATAAGGAGAATTCAATTAAATTTTCGGTAAAGAGAAATTCCCTTTCGAAATACTCACTTTATACGAAGTGGCTACGCGCAAATTATCACTTCCTTGGGATACAAATACTGAAGTCTGTTCGACAGATGATTCAATCGAATCCACTGTGAGGCCTTGTTCGTAAACCATGGCGCCAAGTTTTTTGTAGATTTCATTTACACCAACAATGTTCTCCTAAAAAAGAAATATAAAAGAAAGAATAATTATGATATATTTTTTACTTTGACTACAAAAAATTTACTGACGACTTAAGAAGTCGAAGGCAACAATAGTTTCATCAGTAGCAATGATTGTTAAAAAATACTGTGGTTCCCCTCCTTTTTATCTTTTCATTACTTAGACTTGTGTTGCATATTCTCTTAATTCTCTTCGTATATCTACGTTAATAAGTTAACGTCGTTTTGTAAGGTTTGCAAAAATGTTCTTGAAGTTTCTAACACTTTTGGTAAGATATAAAAACCAAATGCCAACTGGTTAAATCTAGTCATAGTCTATGTTTAAGGTTAATCCAGTCGATCACGCTGATACATAAATTAGCAATTGTTTTGGTAGAAATCTATAAAGGAAATGGTATCCATACATACATATTCTTCTACTTATTTCGTACTCAGAGTCGAATATTCTTAAAATATTGCGCTAAAAAATCTCATTTTGTTTATCGAATATATATTAATCGAAATTTATCTACTACATATTATTTTCGTATTGCTTCCACCATAAATCTCCATGTCTGGAAAATGTTAATCTCTTAGATCAACGATTTATATATATATATATATATATATATATATATATTTCATATATTCATATATTTATTCAAACGTAAATTCTATTTTACTGACCTCCAATTGGCGTATGGCACGTTCTTGTTCCTCCAACGCCTGTAGGTCAACTTCCTCCTGCATTTGTGTCTGTTGCCGCTGATTGGACTTTCGATCAAAGAAAGATCCGTTGCTAGAATTGCTTCCATTTTGGCTACCCCCACCGCTCGGTGGTTTGCTTATGTTGTAACTGTGAGCACGCGCCTGAAGGACGGCATTTTTTTCAATGTCAACTGTTTTGCGTTGCACAGCCTGTTCGCAAGGGGGAAAACAATAGCATCAACGAAAAATATGTTCAAACCCAAAACACAAGCAATCCACGTATAATGGCGTTTGATAAATGTGAATGTAATCTAAATACAGTCGAACTTCCTTATAATGAAGTCGCACGAGACCAGAAAATCACTTCATTATATCGAGCCTTAACAGCGGAAATAGCTTAACCGCCAAAAAGTGAATTGTTCAGGAGAAGGTTTTTATACCCAGCGTAAGCGGGGTATATTAGTTTTGTGCAAATCTTGTAACAGGGAGAATTAAGCTCCGGAGATATAGAAAAATATATATAGAAATGATCAGGATCAAAAACTGAATCGATTTAGACATGTCCGTCTGTCCGTCTGTCCGTCTGTCCGTCCGTCCGTGGTCGGATCTCCTCCGAAACGGCTGAACCAATGAAGTCGAAATTTGGCACACATGTATATCGGGGTCCGAGTATGATCCTAAGTAAAAATGGGAGACATCCGCCCACTGCCACGCCCACAAATGAATTTATTGTGTTTTCAATAAAATGCTTGTAACTTGCGAACCACTCAACACATTCCATTGATATTTGGTGTGCTGGTAAACTACGAAAAGGGACATATCCTGGCAAAAAATGGACGCCGCCCTCCTCGAGCCACGCCCACAAATAAGCCCAAAAATAAGGGCTTATCGTAACTTGTGAAGTAAAAGGCGTAGAAGCTTCAAATTCGCAGCATAGGTTGTCCAAGGCAATTGAAAGGTGTAGGAACAAAAATTTGTATAGCCCGCCCACTGCCACGCCCACACATAGAGAATTTTCATAACTTCCGAAGTAAAAGGTGTAGAAGCTTCAAATTCGCAACATTGGTTCACCAAGGCGAATGAAAGGTGTAGGAAAATTTTTGTTATGGCCCGCCCACTGCCACGCCCACAAATGAAGAGTTTTCGTAACTTCCGAAGTAAAAGGCCTAGAAGCTTCGAATTCGCAACATAGGTTCACCAAGGCGAATGAAAGGTGTACGAAAAAATTTAATGCGGCCCGCCCACAAATGAAGATTTTTCGTAACTTCCGAAGTAAAAGGCGTAGAAGCTTCAAATTCGCAACATAGGTTCACCAAGGCGAATGAAAGGTGTAGGAAAAAATTTAATGCGGCCCGCCCACAAATGAAGATTTTTCGTAACTTCCGAAGTAAAAGGCGTAGAAGCTTCAAATTCGCAACATAGGTTCACCAAGGCGAATGAAAGGTGTAGGAAAATTTTTTTTATGGCCCGCCCACTGCCACGCCCACAAATGAAGAGTTTTCATAACTTCCGAAGTAAAAGGCCTAGAAGCTTCGAATTCGCAACATAGGTTCACCAAGGCGAATGAAAGGTGTAGGGAAATAATTTATGTTGCCCTCCCACTGCCACGCCCACAAATAGAGAAGAAAAACATAGTGCGCTCATAATGTCGGGACGCTGGGTATTTCAAAGTCGGGCTTGACCGACTTTAGCTTTCTTACTTGTTTTTAGTTATCTTTGCACTTAATGCAGGTATCAACATGAAATTGAAAACTTTAGCTTTACATTCAGTAATTGATAGACTGAAATCGTTAGATAACAATTTTTTTGTTGGATTACACGAGTTTTGTTGCTTAAGCTAATTTCGTTGACAACCTAGCGAACTACGTTGACACGTTTGTGTCGGTTAAGCTAAAATAAACAAACTCACTTTACAATGTTCTGAAAATCGCAAAAGTTTAATAACATACCTGTGCCTCATGAGATGCCATAATTCTTATTTCACAACAAATACAGTACACTCGGGATAACGTCAACTAATTAAAACCGCGAGTGTTGACGTTTACCAGATTGTTGAAGTTTATGATTGTCCTCATTTTAGACCAAAATAAAGTTGCAATTATACTTTTAAACGTTATTTTAGTATTCATACTAAAACCAACCAAAAATCTAATAGAATCACTACTTAAATTTCAAAGGGGATTTTTGATGTCGGCCTGTGTAATCTGATTCAAACAAATTTTTATGTATTTGGAAAAATTTTAAAATTATTTTATATGAGATCATGCCACTTTTGGTTTTTAGAGATCATTTTAGACGCGCAACGTCACCAAGTTCGAAACCACAACTGAACAAAGAGAGCAAAAACTACATTGTACGCACAAGGGGAGATTCCCGAAATTCTGAGAATTCGTATTCTACAGGGTGTCCCGTTGGGAATTAAATTCCTTAAAAGGGGTGGTAGGGGTCCAAGATGAACAAAAAACTGTATGTGAGGGTGCACGCCTGAGTTATGTGGCTTTAAAATTTTTTGGAAAGCAATTCTCCCACACCAATGGTTAATTGTAGAAAACAAATTTTAATGTAGTTTGAAAACCAATTGTATGTGCTTATAGGCAAATTTAAACGAATGGTAAAAATTTGACCCATTGATGGAAAAATAAACGGTCAAAGTGAAAAATTCTGAGAAAAACGTTCAATTTTTTTATACTTTGGAAGCCATTTTGGTATGAACAACGTCCAATTAACACCCAAATTTTTTATTTTATTCAAAATGCTGGATCGATTACCTTTAATTTGGTACCCCATATGTCAACGGAACACTCTGTCTACGTAATTCCAGCTAAAATTTTTATATTAAGCAGAGTTTACCTTTTGGAGCTTTTAGGTTTTGTTGACGTTTTAGAATAGTCAATGTAAATAAAAAATTGTTAGCGTTTTGGCGTGTTTGACGGAATAGGGGGTTGACGTTATCCCGAGTGTACTGTATTGGAAAAAAGTCTTTAAAAAAGAATAATGTAATAAAATTCCTTATTTTTCAAACCGCACACAAGTTGCAATTTTAGTTTAAGCAACAACACGAGGTCAAGAGAAATGTAAACAAAAGACAAATGTCGCTTAAGCTATTTTTGTTTTGGCTCTATTTTCGTAACAGTAAATCTTTCAGCTATGAAATTTTAGCACATGATGGATATGCTGTTATTCTATCGATTGTCATCAAAAACCGAAAATCGATAATTTTGTCGCTTAAGATATTATATTTCCGCTGTTAAAGCTCGATATAGAAATTTCATTTTACAGAAATTATTAACACGTACACTGAAAGTGGAACGAAAAAGCTGTGCGTTTGAAACTATTTCATAGTAGGGAGAACTTCATTGTATAGACGTTCACTATACGGAAGTTCGACTGTATCTACTACCCAAATAAACACAAATACGATAACGAGTTCGAATCGATTTCGTAGAGCGCGAATCGCATTAAACGAATTCGATTCGAATTCGCGGAAGGCAATTTTCGCGATATCGTGCATTTATCATATTTTCCTTTCGATTCGATAACGCAGAAGGCAATTTTTACGATATCGCGCTTTTATCGTATTTTCTCTTCGATTCGAATTCGTTAAAATATTTGTGTTTATTGGATACGAAAATTTAATTATCGAACGTAATTAATTTGTTAATTTGTTTCGAAATCGAGAGGCATTCGAGAAAAACATAGGATCAAATTAAACTTATAAATGAAAAAAATGCAGTCATTTCAATTCGGCAAAGACGGCGTAATGAGTAAGCAGATGAGTAGAAATTGAGAGTTTCGGGGTTCAAATCCCACAGCGGGTGGATTCAAAAGCGTGGTTGCCAGCATTGGAACGTTTTTTTTTTTAAACGAAAATAGAAAATAAAAATTAATGATTTGAAAAAAATTGATGTCTGTAAAGTCAATTTACGGACCATAGTTTTACGTGATAACGTCATAAGAAAACCTTCAAACTCCCTCCCCTTTGACTTATTAATTTAAATGTTAGAAAATAGGTCTCCTTTTTTAATTCTTTTTTTTGGCGATTTTTAATATAAGTATAAAATAGAAAATAATATTTATACTTCCATTTTTAAATTAAAATTGCATATAAATGTTTTCAAAATCATTGTCATAAATATTTCCGATCCCTGTCAGTGCTCGGACTACTACCACTTTGATGGTAGATCGACCACTATTTTCACTATTACCACTTCTACCACGCTAGGTCCAAATTTACCGCTTTTTTTTTTTTCCTTATTTATGCCTTTGTTTTATTTATTTTATGATCATTTAGAATCATTGAGAGAATAAAAAATGTGCTTCAATGTTATGTGTTATTGAAAAATATGTTGGCAGCTTCCTATTGTCAAAAATGTTGTCAAGAATGGCAGTATTGGCGCTTGACGACATCCAATAAATTTGACACATTGTTTTTAAAGAAGAGAAAATACCTAAAACCATGTAATTTTCCCAATTTTCTACATGATCAGATGAGATATATTCCTATACATATTAATATTTTAAGCAATTTTAGATCCACAACTTTTTATACGAATCTACCCCTTCTTCTTTAAAAATCTACCACGTTTAAAATTTTTCAAATCCGAGCACTGATCCCTGCCTTCGTTTTAAAAATTTTTGTAAGCCTTGTTCATACAAAATTAAATTTTTACTTGGCACAGTGTAAATAAATTTAACGTGCAGAGTATGATGATGTAGCAATTGTTCTTTTCAAAAATTAATCTGCACAATTTATATGAGTGTGTGAAAAAATTGCAAAAAATTGTTCGGACAATTTTGTTACGTCTCATATGGGCATTTCCATGAATATGTCAACCACGACTGAAAAAATAAAAGTGCTCGAAATTTTTTTCCAACACTGGCTATGGAAGGCAAAAATACTAAAATTTAATTATCTGGAAGCATTTCCAGCCTATTAAAATTTGAAAGAAAAAAAAATAACGGCTTAAAGTCAATTGTCTCGTTGATTCATTTTAAGCAGTTTTGATCAACTACTTCCTCTCTTCAAACGACTCACTTCAGCTATTTGTAACATTGCATTTCTACTCTCAAATTATTGTTACAACAACAATTAAGTAGATTCATGAGCAAAGAGAAAATAAGGAGTTCGATTAGCGGTGTTTTTTTATTTTTCTTGGATGCTATTCTAATGTCACGTACGATGACCAAAAACATTGTTTTTCTTCCTCATTTGTTATTTGTCGGTCACAGGTGAACGAAAATTAATTTCCAAATCAAGGCCATCGGGCAAATAATAGATTTAAAAAATTTTTTTTTTAATTTCGTAAAACAAAAAATTTATAAGCCAAGCAAGTTGGTCACGTACGATATCGTAAGTACTAAAAATGGTACGATTTGTTGAGAGCCCAATTGAAATTTGTTTTTTTTTTTTTTTTTTATCATATGTCTAAAATTCATTACGAGGCAACAAGAGATGAGCTTAGAATGAGCAACAAATGAGCTGGGTATTCATTCAAGGTAAAAATAAGAGTTAATTAAGTATATGACAGGGTTGGGTGGCAGCGAAAACTTAACGCCGAATAATTGCGTAAAAACAATAAATTTAACCGGGACTGTCTTTGTTTGTTATAAATATATTAGTTTTTGAATCGAAACAATATTTTTTATTGGTCATTAATGAAGAATAATAGTGGGGGAAATTATGTCACGCACGATATGTCACGTAAGATATATGAACTTTGTTCCCTATAAAATCAACTAAAGATTTTTTTAATTTAAACATAACGAATTTAAAAGGAGAAATATTTCGCTAAGTGCAAGAAATTAGAAACAAAAAAAAAAAAAAAAACTCCATTAATTCGCAGAGTTTTGCACATTTTTACAAGTACCTCAAAAGTACTTCCGTTTTTGGTCACGTACGATATAGCCCTATTTCGCTCGATTTTTCCGACTCAAACATTTCAAATCTACTTAATTTTTTTTTTCAAATGATAAACTCTCTGAGTGGAACATATCGACATCATTTTCTTGGAGTCACTCCAATTTTTGTAAAATCTATTCAACTCTATTTGCGTACGAATTCCGCGTACGATTACCTGGAAATGCCCATATGTTCATCCGCATAATGCTTATGAGAATTGTAGATTGAAGTAATGTAACCAAAGAGTGTATAACTTCTAAGATGTCCAAGGCTGCAATTATAATGAAGCTAAAGCTGAAGCGCAGGCTGTCATGTGTTTGTAATTTGTTGTTGCGGAAATACAACAAACACATGACAGCTTCACACGGTGGATGGAATTTTGGCCGCGTGAATTAAGCCCGCGATAAGTTTTTAGTCGCGGCCTAAATTCAGTTTGCGAATGAAATATGACCGCGATAAAAAAATTCAATTTTTATCGCGGTCAAAATTCATTGCGGCCTTATTTCATTCGCAAAATAAATTAAGACCGCGCGGTCAAAATTCATTTTTCGTTGCGGCCTTATTTCATTCGCAAAATGAATTAAGACCGCGCGGTCAAAATACATTTTTTCGTTTCAAAAATGAATTCCGACGAAATATTATCAATTACACTAGTTTACACCGAAATGCTCCAAGAACCAAAGATCTGAATTCTATAGTGAAATTTTCCGCAGATTCCGAAAATGGCGAAATTCCGCGAATTTATTCATGCGTTGAGAAATTTATGACAGCATGACCAGCGTTGCTGTGGCTAATTTTTATTTGTAGCCGTAATCGGGAAATGTAAAAAAATACCCAAAAGCTTTTTTTATATAAATAACAAATTATTGGTATCTAAGTTTGTTAAAATTTTTGTAGTTTATTCTTTAAGCGCCAATATTTCCAAACATATATAAATAAGTTTCAATTTATAAATAACTTGAATAGTGAAACTACAAGTAGATTTTTATTTAAAAAAATTTTTAAATATTCTTGGTCATTAGGGACATTTTCGACGATTAAAAAAAAAGTTTCCATAGGAGAAAACAAATTTTGGATTTTTTTTTAACCCACCACTCGGCAGCCGCGGAGGCTGAACGGTTAAAGTAACCCCATTGACGATGTGGACATAATTTGTAGATGATTTCAATACGATCATTTTGGCATATTGCTTATATATCTGCGACACCCTGTTTTCGAGATATGTATACTACTAAAAGTTGAATCGTGCAGTTTTTAAATAACAGTATCTTTCAATAGGTTTTTAGGGTTCTTATTCCGGATCCGAGATGCCATAATGTACATATCACTATCAAATTTTACCATCACCATTTACAGCTGTTAGCTGCACAGTCTGTTTATTGAGTTTGCAATCGCTTAATGCTTCGTCTTGTGTACGAGACTATCAACGCGTGCGTCAACACAGTGCTTGAAATGCGTGCAACTCAAGTTTACACACTATTTTTTGCCGAATTCGTTAAACGTGATCAACTAGGTGTGGGAGGTCTTTCAACAATTGATGAAGTTCATCAACTAGGTGTACGAGGATCGCAACGCGTTCAACGCATCGCAGTTCAATCTTGTATAAGAACGCGTTGATCATTCTGAAACACCACCAGATGCGCACATGTGTACGAGGGCATAAATTAAGCTATTTAATTTAGGAACTCGTTGAAAAGTTGCGTGCGTGCGTTGATGTCGTAGTGTACGAGAGGCATAACGCTCATACAAACGAACAGCGACACGCAAATTTTAAAAATTTCGATAGAGTATGCAGGGGGAGTGAAAATATTTTGTTGCTCTGTTATTTTCTTTAAATATACAGGATTCAGAAAGTCTTTGTTTTTCAAATTAATTTTTTCACATATTCAAAGAGTATGTAATGCTAAAGTAGGATATAATCTACTCTTTCGTTGCTTTTAAAAATCAAACACTGAAAGCATGAATTCGAGGAAAGAAAGACAACGTTCTATATGAAGACAACGCACACGCTAGGAACTCTTAAACAGAACGAGGCAAGAACAAAACAATCGGACTTCTCGCCTCAAAACATTCAGAAGTGTTTTTCATTCTAGTTGTTTTTTTTGCAGTCCCTGCTTTTTTGTCGATTGCGTGACATGTGTGAATTTGTGTGTGCGCCCAAAGCCATACGTAAATTTGTATTTGGACGTTTGCATATTTTCGCCTTGTCTGCTTGTGAGAGACGATTGAGACGATTTGCTTTCTCATGAGAGGGAACTCTTCGCTCTAAACCGGTTTGAACTTTTGTGTATTTGAGTGTGTTTGTGTGTCGCGTAAATTGAACGATGAACATGTTGAACGCACATTAGTGGGACTCATGCAGGGTCGCAAATTTTGCGAAATGGGAAACTTTGCGAAATGGGAAATGAACTGTCAAAATTTGTATGGAAGAAATTTTACGAAGCGTGACAAACTTTCCCATTGGTTTTCGCTTCGCAAAACGTCGTAAGTTATTTCGCATAATAATCTGGGCGGGCATACACGGCCCATCGCGTTTGACAAGCCTAGGACGTAATGTAAAAATAGGTTTAAGCCTTCATTTGTCGAAGAAAAAACCAGTTTTAACATAAATAAACTTTAATTTATCGAAAAAAAATCAAATTTATCAAATTAAGAATAGTTTTTCATTATATCATAATTCAATTGCCAATAATTCAACCTTGCCGTCAGGCATGTTTTACGATGTGAGAGAGCCTTATCGTGAAGCAGCTGATTGATTTTTGGCAAACATGTCGAACATTCGAAGGGTCGCTCATGAAGCGTCGGAAAATTTGCGATCGCAAAATTTACGAAGGCTATTTGCGACCCTGTATGAGTCCCACTATTGAGTTTTCTGGCGTCATTTTGTCGCAGATCGAATGGCCTATCATCGATTTAATAGACGTCATCACGTCAAAAATCAAATTTTTTTCCGAAAACAATTCGAGAATGGAAAAAAACTTGATTCGCTTACGATTCGTAAACGATAAAAAAAAATTCGATACAAATACGAATCGCGTAAAAAGGTGCCTCCCTCACGAATTCGAATTCGAGCTCGCCGCGAAGAGTTTGCACGTCAAAACGAATTCGATTCGAGCTCGTTATGCTGACAGTAGACTACGGATAAATACAACACGTCTTGGCATTAATCCGTGCATATTTTCATGAGACCACATAAAAAGGCTTTAAAGAACCTTGCACTTTGAGGTTTTTGCTTTTATTCGTGTTGCATTTGTCCGTAGTTCACTATATTGGGTAAGATAAAGAAAGTCAAGACATGAAAAAAATAAGTTAGTCGTACGCAAAAAAAAAAAAGAATGACTAATCGATTGAAGCGATAAGACAAAGACAATACAAAAAAAAACAATAAAAAAAAAACAAACGTAAGAACTTCTCTTGTTTACCTGGAAAGCTGTTAATGCTCCAGTGAATTCATCAACCAGACGGTCCCTTTGAATCTTCAGATGACGTTCTTTACATTTCTCAACCTCCTTGAGCTGGTAATGAGTGTCAGAGACCAACTGATTTGTGTAGGACATGATTTGGTGTCTACATTTTAAGAGATTCGTATTATTAGTCTATGAAATTAGAAATTTACGACTTGAACCTACAATTGCTTCTTCAAATCAGGAGAATCCTGTGGCGTATTGAACTGATTGACCATACGCTGCATGGTAGTAACTAAACGAAATCCCAAATCAACCACTATACATAGAAATATAATACAACCCTTACCATTTTGAAATATCTTTTGTATGCTAGCTGCTATTGTTTGAGCAAAACGTTGGAATTCGGTTTCACTTAATCCAGTCGCTGCTCCTCCGCCGCCACCGCCCCCAATTCCGTTCTCCATATGTTGCAGATCCATGCTCTCGTATTTCGTCTTAAACGACGACAGCGTAATTACCTAATTGGACCACTTGGATTTATTGCAACTCGGCCGTTTACACGTAAGTCAACATCGTTCAACAAAACGCCAGACGCAAGCGTCTCTCCATTAAACTGGCGTATTGTTGAACGCTGTTGACTTACGTGTAAACGGCCGCAATAGTAACCTTAACTAACAGTACGATTTTCTTCCTTCTATGAAAATATTTCGTCAGATTACGGATGGGGCAAGCAAAATCGATATATCGGGTATAGCGATATCTTACAGCGATAACTCAGGAATTCCCCCAATAGAGGCCTTTTACACAAGTAAATTTTTGACCATGAATTCTCTTCGATATTCCCATTTGAATTGCATTCGCGTTTACGCCAAAGAGTATTCAAAACTAAAAGAGGCGGCAATGTGCTCTATCGGCTTTCTTAGTATTTGGAATACAGTATTCCACGGATATAAGCACCGTGCAAAATGCACGAAAAATTGTGCTTATATGCGTGGAATTCATATATAGAATTTCCGATTATAATCATCGCCGGTGCATATATCGAAATCTCGCTTATAAACACAGCCAGTGCATATATACGAAAAGCATTCAAAAATATTTCGAAAATCTAAAAGAACTCCAGGCATTTTATTCAATAAAAATAACAAAAATCACACTGCTTCTTGATACATGAAGTTGTACTGTGCGTTACGAATGTAATTGCATATTTTTAAATTTACGATTTGAATCAAGGTGTATTTAACAAGGTGATATAATATATATTACAACAATAACAACGAATTTAAAACAAACACATTGCTTTGTTGTTGTAATGAAACTAAAAAGTCTAAAAATTTCATATAATTTGACAGTTTAGATTGAGATTTGTTGTTCTTGTTGTTATATTGATATCACCTTGTTAAAAAAAAATGGAGCTTGATTTGAATGATTTTAATTTCTTGCATATATTGATTGAAACACATAAGTGCCGTCGGAATAATATTAATAGCGTCGATTTTTAAATCGACTATTTTCTCACATTCAAGCTGTCATACAACTTTTAGACGGTCCTTATAAGCAGGTATTTTTAATCGAAAATTTAAGGCAAATGACACAATTTCACGTGCATATAAGCAGAGAATACTTATAAGCCGGGTGCATATATCAAAATATTTTCAGTACAATTTCATTCAAAAAACATGAATACACTGTTTTCTGTGCTTATAAACGGGGAGTGCTTATATCTAGGGTGGATAATACTTAGGAATACGCCCAGTAGAAAATGTCAGACGGACTTCCGCGATTAAATCAGCATGAAAAAGGAGCTGTCCTGACTCCCTTTGTAAAGGAGTCGCGCGGTGATATTTCTACACAAATGGCAGTGCGCACCACGCCGGAAAAAGTCATCGGGGCAGCGCGAGAATGTTCGCTATAGCGAAAAAAGTATTTGAGAGCTGCACGTGCTCTTTTCTCTCGCAATGTCTATTTTTAAAAACCGTTTGACAACTCTCCTCTCTCCGGAGTGCTGGAAATTCGAGTTTCGAAAGAGAGGATCTCTCTCATCGTGCTTTTTCGTGTATTTCGATTTTTTCTAAAAATCTTTTTTTCTTCTACAATTATTGTATGGCTCGGGCAGGGATCGAACCCACGATCTTCGGATTGTGAGGCTAGTATGCATGCCATACGAGTTCAAATAGGAAATGACAATCGGACATGACATTTTCGTTCCACCTCGCTGACACTGTCATGCTGAGCATTTCTCCGAGGCGTCCGCTCTGAAGGACGCGCGGACTTGTTCACCGCCGATATAATATTCTGCTGGGACTGTATCATACCACGCATATGGCGATACCATTTGTACCAAATGCCATTACGTCGCATATCATAATGCGAATACTGATGGAAAACCAAAATGCGAGTGGCGGGAGTTGTGAGTGAACGGGCAATTTGTGAATGAGTTGTGCGTTTTTTTTTGCACAGCGCAATAGAGAATGAGAAAGTTTTTATGCCTTGTTGTTGGCAAAGACTGCTTCATATACGGGGAAAAACTAGCAGAATGCGGTGTGCAATATTTGACTATTTTAATTCTTTTTCAGGAAAATTTTATTTTACTTCTCATTCTTATAACTTTATATTACAATAAAATTTAAATTTCATCAATTCACTGACAGATATTATAAAAGCAGATAGCCTGAGTCTTATATTGATAATGTACAGGTAATGAAAAAATCGTAATGAAATGGAAGAGAATCGAAATTTACTCACTGTATCATGCTTATGAAATTTTTATTTTAGTAGGATTGATTGAAAGCAGCAAAATCTGCTCGCGGAAGGACGGTGGAAGGGAAAGGAAGGTTAATTTGGATGAACATATGTACGAGCGTTTGTATGTATTTAAAAAATAATGATTCGCCTGGTCTGCGTTCGATTGTTCAAATTCGTTGTCCGTTGAAGACGCATGAAATATATTTTAAAAATTTTAATTTCGATATCGACTTTTCTACACTTACATATTTAATTTTAAAATTAGATTTCTAATAATTTGGGCAAATTAAAAACTTTCTTCAGTATTTCAATAAAAATCTAAACTTTTATTTTCCTGATAAAAATTCAACTTCTACTTGATTAAAAAAAATCTGAATATCCAGTTTATGCTTGGTTAACCATTTCAAATTCGAGGCACAAATTTTCAAGACAATCATATTTATTTTGTTAAAGTGTTATCATTAATTGTGTTCGCATTTCCACAAATTTTATCCATTGAACTTTACATCGTTTGCATAAATGAGGCCTTTTACACAAGTCAATTGTTAACCGTCAATTCTCATTTTCAGAACAAAACTATAGCATATCGTTATCGAAAAATTGAGCTTTTTTTGTACGATATTTATGCGGTCAATAGACAGTGATTCTGAATCACCGACAAGCACTGTACGTGTTTGACCGGTGCTTTGCCACGCATTTGATTCAAATTCCTGTATTCATTAATTTTTCTGTTGCTGTCGTGGATTAAGGTTCTCTTGTTCTCTTTCGGCAGAATTTCCAGTTTCAGCCATCAATAGGCCAATTTTTGAAAAAATATTTATGAAAATAATATAAAACATTCAAGAATGCTCAAAAGCATTCAACCCAAAGTATGAAATCCTTAAAAACGAATTTATATTACATTTTTATATTTTTTTAAGCTTGAACGCTTGCATCTGCGGACATGCTAACTGCTCGACACTTTCAAAATAATAAGTTTTGCACACACACACATGTCGCAGATACACGATTCATGTCACGATTTCAAAATCTGTTACCGAAGCCATACACGCTCAAATAAATTTGCAAATTTTCTAGCAAAGCACGTTTGAGCACTTGCTATACACGCTCAAACAAAATGTCAAATGTTTACTCAAATATCAGTTGAATTTGCAGTTTGAAGAAGCAAATGCGGAAAGATGCCGGCATATTAAATAAAATATGTGTTGGAATAAGAAAATGATATTTTTAAATTCGCCATTCTTTTTGAATTTATTTTATTTAAAATTTTTTTAAATTTAATATTATAATATAATTCTCAGGAATGAATTCCACATTTTATTCGAGCTTAGGGTCAACATCATTTCATAAAAATAATGAAATGTTGATCCTAAGCTCAAATAAAATGTTGAATTCATTCCTGAGAATTATATTTAAAATTTCAAACGGTCGAATAAAGTTAAACAATTGAAACTTAATTTTATATATATGATATATTTTAATTTATTTTATTTTGTTTAATTAATTTTATTTTTTTTACACTTTGCTGGAAAATTCCTGCCATGCCTCAATATTCGGAATTGACATTTTCGGATAGGTGTTGGCTCTTCAACGGCCGGACTCACCTGAATTTTTACACTGCATATTTGCAAGCACCGTCATACACACTCAAATTTTTTCTCAAACACTAAGCCACACCTCCAAAAAATCAAAATATTTTGATATTGCTCAAATTTTTAGTCGAACATGAAACGATGCTTGCAAGCAGCGCCACACACGGTCAAATATGCTGTGCTTGCAAGCATGTTTGCAAATTTATTTGAGCGTGTATGGCTTCGGTTAGGATGTAGGGTGCAAAGCGCTCGGACGGTGTCGAGTGTATAACCGCATCTTTATTCCTACTTTGGATTATAGGTCATATAGTACTATAGGTCTAACTGTCGACGTCGAAAGGCCTCTGCCGCTAATAAGAAACTCCCCATTAGGCAGGGATAGGAAACTCAACTCTTTCGAGAAATTCACCAAAAAGCTACCAACAAAAACCTTAAGCAGGAATAGGAAATTCAACTCTTTCGAGAAATTCACCAGAAAGCTACCAACAACAATACGGGCAGACAAAAAGTGGCACTATGATGCCACATGCAAGAAAATTATAAAAGAAACACGGCGTCGGCTCTGTTTTTTTATATTGCTTGAAAAGTTCATAATTGAAACTTTACTAAATGTATTACGATATGTTTTTGCTCAATGTGCACGAATGTGTTCATTTTGTAATAAATTGACAAACATTTTTGACTACGACTACGAATTTGATTGTACATAGAATTTAGTATTTTCGCTGAAACAGTGTGATCAAAAAGTTAAGTGGACAGGGTAGAACTAAAAAAACAATTTATTTTTCTCCTTGATATTGAGATTCCTTGATTAGTTTTATGTTTTTCAAGCTTTTCATATCATTTTATGATTTTGGTAGATATTTTATATGTAATGTACTCGAAAATCGCCCAAAATTAAAAATAAAAGTGGCAATGCAATTCACCACAGCAGAGCTAAAGATTTCGCTGCCATAGCATGCTTCTCTTTTCCTCATGCTATATGCCTATGTTGAAGCAGCGTAGCTCTAACACATTGCAGGGATTAGGAAGAAGAAGAGTTAGACCTATAGTTCTATATGTTATAGGTTGCGAAGCGCTCAGACTCAGTGCTGTCGTTTTCGATTTGCGTTTAGTAGTATAGCTGCTCTTTTTTAAGTAGTATTTTGGGGCATTTTGTGTGTACTTTTTGGAAATCAAATAAAATGGGTTGGAAATATAATATATACTGAATGCACTTCTCTTAAAAACTATTTCCTGGATGGAACATGAATGGTACTGCTGTATCCTAGTAAATATTACGAAACTTACAATACAAAATTAAAGAATATTGTATAGCTGTCTTTGAAAAAATATTTTTGACGGATATTTCCGCTTCAGACACACGAACATATTTCGGAGCAATTCCATTTGATTGCATGAGAAAGAAAGAGAAGCGCAGAACATTTAACAAACAACCGTCTATTTTCTTCGCTCGTCTTTCTCTACTTACTTAATTGTTTCAGAATATTTGTTCGTGTGTCTGACTCTCGACATTCTTGTAATCTACTATACAGAGCTGCATTTTAAAAGAAATGTAATATTTTTATTTTAGTAGTATAGTAGACCGGGGGATGAAATTGTACTAAAGGCCGGTATTGAGTAGATACTATTTTATCTTTGTAGAGTTGGCCATATATTTCACGCGCTAAAGTCAGCTGAGTTTTGTTTACATGTGAGCTGTCATTGTCAATGAACAGGAATAACTTCTTGAATTTAAGAGCCTATACTGAGATATGCAGTAAATACTTGCACATTAGGAGCCAATTCGCTACAACGTCGTAATGTGTGAGAGAGACAACTATATTGACGCTCCTTTAATTCTTCAAAGTATGCCAACAATTTAACACCTTCGAAGTTGGTGTCATGATTTACTTTGAAAAATTTGCGGCAATCAGCTGTCCTGGCATTTACTTCGCATAATAAATGGACATGCTCATTTCTATGGCGAAGTAAACCAGGAAAGTCGCATGCAACCCTGCGCACTTGATTACTTGACATCTCAGTATACGCGAAAGTAAAGTATTTACTTCGAAGTACTTTTCAATTTTTTTTGCACGTATTTCTTATGGGCGCCTTACTTACTGCATATCTCAGTATAGGCTTTAAAAGTTAAAAATATGTCGCAAATGCAGAAATTGAAAGTTGCAGAAACTTTGTTAATTGGACTTTCCGGGATTTTGCTAGCCCAGCAACTAAAAACAAATACCCATAAACAAGGGAAATCCTTTACTTTTTTACATAGCAGTTGTTTAAGCTCGTAGCTAAAAATCGTTCTCCGCCTTTTTGGTACAGATGGTCCAGCTTCAGATAATTGGTCTTCCATGCCATCCATTCTTCAGCTTTTTTTTTTGGGCACGCTACGCAACTGTGATTCTGCCTTTTCGCGGTGGAATAAATGTCAAACACTTTATTTCACTGGCTAAACTATTCTCCACTTTTCTCCAAAAGTGCGAAAAATTGCAACCCTGATGTCATTGTCACAACACTGATTGCACTCGTGCTGGATATGGGTTTGCTAATTGACAGCGGAAATTCATTTATCGGGCTTTTAGCGCCCTTTTTTATATGAAGTTTGACAGTTCATGCCTGCTCGATACAGACCTTAAGCTGCAATCATTCATGGCATAAGACGGCATAACAGAACATAACATAACATAAAATAACATAAGCGCTTTTTGAGTAGTCAGTGAAGATATAAGAAAACATAAGAGCATAGAAGAGGCAATGTTGTAATTTGCGCACATTGCGGAAAGGGGGTAAAAATTATTTCCACAATTTCTCAAGAAATAATTAACAAACGCTTGTAAATCAGTTCGGGACATGCCGAAAAGTAATAAAATATATTTTGCTTTCATAAAAAATTATATGCTTAATACTATTTTAATATATTACAACATTAGTAATTGTGGCTTTTCGAGATTTTCATAAAAAGGGCAAATGTGGCAGCTTTGGGAAGGAGTTGGCAACACAAATTCAAATCAGCTGGCTCGAACTTACATAAGACGGCATAAGAAAAATCTGTTTTCTACAGCTTCTTCTGTTCTGTTATGTTATGTTATGCCATCACTGACCACTTGCATACAACATGTATTGAATAGATAGAATCAGCTGATTATGCTATGTTATGTTATGCCGTCTTATGCCATGAATGATTGCAGCTTTAAGATACTACAATTGTAGCAATTCCGACAGCACTGCTCAGACCAAAAACAATATGGGGACTCATATAGGTGGGCAAATCGTCCGCAGAGCAAATTTTTGCGCATTTGGCAAACCGGAGGAATTGAACTGTCAAATTTTGTATGAAAAGATAACTGCTGAGACTGAGCAAACGTGCTCTTCCAATTCTACCGACAAAATTTTCGAGCAGATAAAATTAAGCCCGTCCTAACCATCCAACTACCTACATGTGTGAAAGTTACAAATACATTTCAAATATTTACAAGAACTAAGAGTAAAATTTATTGAAAAAATCTGGAATTTTTCTAATGAAACAATACGCTTATCGAAATATGGAAAAAATATAACACAAAAATGATATTTTAAGAATATTTGTTTTGTTCAAACCGGATTGATATTTATTAGTGTTGTACAGTGTGTGAAAGCTTTTCAGAATTTGACAATCAGCTGGTTCGTTAAAAAAAAATTGCCAAATACGCACTCATGAAACTTTCCAAATCCTTCCTGGCAAATGTGCACAAAGCTGATTTTTAATGCTTCATAAGTCCCCTTAATAGGTCTGTTCGCTTACTGCACGAAACTGCCGAAAACTGCCCAATTTTTTAAAAATTGTATGAAAATTGGGCAGTTTTGGGCAGTTTCGTGCAGTACGGACGGACCTAATAGTGGGATTCACTAACATGGTGCCTCGACAGGCAATAATTATTGCTAGCAATCTGTCAACTTGAGCAATATTGCCAATGGAGACCGCTCATTTTGAAAAGATGGCAATATATCGTCGTCCCGGAGTTATCTCCTCGTATATCACAAAATCAAAAAATTTGAGATAAGCACGTTTTCCCGCGTACTTTGTCAAGATCTATCCATCTGTCGAGTCTCCAGGTTGCTATACCATATAGTTTACGAGATATTTGTGAGCTAAATAATTGTATATCCTTTAAAATGATAGTTTCTACGCGTTATAACATCGTATATCCATATTTTGTGGATATACGATGATTTATATATGAAATTTGCGCAGTAAAAAGTTGTTGTGTTATCTCATCGTAACAAAAAAAAATTTTTTTTAAGAAACATTTTTTTATGTTAATTTTAAATAAAAAAGATTTATTCGTGTGAAAAAAAAACAAAAGAAGCAAAAAAAAAAAAATTCTTATAGTAACACTCCTACAAAAATTTTCATTCTGAAAATAGTGTGGAATGCTTATTATAATATAACAAATTGCATTTCTTTAAAATTTTTAACGTCATCTTGTAGCACTACAGATCACGCCGCTCGATCAAGCGCTGTAAATACGTCCTCAAGCTTATTGTTCCTTTTAATAGAATACTATAAGATGCTTTTGAATTATTTTTCTTGGTTTGTGTAATTGTCGGGCTAGACCGATTATAGATTCCTGACTTGTTCAAAGTCAAATGGAAATGAGTGCAAAACAGCACAACAAAGCTAATGCAGGTAGCTCAGCTCCTTAAAACAAACGTGGAAGGTACAGTTTCGTTGTACCAACAACAATACCCATATCAATTCTTTATTTTGTAGCTTAGTTGATTACATAACGTATAATAATTTAATTTCCCCAACAAAAATAAGAATTCGAATTTTTTTTTTAGAAATTTTTTTTTTAGAAATGTTTAGGTCACGGAAAAAGAATAAGAAGAGAAATGTGTATCATTTAAATAGGCACATTTTTAAGGTATCAGGTATGACTTTTGAATGCTACCTTTAATGTATAAAAAACATTTCGCTATTTGATGCAGTGGCAAGTCGTTTTTCTCAGGAAATGCGGAGTTAAGTCATTTTTCAACAATAAGATTATGATTTGGACTCCTTTTTCTATTTTTAAATGGAAAACGGATACTTAAATAACAAATTTCCTATATGAACTCAATAAAAAAAATTTTTGTTAAGTAGATTTTCGTGTTAAAACAAATAAAACAAAAAAACATTATCAAATTTTTATTAATTTATTTGCTCGTATATCCACTTTCCAACACAGGTTGCCAAAAAAGTGGCGTATACGATGAATTGTCAAAAATTCTTGGAATGAAAAAAACCCTATAACTTAAAGAATTTTCGAAGTAACTTTAAATTAATGATCAGAAATAATAAAAAGTAAAGCATTTTATATAAGGAAAACAGAATCAACGATTTCCAACGAGCCATTTTTTTTATATGCCATGTTAAACTTTAAACTTCAATTTCCCAACAAAAGGTTGATTGTGATATACGAGGAAATAACTCCGGGACGACGATATGGCAAGCAATATTGCTTCGCTGCGATTGCCGACTTTGAGATTGGCAATGAGCTGTCATTTTGCTATTTGACAGCCGAATTTCATTTCTATGCATTTTTCAAAGTGTGTATATCGTCAAAATAGATTGGTGCGTCGCCGATATTTATAAGATAATACAGTCGAACTTCCGTATAGTGAACGTCTATACAATGAAGTTCTCCCTACTCCGAAATAATTTCAAACGCACAGCTTTTTCGTTCCACTTTGAGTGTACGTGTAAATAATTTCTGTAAAATTAAATTTCTATATAATGAAGTGATTTTCTAATCCCGTGCGACTTCATTATAAGGTAGTTCTACTGTAATTCTTTACCGACAGTTCGAATGTCTTTGGGCTATAAAACCTCATCATATAAATGTACGGATATGAAAAAATAATAGTGGTATTCAAGCAACAGTGCAAATCGCAGTGTGCAATATTTGCACTGCTTTTTTTGTACGCAAATTGACAAGTGCAAATATTGCACACTGCGTTTGCACTGTTGCTTGAATACCACTAATATGTAGAAGAACATGCAAACCTACCGCTTTCATTATTTGCTTCGAAATAATTTATAGAGCTGACTCCAAATAAACAATCACCTGTTCCAAACTAAGGTCATATACACGAACATATCAGTTGTCAAACAAGTTTGGAAAAATTGTTTTATTCTGATAAACCGCATCGCTGTTAAACATTTTAGTTTTATACAAACCAAAGTTGAATGTTATTTGAACTTGGTAATTATAATCGTCATTATATTATAAACTTAAGCCTTAAAGTCAAATAATTAAACTTGTATAAACACTCAAACTTAATTGTTCGTGTGTGTACCCTCTTCACAAATTGCACTCTACTTTTGTGCATCACATACTACGTTTATACGTTAAACCTTATTCACGAATAGGAATATCGCGAATAGTGAAGTCACCGTTTATACGGCAACCGAAATTAGTTGGTCTTAGCGCTACCTGACTGCCAAAACAAAATGAAATGGTAGCACACTTGAAAAACACATGATTTCATAGCATCACGAATGCTTTTACCAATTAGATTTTCAAAAGTGAAAAAATGTCAGTCTCTAATTTAAGTATTATCCATGTGCAGCGGTTGGTTTCCTTTCCGTTCTCCATCTTTTTTGCTAGATTTTTGAACTCAAATTAAACAAAAGCGCTGCCGGATCGTCAAAAAGAGAGAAATCAGTGAAAAATGTGGCATCACCTTTCGTGTTTATCGCGAATAGTCTCACTATTCACGAATAACTTTCGTTAATTAGCTATTCGTGAAAAAGACCGTTTATACGGTAAAAATCGCTATTCGCGATATTCTTATTCGCGAATAAGGCATACGTATAAACTAGTGATGCCACGAATAGTGGATTTGGCCGAATACCGAATACCGAATATTCGGTCAACCTCTCGGCCGAATAACGAATATTCGGCAACCGAATATTCGGCACGTAGTAATGACAGCCTGAGCCTACTCGCGACTAGCTGGAGTCAAGGCAAAAGCTGCCGCTGAAAAATTTGCCCACTGTTTATAATGTTTTCGAAGAAAATTTAGATCCCGATCGGACCATTTTTAGGGGTACCTCCAGTACTAGGGTCTGTTACGAAAATCACAAAAACTGCTCTAAAATCGAAGTTTTTCAAGATATTTTGATGAAACTTGATATTTGAACATGTTTAAAAGCAAGTAGTACGATTTCAAAAAATTGTAAAAGTGGGCGTGGCATAAGGGCGTTTTTCAAAAATTGTCTCCTACTCCCGAAATACCAATGGGACTTGAACAAAAATTGGCACGTATACTTCCTTGATAGCCAGTAACGTCCTTCCCAAAAATTTTTTCGATCGGACCATTATTAAGGGTACCTCTAGTACTAGGGTCTATCACAAAAATCCCAAAAATGCCCCAAAATCAGACTTTAATGAAATATTTCAATTAAACTTAGAATTTGAGCGTATATATAAGGGTCCGATTAGAATTCCAAAAAAATTTGAAAAGTGGGCGTGGAAAAAGGGCGGTTTTCATTTAGAAATTTAACAAAAGTCGGTATATGGGGCTCCTTATGCCCTTAAACACCTCTTGATATTAAAAATTATGTGTCTGTGTCGGGTATTCTATTGTCAGGCTCGCCTGACTATAAGACCCTTACTTGTTAATAAGTTATTTCTACTATTCGGTATTCGGCCGAATATTTTATCTATTCGGCCGAATACCGAATACTGAAAAATGACGCCGAATAGGCCGAATACCGAATAGTGGCCGAATATTCGTGGCATCACTAGTATAAACGTAGTAACAAACGCTGCGCATATCGGTTGGCGCTTCGTAAAAATTTTCTCATACAATTTTTCACAGTTCAATTTGCGAAATCTCAAATTTTGCGAAATCACGTCTTTTACCTTAGTGATTCCCACTAATATAATAATAAGATGTGCCACGACCATACATTTCAGCGTGCTATGAAAATTTTTCTGTGGACGCAGCCGTGCGTCCTCGTTAGCGACCAGTAGCGAGAGTTAACGAACTCAAACCTTTTTCAAACACACTTTTTTGTGTTGGATCCAGTCGAGCACACGAAAATCGCGTTTGATGCAACCATTGGTTCGTTTTGGTTTTGTCAATGAACGGGACTTGTCAATCGGTATGCATGCATATATTTGTAGGAGCTTGTGTCAATGGACTTGGTGCTGTTGTGTCGTCTAGGGAGCGCTCTAAGTAGATTAACGTAAGGATAGAGGAAATCGTTGATTTAATCTTATTTATTTCCTTTTAAGCATAACATTAAATCCTTAAGCTAACTAGCTTAACTGTGCTATTCCCTAGCTAACGCGGAGATCCACACATGGGTCATTCTTTTACAAACCGTACGGATTTAATAAAAAAAAATACCGATGTCTTCAAATTGGATGAAAAATTGCATACTATACAATTGAACAGATTTAATTAACATGTCATTCAAGATTTCGCTCAAAAAAAATTTTTTTCCAAAATATCCACACATGAATGTTCGATGATTTCGTTGATTTTCGAAAATCCTCTCTCACTTGAAGTGCATTATCTCGACTTGTGTTAATCGGATCAATGTCGGGTTTTTTTTATTTTGTACTTTGTTACAATAACTTTTAAAATATAATTTAAAAAAATTTTTTTTTCTTAAACAAATTATATTAATAACAATTATATTTTTTAAACCGTTAAAACATGCCTTAGCCCCAGGTAAAATCCATTCAAAAAAATATCAGCTTATTCTCCATTCTTTTAAGCGGAAAATATGTTTTTCCCAAGATGGAGTCTTTCTTAGATTGGCAAATATTAAATATTTACGAGCGCAAGTCGAGTTAAGTCAATGTCGCAACGTGTTAAACAATTGCAATCGAGCACGCTGCTGTATGAAGTTAGTGAGCGTAGAGCGTACGTTTGTCATTTATTCGTTCAAACTGTTTTTAAGTGAAGTTAAAAAAAAAGTTCAGAACAATTTCATAAGAATTTTAACCCCCAATTTGTTGACAAAGTTTTTAATTTATAACTCGTTTTAATGCAATTTAAATCAAAATTCCTATGTTTTTGTTGTATTTAGTTTTATATTCTCTCTCAACAAATTTGGCGTAAATTTATTAAATTATAATAGAGCACATAAAATATAAAAATATACATTTTGTTGATGTATTCGATAATGATTCAATCATAGCAAAGGTCTTACAATAAAATGTTTACGTGCTTTCTTTAGTTGTTATTCGGAGGAAAATGCATACTAAATAGCCCAGTTGACTGTTGTGGAAATATGTTCCCCAAGGATGTGACGGTGTGTCGTATGTTTTATATGTTGTATGCCAAATAAACGTATGTACTGCTGTTGTTGGTGCTGTTATTGTTGATGTGCATTCGATTTCGCTGACTTATTCGCTTATTTTTACTTATTAAATCTAAGAATGTTATTCCTCTTAACAGTATTTCCCACCACCTTTTCTTATTGATCTATCTATTTCTATTTCTTATTCTTGTTCTTTATTATTCTAATTAATTTTTTTTTTTTTTCTTTCTATTTTTAAACTATGCTTCGTTAGCAAAATGTTAATTTTTTTCTTAATTTTAAATCCATATGTATCAATGATAATTTATTTAAAACTCATATTTTGACTATTTTTCGCATTTAGATATTTCGATCTTAAATTTATTTGTGTTATCCATTCTTAGCTTAACAATTTTCCCCATTAAGTTCTACAGTTCTTGCTATTACAGAGCGTTTGCGTTTTTCTTTTTTTTTTTTATCGATTTCAGAATTTTATGGAGATATACATTTTCTTCTAAGCTTAAATCTACCGAGTTTGTGTTATTTTCTTTTAGGCCCCATTTTCTCAGCTGAGTGGCCAAAAATGGTCTTGTTATTCTGCACGTTTTTTTTAAATATTTCCTTACTGGGTATGCCATTGTTACCTTCTTCTAACGATATTAACATTTGTTCCGCGAATCTAAGTATAAATAACCCGCAATCTACAAAATTGGTTTGTTGAGGGCAATTAACATATATTGGTTTTAAGTTTTTCGTAAAATTTTTTCCCGTTATGTTACTCAAGATTTCAAAAAATTTTCCCAAATTTTTTACTATTTCGGATGCGTCATGTGGCTTCAGAGAGTCCCAAATGTGCATTTGGTCGTCTCTTATTACCATTAACATCCAGTGGTTGCTCTCGCATACTAAAAATATCCAGTTCTCCACCCGTTCCACATCAATGTTTTTTGTTAAGTTTCTTATTCTCGATAGGGCTATTGAATAATCCGCTTTCGCGGCTGCCTTTATTCCCTCGTAAGTAAATGAACTGCAGATATGTACTTTAGTTTCTATTGTCTTATGTTTCTTCATAAGCCAATTCAAAAAAACATTAATGTGGACATCTGGTTGTTAATGATTCTTTCGTAATCATTATGTGTTATATATGTTGTTCTATTTCCTATTTTATAGGAACAAATGTTTGAAAATGTCATTATTAATTAGTATTACCCACGTGCACTGATTTCGGTTGTAATGCTCCTTCTTGTTTTTGCCTTCTCCGGTTACCTTCTAAAGAAAACTGAGACGAATATTTAATATTAATGTGCGAAAAGTTATTACGTTCTCTTTCGCTTACTATCTTTTGCTTTAAAAATTTTTTTATTATTTTTTATTAATTGTCAAATTGCATTTTTGCATTTCGAAATTGGCAGGCCAATAAACTTTTTGATTTTTGTATTCGTTTTGTTGAAATGAAATTATATATTTTTTTTTTTTTTTGTCAAATTGCTTTTGCATTGTAGTTTTGCACACCATTGTTTACAACTGTTCGATTCCGTCAACACATTTGGATCAAAATGATCGCAACAAAAGGTTAAGAAACGCTGACTTAGATTGTTGTGCTTTCGATAATTTGCTTTGGATGTTTGTTTTGTTGATCGTTAAATTGTTTTACTAAATTTCTGTGAAAAGTTTTTTCTTTTCTTTTTATCAACAAACGAACATTTTCTGGCGATGGTGTAGAAATCACTTCATAAGGGCCCTCCCAAATTGGGGAAAATTTATTTATCCTATTTTGATTTTTTAGCCAGACTTTATCACCCTTAGAAATCTTTCGAGAATTGCTTTTTTTGTCATAATATTCTTTTGATTTTTTCTTAGCAGTTTGCTGATTTTTCCTATTACTATTTCGTAACTTCTTTGAATTTGATATTTAAGAATTTTACTGTAATCGTCAACATTGTATAGAGGGGCTGGCTTGTTTTTAAGCTTGATCGGAATTTCGAAATCGAAACCAAAAAGTGTTTTACTAGGCGTCTGTTTGGTTGTTGAGTGGACTGTATTATTATTATGTACGTGCATAGCATGATGAATCCATTCATCCCAATTCGTACCACCTTCATTTACGAAATTTCGCACATATTCTGCCATTGGACGGTGGGTTCTTTCGAGAGCCCCGTTAGCTTGCGGGTGGTACGGGGATGTCTGTGATTTTTTAATGCCCAATATTTTGCAAACTTCTCTAAAAAGGGCGGAAACGAAATTGGTGCCATTGTCAGTTATCAAAACTTTAGGGATGTTAAATTTAGAAATTATTTCATTAAAAAATGCTCTTGCTACTGTTGCTGCTTCTGCATCTGGAATTGCCGTGCATATAAAATATATAGAAAAATCGTCTTAAAATGTGAGAATGTATTTTTTGTCCCTTGCCGAGACTGGAAGTGGCCCAACTATGTCCATATATACTTTATCGAAAGGTCTATGAGGTGTGTCTGTAATTGCCATTGGCATTTTTTCAATTAAAGAGCTCTTATTCTTTTGACAGAGTTTGCATGCGGCTATGTAGTTTTTAACTTGACGTTGCATGCCCTCCCACTTAAATTGTTTTCTAATTCGAAAATAGTGGTATTCAAGCAACAGTGCAAATCGCAGTGTGCAATATTTGCACTGCTTTTTTTGTACGCAATTTGACAAGTGCAAATATTGCACACTGCGATTTGCACTGTTGCTTGAATACCACTAATATGTTTTCAAAAAACCTTTATGGTCTCCTATGGGTGTGTCATGGAAGATTTTCAAGACGTTTTCTATGTCTTTTGGATCGGTAAGGACAACTGCCGTGTCTTCATTTTCAAAATTTTCTGAGTCTACCTTTGTTTCGAGTTCTTCTTCTTGAGATTTTGCTTTGGATCGGGTTACAATTGAAATTTTATTTTCGGAAATTGGTAGTCTACTTAAGGCATCAGCATTGAGATTATTTTTCCCCGGTTTGTAGCAAATTTCGAAATCATATTCTAAAAGTTTTAAACAAAAACGTCCTAGTCCGGTGTCTTGATCTTTTAAATTAGCTATTCCCTTAAGGGGCTTATGGTCCGTATAGATTTTGAAATGTTTGCCTAACAGATATGTTCTAAAATTTTTTACTACCCAAACTATTGCTAAAAACTCTTTCTCTATCGTTGAGTAACGCCTCTCAGTTGCACTTAGGGATCTACTTGCGTAATATATAGGAAGATCTTGCCCTAGTTCCCCTTGAGATAGGACTGCTCCTAGTGCCTCGTTACTAGCATCTGTTGTTAAAATAAAAAGTTTTTCAAAATTGGGATATTGAAGAATTAGGGGACTGGTAACCGCTTTTTTTAGCTGTTCCATGGCTTCTAGACATTCAGGATTCCATTTAAATTTTTCCTCTTTTCTTAATAGTTTTGTTAAGGGCAACGAAATTTTTGCTGCTTCGGGTATGAATTTTCTATAATAATTTATTAAACCTAGAAATGATTGCAATTCCTTAATATTTTAAGGGGGCTGTATATTTTTTACGCATTCTACTTTTTCGGGATCTGGTAACACTCCTGCCTCTGAGCATTTATGGCCTAAGTAAACTACTTCTCTTTTTAAAAATTGACATTTTTCCGTCTGTAATTTCAAATTATTCGCTCTCAAAACATCTAATACTTTTCTCAGTCGTATTTCGTGTGATTCTAAATTTCTAGCATAAATGACAATGTCATCAAGATAAACAAAACAATCAATTCCCTGTAAACCGGTTAGTATGCTATTCATTATGCGCTGAAAAGGCGCTGGCGCTCCTGTCAGCCCGAACGGAATTCTGGCAAATTCGAAATGTCCTAACCCGGTACTAAAGGCTGTCTTGGATCTATCTTTTTTTTCAACCAAAACTTGATGATATCCACTAGCCAAGTCTAATGTCGAAAAGTAACGACTCTTTTGTAGAAATACTACACGTTTTTTTCGAGCTTAAGGTCAACATCCTAACTGGTCCAAAATTTCATCTATTCTGGGAATAGGAAAAAGCTGTTTGAGAGTGATTTCGTTCAATTTTCTAAAATCGACTACTAGTCTCCATCTTTTCTCACCATCTACTCCTGCCTTTTTGGGGACTAATATGATCGGGGTATTCCAAGGTGATTTGCTTGGAGTGATAATGCCGTCTTGCAGCATCTTATCTACCTGTGAGTTAATTTCTTTTTTGTGGTGTTCGGGTAATCTATATTGTCTGGTATTAATTGGAGAATGACCTGCTTCGGTCGGTATTTCGTGTTCTAACACTGTAGTGTAGGAAAGTGGATCTCCTGGCAAATGAAAAACATCTGAATAATCTTTAAAAATTTTTTGCATTGAAATTTTTTCCTCTTGATTAAGGGTGTTATCTAGTTTTTTGGTTTCTAACAAGAGGTTATAACGAATATCTGTATTAGTGCATTTATTTAACTGATTAATAGTTGTACACTTTAATTCTTGAAAATTTTCTATTGGTTCGTAATCCAATGGTACTTCGCCTAATCTAATAGCCTCATTATTCGTATTTAAAATTGGTATATACCCTTTGCCATTTATTATCCTAGTCAGTGTGCCTCCTACAAAAACATTTGGCATTATTTCTTTCTTCTGTACGACTACATCCCCTGATAATTCTTCTGCATAAATTGCCACTATTCTCTTTTCCCTAGCTTGGACTGTGACTGTTTTCACAATACAAATCCTATTGCTATCGTCGGAAAAAACAAGCGGAAGTGATGCAATTTGTTCATTGTTATTGAAAAAGGATATTTCTTTATTGATATTATCAATTACTGACCTATTCCAGAGTTCATCCCTTCCCAGTAAGCCATCTGCTGGAATTTGGCTTTCTTTTGGTAGCACATGTAACTTAAATTTTAATTCTGGGTTACTGAAGTGTTGAAGGGGAATGGTTCCTATTGTACGAACGTTACCCCCGAAAGCTCCCGACAATTGCGTGCTTTCGTTCTCATCTATTTCGACATTACTCTTCAATGCTTCCTTTTTTACTAAGCTTGTGTCGGCACCAGTGTCTACTAACAACGTTATTTGCTCGTTTATAGCTTGTCCACATGTAAATACTATAAACGAGTCATTTAATGCTGAGCTAGCCACCTTGTCATTATTCGCTTGAGTGCGGTACCTGAATTTTTTAATATTTCCACTATATTCTCTGATCCATCTGCCTATTAACAAAGTTTTTTCCCACAAAAATGTGAATAAGAGTAACACAAAAGATAAGATCAATTCGATTCTATCTTCGTTTTTATTCTTATTACCTTGAATTTTTGTTTCGGATACAATTTGAGTTTGGTTCGGAGGTACCTTTCTCGCAAAGTTCTTTTCAACCAAAACATGCACTGATTGATTATTCTTTGATTCTTTAACTAATGGTTCTTCGCTTTCATAATAATGAACGACGACTTCGTCGTTGAAATTCACTTTCTTTGAATTTCTTAGTTTCAAGGAAATTTCATCTTTGCTCTCTATCCTTTTTATTTTCTTCTTAATAATCTGGTTGTTAAGGTCATCTAAGAAGATTTTATTTATGTCCAGTTCCTTGAACTCTTCTTGGGGGTTTTTTTAATTTAACTACTTTTTCTCCTTTTTCTTTAAGTTCATATGGTTTATCTATTTCTTCTTCTCCCGGAACTATACTTGGCCTATGAGTTTTCGAATTCATTTTGGCTTTCCGGTCTATTGGCCTTGACCGGGCCGCATCGAGTTTCCCTGGCTCCTATTTTCCTGGGGTGCACTATTACAATACCGTGCTATGTGACCGAAATTTGAGCATTTGAAACATTGCATCCCTTTTGGCTGACTATTATTTGTCATATTCTCTCTAGGTTGACTACTCGAATTTTGCGCTCTCCCAGGAGTATTTCCATTGTTGTTATAATTTTGAGATTGGTTATTATTTTGTGCTCTAAACGGGTTGAAATTTTGATTTTGCATACTATTTTGTGGTTCAGAAGGATGATTTGGAGAATGATGGTAACTTTGCGTTCTAAAACCGCTTTCAATATTCCCTGTACCAGGCTGCTGATCCTGTTGAGCATTCAAAATTGGTTTACAAAATTTATTGGATTCATGTCCTCGTGTTTTGCATATATTGCAGAATTTGTTTTTTAATCGACTGAAACAGTTTTTTTCTAAATGACCTCGTTTGTTGCAATGTGTGGAGGTCACGGGTTCACTTCTAGGTTCTATACTTTTTCGACCACAATTTGCTGTTTGCTCGTGCCCATATTCGAAGCAAATATTGCAATAAGGAGTATTTCTCCTGAGTTGGCAAACATATCTAGTATGACCCACAACATTGCAAAAAGAGCAGGGAATTGTTTGAAATTGGGCTGGTTGATTTATGAAGTTATTTGCATGAAATTGTCTACTATTGCAATGACGATCTTCTCCATCTTCGGCTATTTTTACTAAAAACGATAGAGGCTTATCTAAATGTCCTTCGAGGCGGAGTTGCATATATTTATCTTTTAGTCCAAAAATAAATTTATCTTTTGCCATATTTCGGTACTCGCTGAGTGCTGATACTGCCTCAGACTCGTTCCAGGACGCTTTAATCATTCGTTCCGCTTCATTCAGTAAAACTTCTATCCTTCGCCCAAATTCTGAGACCCTTTCATTTGTATGCTCTACGGTGCTTTCCATTTCTGCCCTTATCATTTTTAAGCTTTTCTGTTTTAGGAATTGTTTTTTAATGAAATTCTCTAATTCATCTACGCTCCCGAACACTAGCTCATTTATTTTTATAAACGCCTCTCTTGACAGTCGTTGTTTTACGCACTTTATCAGTTCGCCAGGAGCTATATTTTGTGAAATGCTTTTAAGAAGTTCTAGTCCTGTGACGAACTTCGCTACCTCTGACCTTAATTCTAGCCCATTTTCGCCTGAAAAGCAAGGCACTAAACTCACTACTTTCTTCATTACTTCATCTGCGGGAGGTGGAATTGCCATTGTCACTGTTACTGTAGGAACTATTGGTGTTTGATTATTCGTTTCCTGATTTGGCCTGTTTTTTGTATTTACCCCTACTGAAATATTCTTTTTCGCGGGGGTTGGAAGCAGTCTTAAAAAAGTTGGATTATTTTGAAGGAGTATTTTTGGACTATTTGTATGCTCAATAATTACTTTTTCGTTATTAATTGAACTATTTTCTTTATTTGTGTCTCCTAGTGAACTTGTAGGCGGGGGTGGAGGAGGAGGTGGAGCGGGTTTTGGACTCGTTTTGCTGCTGCTGGGGCTTGGACTCTGTGTGTTCCTAAATTCCCTTTTGAAATTTTTTATTTCTTCTTTCAGCCACCTTATTTCTTCCTCTCGCTCTCTAAGGGTTTCCTCGTCTCTCTCGACCTGGTCTGCTAGCTTTTCCCCTGCTGCGTTGCTTAATGCTTTTTTAAGATCCTCGTTTCTCTTATCGGACTCCTCAATTAATAACCTGCTCGCGTCAATTTGGTTCTTTAATTTTTTGCGGTCTTTTTTTAGGCAATTTATTGTTTCTTCTAACTCTTGGACTTTTCTCTTATTTGTCTCGCTCTGCTTACTCAATGGACCTCTTACTTTGTCTATAAGAAAGGATGCCTCCCCAAGTTTCGAAAATTGGCCTAACACTATTTGATCTTTAATTAACTGCGAAACCTCTCGCCCTAAATCTGCTTCTTTAAGTAATTCTCTTGCTGTCTCTAAAACTACTGCAGTATCGATTTCTGATTGTTTAATTGTTTGTCTAAGTGCTTCCAATTCTCCCTCCATATGACTCAATTAAATACGGATTTACTCCGTTCATTGTTCATTGCAAATAACAAAAAAAAATTTTCATTCGCATCTAAGTACACCAAATGCCAGCCTACTCAATCGAAAAAAACAAAAATAAGCAAACAGTAAATAAACTCTTCGCACATAAATTTAAATTCACGTACTCACCATGTTTTGTTTTGTTCTGCTTTTCTTTAATTTCTGGGTCTGCTTTGTTTATTTGTTTGTGTTTATTTAAAGAAATTTGTTGAATTTTTTGTTTGTGCGAATGTTTGAAACTCAACTTATTTAATTAAATTACTCTCTCAACCACAAATAGCTTCTTCATAAAAATATTGACAAACTGTTTGTAACAATTTATCCGTCAATATTTAATGTTCTTTGGTCATCACAACTTTTACAAGGTAGCCTTACGAAAAATTTTATTAGACTGGGCGGTTATGACGCATCAACTTTTAAAACCGAAACCAGTTCCGCTTCAGTTTATTTTTTTTTTTCGCAATTCACCCTACAAAATGTTGAAATAGCCCTTATGAAACTATTTACCGTGTAGATTCGAATCCAACTATAAATAGTTGAATACCGGCTGCGCCAATGTTAAAAGGTTTTCCGTGCGTATTCTTAGAAGAAGGATACACCTGAATCCCCTTTTTCATGTAAAACTAAAAACAAGGACAAACAATAAATTCTTTCAAATTCTTTTATTAATTTATAGTCCTCTTGTTTATTTTACATGAATTATTCCTAAGCTAAAACTCCTTCTTACACTCGAAATACTTCCTAGTACTAACTAGCACTTAAAGTCCACGTTCTAGTCGCTGTTGCCGCTTGATGAGTACAGCCGATTCGAATTGAGACTTTGGAAACTAAAATGTAAGTCCTCTTCCAGATATCGATCATTTGCTTATATAGGGAGAAAGTGTCTAGTCTTCACTTTCTCGCTGGGATGTCGCAATCTGGAAAACCGTTGTTGTGTTGCAATACTATTTCGAAATTGACATTTCGCAACCTCTTGTTGTTGTTGACCCATCTTGATGCTTGAATTCAATATGTACGAGTTTGCCGAAACTGCAACCCTTGCTGTTTTCTTGTTCGTCATTCTCGCTGTCCGCCGTTCTCGCCTGTCGTCGTTCTCACTCTTTGTTGTTCTCGCTGTTCAACGCTTTGGCTGTCGTTTACTTATTTATGCCAACGATCATATTACCTTGCGGCTGTTGGCTTCGCCTTTGAGTTTGTTTGTTGTTGTTGTTCTGGCCTTAAAAGTGAGCTTGCAGTTTTTTCAGCTTTCACTTCAAGGTCTTTGGCTATTTCAATCACAGCTGATTATGTTTTGGTTATGAAGGTCGATCACAGGCGATACAGAAGGGTTGCGAGTAGAGACGGCTCACAACACTGTGCTGGCAGTATCGGTTATTGCGACATTCCCGGCTGACGTTGTCATAGGTTATGGTTGATATAGGTCAGTCTTTACATGCGTTCTTAAGCCCAGATCATGCTTGCGAAGCGTATTTCGAATATTTCCCCATCGCAATTGTGGCTGTTGTTGTTGTTATAAGCTTTGGTTGTTAACACAAGCTTTTACGTTGTGGGGATTTACTATGCTCAAATTTAAATTTTTAGCTTCAATTTTTTACCTTCGCTTTTGTCAAAAATTAGTTTCCATTATTTTGAATTTTAGATAAAAAAGATATATAGGGAAAAAGCTGAATAAATATTTTTTTATTCCTACAAATAATTGGTGTTGTATTATGTTGGATTTTGAAAAAGTCCTTACAAGTCATCCTTTATATTTATCGTCTAAAGGATCCACGTAGCATACTACACCTAACCCCAATAATTGGTGACCCCGACTAAACGAACACCTGAACAGCTGAACGCCGAAAGGCCAAAACAAGATTTAAAATGTGTGTCGAAAATTCTCCACCTCGTGCATCAAACGTGAATAATTCTGAGTATCCAACTGCGATTAAACAATCTTCCCATCCTCAAGAAACTGCTAGAGTAACGGCACTAAAGATGGCGCCATTTTGGAAAGGAAATCCAATTCTCTGGTTCGCTCAAGTTGAGACGCTCTTTAGAGTAAGTAAATAGAATATCTCGTGACGACACCAAGTTCGACCAGGTCCTGTGCAACTTAGATCCAGCCGCTTCGGAATTTTTAGGAGACATCGTCCTCTCTCCACCAGCAGAAGGCTGCAAATATGAAGCTTTAAAAAAAGCTTATCAGTTGTTTTGCTGAATCCGACGAAAATTAGTCAAGGAAGCTACTTTCAAGCAACTCAATAGGAGATCACCTTCACACTACCTCCAATTCATGCGCAACTTTGGTCGCAGTCAAGTTAATGAATCGGTTCTGAAGATCCTATTTATGGATCATATGCTAGAAAATGTACGTCCCATTCTAGTCGGCAATAAGGGAACGCATGACGATATTGCAGAGCAAGCAGACAAAATCCTGGAATACCTTAGTCCATCAATTTCTGCAATTTTGAATTACTCGGCGACATCTAGTGTCCTAACCAAAGTTGAAGCTCTAGAAAAAAGCTTTAATGAATTTTTAACAAGATGTCGTGCCCAGTATCGCCAATTGCGTAACGATTCTACAAATTCTTCGCCAAATCGGCAACGATCCTGTTCAAAGAGTTGATCAAAAGTCAAACGTTGGGGTTGGTATCAGAGCAATTTCAAAGAAAAGGCTTTGAAATGCGTTGCACCTTGTGCAAACCAAAAAAACTAAATCGTCATTAGGACTCCGTGGCACCCGAATGTTGTACATTCAGTTTCAGCCACCTTTAGATTCGTCACAGGAACACCAAACAATATTTTCTTATCGACACTGGAGCAGACGTATCAGTGGTGCCCAAGTAATTTGCTAAGAAATCACTTAACATCATAAATAATGATATCCCCTTTAATCTATACGCTACTAATGGTAAACAAATACAAAGTATAGGCACCTAAACTCTCAAACTTTACCAGACCGATATAGCATTCCTTTCTTAACTGATTGCAATATAAATTTGCAAGGATGTACAATATTTTCAACCCTGGATATGGTAAGAGCTTATCATAAGATCGACGTGTTTCCCGATGACATAAGCAAAATCGATATCATCACACCGTTCGGTCTATAGGAATATCTAAAAATGCTCTTTGGTCTAAGGAATGCAGTTCAAACTTTCCAGCGTCTTATGGATACAGTTCTACGTGGACCGGAATTTGTTTTTTGTTATTAAGATGATGCTTTAATCGCTTCTAAGACCCCGGGAGAATACATGGAACATCTACGTATTGTTCTGTTCTTCGACGTTTTAGTGAATACCGAATAGTTATAAATCAAGCAAAATGTAAATTTGGTCTTCGTGAAGTAAATTTTCTGGGTTACAAAATCACTGCTAAAGGAATTACGCCAATGGATTCGAAGGATGAAAAAATCATCAACTTTCCCAAACCAGCAACCGTGTTGGACATGCGTCAATTCCTCGCGATGATTAACTTCTACAGAAGATTTCTGCCGAATGCTGCCGAGATACAAAAGCCTTTGAATGAATACGTGCAAGGTGCAAAGAAAAAAGATAAACGTCCTATCAGTTGGACTGTGGAAGCTGAAAAAGCGTTCAAACAATGTAAGTCACAACTTGCACAAGCTACGTTTCTTTCCCATCCAGCTTCACAAGCAACCATGGCCCTTTAAATAGATGGTTCTGACTTCGCAGTTGGTGCCGTTGTTGAACAGTTGGTACATACATTTATACATACATACATATATACATATATACATACATACATACATGCATAAATAAATACATACATACATACATAGATACATACATACATACATACATACGTACATTTATACATACATACATACACACATACATACATACATACATACATACATACATACATACATAAATACATACACACATACATACATACATACATACATACATACAAGGAGTCAAGGTAGAGGCCAGTGCGATCCTTGTGTCTGTCCCCTTAAAATCGATTCTCACCTCCAAGTGGTGACCCTGGATAACCTGCGGTCTACCAAGACCAAGGGTGAACTAACGAGAACGGCGACCTGGTAGCAGACTGCTCCAGGTGATGATGACGCGGAACTGAACATGGACTATGATTTGGACGACCGTTACTGGCTGCGGCACGTTGGGAGTCCCCGGAAGGGTTACTAGTTTTCCGCTAGAAACCAAAAAGGGGTGATGTGAGCTTTCTGTGCCGAGAAGTAAGCTGTAGCGAGTGACACGAACCAGCCGCTTCGGACCCTGGTCAGGAAGTGCATATTGGATGCATATGTAGTAGTATGCATTGATCTGGTCGAGCGACAGTCCGTCCGAGTATACCGGGACTGGTAAAGCGAAGGCCAGACCTCAGAGAACTGGGGTAGAGGCATCGTCCCCAAGGGTACACCCGTTCCTGGGTACTTCGGCCCACCCCCCTACACACGATGCGCTGGTATTTCACACAGAATGGATAAATATATGGAAAAACAAACAAAAATCAGTAATGAAGGGAATCCTCTCAAAAGAAGCGAACAAATGGTTCGATCACCTGTTAACGATACACAGGATTATTGGGCCCGATTATTGGGAATAATGATGGCGCAAACTACTGAGCCGGACAGCCTACAGAGCAAAGTCCGAAAAGCGTCCACCGGGGACGCGAAAACGAAAACACAAACCAGTAGACAAAGGAAGCAGCACCTTTCCTAGAACTGGGAATCCAAATAAAGTGTCTGGTAGAAATGCTAGAAGACGGAAAGAGGCGATCGATCCACCAACCGATGAGGGATGCAATAGAAAGTATCCGTGCGTACTATGAGCTTTCAGCCACTGCGTACTGCAATGTGAAAGCTTAGGAGGTTATTAGCAGCAATGCGTCCTCCCAAACATCACCGTGGCTGAGAAAACTGGAAGTTTAAAAGAGGAAACAGGAGCAGCTAGTAGATACCCCATCGTCAAAGCGCAGCCGAAATCCTTCCAAAAAAGGAAATCCTTCCAAATAAGGAAATAAAACTGATGAGCTGAGAAACACCCGAATGGCCGCAAACCACGTGGAAACACCCTATCTACCAATAGCAACGCCACAGCCAACGCACACACCGCCTATAAACCTTGTAAACCAGCAAGCAGCATGGAAAAAGCTGGAAGGGCGCAAAAGGTTCCGAGGACCCAGAAGGTAACCAGATGCTCTAATTACATCGGCAAGGCAAGATGTCACCTACGCCGATATCCTAAAAAATGTTAGAAACGATGAGTCACTCAAAAAACTTTTTCCTCATTCGGCAACCCTGGTCGTGTGAAGCGGTTTAAATTTGCGCTTCTGTAAACAAAATTTGTTTCAATTAAAGTTAAAATCCCGAGAAAGAGTAAACTCAGCCAAACTTGAGCAAAAGCTCAAAAAGGATCCAGCTCGAGATTCGAGAAGAAATTCTGTGTCGGGCCATTTAATTTGTGGATTTTCCGGCGCTGTAAATAAAGATAAGTATTGTGATAAACATACATACATACGTGAATTGGATTAACATTGTAACCCAATTGCAGACAAACCCGAGAGAAAGACAGCTGGTCTCTGCAGCCGTTTACAACTGCCATCTGCCGGCTAGCATTCAAAATAAAGAAGGTGATGCCAGTGGATAGATCACCTCCCTTGAGTCGCCTAAACACGAATCATAAGTCAGCTGGACTTACATATGGCGCAATAAGCCAAGCTCCACAACTTCCCAGTCGGAAACTTTTGCAAGATGGTCTCAACCTGGACCAGTCCAACAGTGTACAGCCAGGTACAAGCCAAAATTCTAACATAAAAAGTCAATTTGAGAGAAAAAGATCGCGATCTTTAGTAGAATAAATTGCTGTGACATCAAGGATAATAGGACCAACAACACTTTCGAAAGTTCGAGTTCTGGTTACCCTGCACCCACTTTTCCTAGTGGTCAAACTAAACCCGTTTCACCCAAACAAAACAAAATAGTTGACTCGGATAAAATGAGTAAAAAGGTAAATGAACAGCAACCGGTGCTGATCGGTACGCATAGGTATATTAATATAATATTACGAAGAGGAAAAGTCCTGTAAAAAAAAATGATGCTAGGGCCAAGTTAAATAAAACGGAAATTCCTCTCCAAACAACATTAGCGGGAAACAGTTTCACTCCTCTAGCTGAATCTATCAGCGAAAATTCCGAATCACAGCCAGTTAAAACTCTTAAACCACCGCCAATCTACTTGCGCGAGCGGAACTCTAGTGCACTCGTTGCCAAATTAACTGGTTTGTTAGGAAACAACAATTTCTATGTTGTTCCCCTAACAAAACGACAACAAAACGAAACTGAAATACAAACTAAAACGGAGGATAATTTCCGCAGGGTTGCAAAAGAGCTCGAAGCTAATAACAAAAATTTTTAATACATACCAGCTAGAGAGTAGCAAAGGCACTATAGCTGTGATCAAAGGTATTGAAGCAGACGTTGACAAAAATGACGTAAAAAACGAACTGGAGGAAAAGGGCTTTCACGCTAGATCCGCTATAAATATATTTAATAAATCTAAAGCTCCACAGCCTATGTTTAAGGTAGATTTGTTGCCTGACAACTTAAAGCTGAAGAAAAACGAAATCCATCCCATATATAATTTACAATTTTTATTACATCGCAAAATATCGGTCGAAGAGCCACAAAAGAAATGGTCCAGTTCAATGTGCCAACTGTCAAGAGTTTGGACACACAAAGTCGTGTTGCCTCTTGCGCACCGTTTGCGTAGTTTATGGCGAGCTTCATCATACTGCAAATTACAGAGGTTGCTTTGTTTATCAAGACCTAAAAAAACGTTTGAATGTTAAGCAAGAATCGGTAAAAAATCCTTTTAATAATATAAATTTTTCGCACCAATAGCCCCTTGAAATTCTAATAATAACTTGTAACCTCAGGAATTTCGTATGCTGATGCATTAAAGTCCGCGAGCACTGTTAATCGCCCTGCTAACACGAATAGCAATCTTGAAGTAATGATATTCAGTCTAGCGCAAACTTTGAATGTACTTCTGCAAATGATGCAAAAGTTCGATAAACTTTTGACTGCGTATTGGAGAAAAAATGAGTGTCTTGAAAATTTGTGCGTGAAATTCGAATGGGATAACCAGGCATAAGCTGGAAATTCAGAGTTTTTTAAGCCAAGAGGAAATTGACGTGTTGCTCCTCTCCGAAACTCATTTAACAAATAAAAACTTATTTTCTATCCCCGGCTACATATTCTATCAAACCAACCATCAAGACGGCAAGGCGCATGGAGGCACTGGTATACTTATTTGCAAAAGAATCCAACATTTTCCTCTTGATTCCTATAGTTATCATTTCCTTCAAGCAACGATATGTTGCGTAGTATTACGTGGTAAAAATATCGTTTTATCGGCGATTTGTTGCCCACCTCGCTTCAGTATAACAGAAAAAGCGTTTTTAGATTTCTTTGTGACACAAGGGGATAAGTTTCTTGCAGCAGGTGACTATAATGCAAAGCATACTTTCTTGACTTTGTGTCCTCAAGGCAACCAACTTACTGGCCATCAGACCTCCAAAAAATTCCTGACCTCTTAGATTTCGGGATCACTAAGTGTATTGCAAGATAACTTATTTCAGCAAAAGCGACAGCTGACTTCTCGTCGGATCATTCGCCTGTTGTTTTTCTATTACACAAGTATCCAATAAAACTTGAACGTTCAATCAGCCTAACAAATCCAAGGACTAACTGGCTGAAGTACAAAAAGTATGTAAGTTCGCATAAACATACTAATTACAGTCGATTTTCCTTATAATGAAGTCGCAAGGGACCAGAAAATCACTTCATTATATAGAAATTTCATTCTACAGAAATTATTAACACGTACACTGAAAGTGGAAAGAAAAAGCTGTGCGTTTGAAATTATTTCATAGTACGGAGAACTTCATTGTATAGACGTTCACTATACGGAAGATTGACTGTATAAAATAGACTGCAATGAGCATATTGATGATGCCGTAACTGTTTTTTCTTCCATTCTTGAATCAGCAGCGAAAAATTCTACTCCTTGTACGAAAGACAGGACTAGAAAAACCCGGACCAATATTGAACACCTTGTCGCCGAAAAATGAAGATGCAGGCGCAAATGGCAACGATTCCGGTAACCATTTGCCAAAGATAGACTAAAAGACGCCTAAAAAAAAGCTTAGAGTAACTCTAATCAGGGAAAAGGAAATTGGAAAAAGCCACTTTATCCAGAAACTTACGCCCAGGAGTGTTAATCGGGAGTCCATGCGGCTAGTGAGCCGTACTTTTAAGAATCCTGTATAAAGTGAGTCTCCTATTCGGTGACCTAACAATGGGTGGGCGCGATTCGACGAAGAGAAATCAACGGCTTTTGCACTAGACCTTAGTAAAGTATTTCAATCAAACCCGAGCACTTTTGTACAAATTATCCCACTCAAGCCGAAAACACAAACAGAATCAGCGTTAACTTTATTCCAAGTGAGGTATCTAATGCCATAAAAAGTGAATTAGTCTGTAAAAAAGCCCCCGGACATGATCTTAGTACTCCGAAAATGTTAAAAAATTTACCTTTCGTAGCAGTAGTATTTTTAAATGTGCATTTTAATTCTATTATAAAGTTGGGTTATTTTCCAAAAGATTGGAATTGGTCGGTTATTAAAAAAGTGCCTAAACCTGGTAAAGATCCTACGCAAACTTCCTCTTACAGACTTTTTCGAAAAACTTCTGATATCCAAATTGACTCCATTTCTTCAGGAACAACATATTATTCCTTCCCATCAATTTGGATTCAGAAAAAATAACACGGTAGTATAGAGCAAGTAAATCGTATTACTAACGAAATAAGAATCGCATTTGAACATCGCGAGTACTGCTCAGCAGTTTTCTTGGAAGTGCAACAAGCGTCCGACAAAGTTTGGCACGACGGTTTGCTACATAAAATCCGAAACTTACTTCCTTTAAATTTTCACGCGACCTTTGAGTCATACTTTAAACATAGAACGTTTCAAGTAAAACATAACTCGTTTCAACAAAATGTTATGAAATTCATCCAGGGGTTCCTCAAGGAAGTGTTGTTGGGCCTATTCTCTATCTTTTGTACACAGCAGATATTCCTAATAGCGATCGAGTATCAATTTCGACATTTGCTGACAACACAGCGATACTAAGCTGTCACAAGAATATTTGCGTTGCAACTTCTAAGCTGAAACATCATCTCCGGGGACTCCAAGACTGGCTAACAAAATGGCGCATACAAATAAACGAGCTCAAATGCTGACATATCACTTTCACGCTAAACAGGAAAGCTTCGAAGACATTTTCCTTAATAAACACGCATCCCTCAATGTGAAGAAGTTGCTTACCTCGGAATTCACTTAGATAAAAGACTCACATGGCGTTAGCACATCGAGGCCAAGAGAACCAAAATGAAGCTGAAAGCAAGCAGCTTACACTGGCTCATAAATAATCGCTCTGATTTAAAACTAAATTATAAGGTCCTTCTGTACAAGCAAGTTATTAAACCAATATGGACGTATGGCTTGCAATTGTATTGACATGCAAGCGCTTCGAACTTAGACATTCTACAGAGAGCACAATCCAAAATCTTAAGGACAATTACGGGAGCCCCATGGTTTGTTACTAATGAAAGAAAACATAGAGACCTCAACGTAAAAATGGTGAAAACGGAATTTGCCAAAATCAAAGAAAATTATTTTTGTTAACTGCAAGCTCACGTTAATCCACTAGCGCGTTCACTAACAAATATATCACACTATTTGAGGCAAAAAAGAAATAATCGACCAGTGGTTCCAAATACAACAGGTGCAATCCATGCACATTCAACAACACAGCTTTCCTAGCAGATTGCCGACGCGGTTTTCGGAGTGCAATCCATGCGTTTCCAAAAACAACAGCTTTCCTAGCTATAAATTCCAAAAATCTACATCCTCCCGGGTAATCCACTGCATAACCACCTTACTGAGCTTTATATTATGCTCTCCAACACCGTTCTCACTTACATGTGCTCCTACACACACATCATAAAAGCCTAGCTCCACCGAAAAGGCACGTAATTATCAAAAAATTACAACTCATTGTTGTGAGTCAACATTCGACTCACGAGCATTCAATTATTATGCACGATGGTCACCTTTATATGAACATACCGAAATTTAGCAAAACGACTTCAGCACAAACGAAAGAACAACAACAACAACCACTCCAAGCTTAAATGCGAAATAGGATCAACGTTGGCACACGACCAGAGCGGCAGGCAGTAATACTTGACAAGCGAATTCAGACAACACCTGGCGAAAGTGCTTATGCGGCAAGTGTGACATCTGGTGAGCTCGAAAATCAATTGAGCAAAACCAAATCAACAAGCACAGGTCAACTATTGCGACAGGTAGCGATTGGGAAATCGCTAAGGCAGTCAACATTGAACCTACGCAGCAACTTCGGGAAAAATCGTCTGACAGCAATTGCGAAATCAACAATGCGGCATCAGCGGTTTCATTCTATATAAACGGAAGATCGAATTGGAGAAGAGGATTCTTTGCGGAAGACCAGTTTGCGACAGTCCCAACTCGACTCGTATGTACTCACCAGTGGCAACAGCGATTAGAGCGTGGACTTGGAGTTTAGGGAAATAGGGTAGTTAAGAGTAAATGTAAGGAGATAGTATAAACGATTTTGTGAAATAAAAAAAGGATTAAATAAAAGATATTATAACGTATAATTCTTGAGTCCTCTTTATTTTCACAAAGGATTTTAGGCATTATGTTCATAGGGAACATATCACTTGACTAAAATCACAACATTATTGGCGCAGCCGGTATTCGACTGACTTTCAGTTGGAGACGAACCAAGGCTCAAAGCTTTTTATAAAAGAGTTAACCTGAAAATTTTTGAAGTACGAAGTGCGAAAAAATAAAAGAGTTCAGTTGAAGCGGAACCTTGCAGGTTTTAAAAAATTGGTAAACAAAAACCGAAAAAGCCGAACTCAAAAATTCGAAATTCATACCGCAAAAACAATTAAGATAACTCAAACAAAGTCAAATTTGCCCGAAGACGTTTGTTAACGTATTCGGCCGATTTTTCTTTGATAAAGTTTTAATCCTTGGAGTAGGAATATTTTTTTTTCTGCCTTGCGAGCTTTATCCCTTGTGAAAAATAAGAACTTATTAAATATTTAAAAGTAAATACCAACGGTAGCAGCAACGCAAAGTCGACTAAGGAAACACAACAGACAACAATGATACAAACAATAAAAATGGTGAGTACAAAAATTTGAGAAATATTTTTAACGCAAAGAGTCCTTCTTGTTGTGTGCAGTATTCAACTAAATGGAAAAGGAATAAGGAAGTTTGAAGCAAAAGGTTGCAGAATTCGAATCTGACAGTATTAGAATTTTGGAAGAAGCGCGAGAATTGTTGCACGAGGTAAATCTTAGTAAGGAAATTTCACAGTTAATTAAGGACCAGTTGGTGTTAGGACAGTTTTCGAAAATTGGAGAAGCAATATTTTTAATAAATCAGGTTAAAAATTCAGTAAGCACAGGGGAAGAGAAGGAAAAATTGAGTCATTTGGAAGAGACGGTAAAATATCTCAATAAAAATTGCAAGAAATTAAAACAGCAGATAGAGCAGAGCTACGCGTTAATAGCACAGTGCAACACCAAAAAAATAACCATATACGGACACCACTACGTGATAAAGGACTAAAAAAAAGACCCGTGTCTCCCAATTTTCCCCAAAGTCATGCACTTTTTGTTTTATGGACCCCCAAAGATTTGGGGCCTCGGTATCATTTTCGTAAAAATGTGATCATTTTATCAGGCTCATATCTTGTAAACCGTTCAGAATTACTCTCTGAGGCAAAGTTGTAGCTCTTGTCATAAGGAACAAAAATTGCCAACATATAGAATCCAAAAAACTTCAACTTCCAGGTCAAAATCGCAAAAAACTTAAAAAATGTCGATTTTTTAAAACCTTTTTTCCCGTGTTCAGGTCCATAGGTAGCAAACCGTTCAAAATTCAAGGAAACAATAAACTACAAAAATGTACCTAAGATCTCAATAAACAAATTTCTGAAACATATAAACTTCCTAGAGATGATTCTTAACACCGTTTTTTAATTTCATTTGTTTTTTTATTTACTTCAACATTGAGTTACTATGCTATCTATTACAAAAATATTTAAAAAAAATATTCGTATTATAATAACTATGTTAAAATGTTATAATTATGTTTATAATGTTGATGGCCCTGGACTTGCAAATCGCGCTCTCTTAAGTTGTGGATCCAAATCGTCGTCCGAATCGTCCGAATCTGACTCTGACTCAGAAATTATGGTGTCCTTAGGCACGTTGCTTCCAGACTGCCCTCCATCATCAGCTCTTTCTTCTTCAACTACTTCATTAGCATCATACAGGGTGATCTTGTGACTCCACCAACATACCTCTGCAAGCAATGCGTCCAGGTTTTTGCCTTTGAACCGTTTTTCCATGGGCATTGTGGTTTGGTGAAACCGTTCTCCTTGCTCATCGGATTCGGTAGGGAGTTGTTTGATGAAATCGTCAAAATGAAAATGAAGAAAATGTAGCCAAGACTCTGGTGCATACACGCTGAAGGTAAGTCCATGCCATTGAATGATTTTCATCAAGCGATGAAGCAAAGTTGCTCTTGAATAGCTTTCTAATGTCAGGGCAATTAAGTAACAGGTTGGCTGATAAGTCCCCGGTCTGACACATAGATGGCGTCGTTAGTATTAAATGCATATTATTTTTATATAGTGGCAACCTTCAAATGATTCGTGTCAAAATTTGACGTCTGTAAGTTAATTAGTTTGTGAGATAGAGCGTCTTTTGTGAAGCAACTTTTGTTATTGTGAAAAAAATGGAAAAAAAAGGAATTTCGTGTTTTGATAAAATACTGTTTTCTGAAGGGAAAAAATACAGTGGAAGCAAAAACTTGGCTTGATAATGAGTTTCCGGACTCTGCCCCAGGAAAATCAACAATAATTGATTGGTATGCAAAATTCAAGCGTGGTGAAATGCGCACGGAGGACGGTGAACGCAGTGGACGCCCGAAAGAGGTGGTTACCGACGAAAACATCAAGAAAATTCACAAAATGATTTTGAAGGACCGTAAAATGAAGTTGATCGAGATAGCAGAGGCCTTAAAGATATCAAAGGAACGTGTTGGTCATATCAATAATCAATATTTGCTCTAAAAAGCTGCTAAAAAGCTCTGTGCAAAATGGGTGCCGCGCGAGCTCACATTTGACCAAAAACAACAACGTGTTGATGATTCTGAGCGGTGTTTGCAGCTGTTAACTCGCAATACACCCGAGTTTTTGCGTCGATATGTGACAATGGATGAAACATGGCTCTATCACTACACTCCTGAGTCCAATCGACAGTCGGCTGAGTGGACAGCGATGGGTGAACCGTCTCCGAAGCGTGGAAAGACTCAAAAGTCCGCTGGCAAAGTAATGGCCTCTGTTTTTTGGGATGGGCATGGAATAATTTTTATCGATTATCTTGAGAAGGGAAAAACCATCAACAGTGACTATTATATGTCGTTATTGGAGCGTTTGAAGGTCGAAATCGCGGCAAAACGGCCCCATATGAAGAAGAAAAAAGTGTTGTTCCACCAAGACAACGCACCGTCCCACAAGTCATAGAGAACGATGGCAAAAATTCATGAATTAGGCTTCGAATTGCTTCCCCACCCACCGTATTCTCCAGATCTGGCCCCCAGCGACTTTTTCTTGTTCTCAGACCTCAAAAGGATGCTCGCAGGGAAAAAATTTGGCTGCAATGAAGAGGTGATCGCCGAAACTGAGGCCTATTTTGAGGCTAAACCGAACGAGTACTACCAAAATGGTATCAAAAAATTGGAAGGTCGTTATAATCGTTGTATCGCTCTTGAAGGGAACTATGTTGAATAATAAAAACGAATTTTGACGAAAAAATGTATTTTTCTTTGTTAGACCGGGGACTTATCAGCCAACCTGTTACGCCTGTTAAATGAAAACAAAAAATTAAGACAGAAAAGAAAACATTAACATAGTGTAAATAGCTAATATATAGTGCAATTAGGTGAACAAAAATCCGTTTTAAATTTACTACAATACCTTTTTTAATTTTGTCATCGCTACGCTTTGGGAAAACGCTTTTCAAATAGTCGAATGCGTTTGGACAATTTACAACGGCCACTTCGATGAATTTTTTAACAATTCCCAATTTTATGTGGAGCGGTGGCAGCAAGATGTCTTGAGTATTGTCAATTAAAGGTGCATTCTTCAGTCTATGTTGTTGTATTTGTCCATCCACACTTCCTCTTGGCCTCCACGAATTAAATTGGAATTGATTCAGAGGTGAGCGTGAATCTCAATTACAAAGAAAACAAAAGAATTTTGGGAAGCCGCCCTTATCGATGATCCCTTGCATAATGTTGATGACCTTCAAATCACAGCAAATCTTCCATTTATTTTCGTAATATTTGATTTTTTCATTATATATCTTTCAATGTTTCATAGCTTTCTTTCATGTTGATACCCATTGCTAGCGGAATGGAAGGTTTTCGGTTCGACACATGCAACAACACTGCTTTCAAGCTTGAAACAGAACCATCAATAAATAATCTCCACTCACTAGCGATGTAGTTCATTCCCATTTTTACCACCAAAGCTTTTATATTGTTGCAGTAAGCGAACGAATTGTCATCATTTAGAGTGCACAGCATCTGAAATTCAGCTTGTCGTTTGCGGTACGCCGTAGAGTTTACATAAGCATGTGTGAGTTTTCTTTTTTTAAAAAAGCTGTTAAAAATATTGCAAGCCGCTGGGATAATCCCAATATGGCCACAATGAAATCCATTTCCATTTGTGTTATTAGTTGTGGTCCATCTCTTCCCTGTTGGGGCTCATAATTGGTATCAAATGGATCTTCATAAGTAACTCCACTTGCTGTACTCATTGCTGTAAATTCTGTAGTACGATCTGGAGTTGGCGGTCTTGGTGATACAAAATTTTCAGGTGCAAGCACTGGTAGTGTGGCTGTTGCAGTTGCTTTATAAATTTTGTTCTTCTCAGCATGTCGATTTAGACGAGATGTGTAATATACGCATGCATAGCAACTGGTTGCATCATGATCACCTGGACGATAAATCCAGTTTACCAGCTAACAATACTTCATAGTACCTCTGCCTCCACTCAACCATGCCATGAGATTGTTATAACATTGGCGACACACTGTATTAGGTGTGTTATTTTCACCGGTCAAGTCCATTTCGTCGAAAAACAATGTATATGCTCTTTTGAATTCAGTAGTTAAAAGATTCTTTTCCTTTTGAAATCTTGTAGATGTTATTTTTCTGGTTTGATGACCGCAAACGTAGCAAAATAAATCCTTTTTTTCACACTGCATATTGAAATTGTCAGTTGCCAATGTTGTGTGCGAATTATGCAGTAGCACTTTCACTGCACAAAAAACCGTTTGGAACCATTTGAATAAGGCTGGATACACAAAGAAGCTCGATGTATGGGTGCCACACGAGTTAACGCAAAAAAACCTCATAGACCGAATTTCCATCTGCGAATCGCTGCTGAACCGCAACAAAATCGACCCATTTCTGAAGCGGTTGGTGACTGGTGATGAAAAGTGGGTCACTTACGACAACGTCAAGCGAAAACGGTCGTGGTCGAAATACGGTGAACCGGCGGAAACGGTGGCCAAGCCAGGATTGACGGCCAGGAAGGTTTTGCTGTGTGTTTGGTGGGATTGGCAGGAAATTATCTACTATGAGCTGCTCCCATACGGCAAAACTCTTAACTCGGAACTCTACTGTCAACAAGTGGACCGGCTGAAGGAAGCAATCGCCCATAAGCGGCCAGCTTTGGCCAATAGGAGAGGAATTGTGTTCCATCAGGACAACGCCAGGCCACACACATCGATAGTGACTCGCCAGAAGCTCCGGGAGTTTGGTTGGGAGGTTCTTCTGCATCCACCTTATAGTCCGGACCTGGCACCAAGTGATTACCATCTGTTCCTGTCCATGGCGAACAATTTTGCTGGTGAAACATTCGCTTCAAGAGAGGCTTCTGAAATTCGACTGTCTCAATTTTTTGCTAATAGGAACGAGGGCTTCTATGAGAGAGGCATAATGAAATTACGTTTAAAATGGCAACAAGTTATCGAACAAAACGGCGCATATTTGACCTAAATCGGGTCATTCTAACTATCTTAAATAAAGCCCTCAATTTAATGCGAAAATAATGGATTTCTTTTTACTACACCTAATATATAAAAATTATACTATGAGTTCTAACAGAGTTCAAAACCATTAAAGTACTCATACTTTTACTTCAGGTTCATTCAGCACTAAAAATATGATTTAGACCAGTGTTTGAAACCGCATATTTCAAAAAATGGGACGAACTGGGATGTGATTTATACATTTTCTGAAAGCTAATGAATGGTTCTAAAAAATATAAAAAAATTAAAAAGGTGTTTTCCGGTGATTTTTTTTAAATTACTTCCAAATATTGATAATTTCTTTAATTTTATGTGAATTTGTGCAATATTTGTAGCTCTCGAAAAAAATCAACGTTCATTTGTCGATAAATTTTATAATATCGCATTTTTTTATTCAAATTAGCTTAAAAATACAAAAATTAAAACGATTCAATAGACTAAAAATCGAAAGTTTTACAAAAGTTTTACATAAATGCTCAAAATCAATAATTTTTTTTATATAAAATCCGATAAAAAGCCCTAACTTTGAACTGATGTAACACCTACAAATATAATTTATTCCTAAAAATATTTTGGCCTTTTTCTAGTGGAAGTTTTTCCTTTACAACGATACCAAATTTGCCTGGATCCGCTACCATACAATTTTTGATTTATTTCCACTAGACAAAGCACTGTGCGTCGTGTCGCTTTTATATGCTCACAATTTCATCTTTATGACAATGTGTTTCCAGGTATTTTTATATTTTGGCTTGTGTTTATGTGAATTCAATGCAGATGTTTGCTTTCAGGTAGTTGTTTGATAGAAGTTTTTTGATTTCATATGTTCACAATTTCATCTTTATGACAATGTGTTTCCAGGTATTTTTATATTTTGGCTTGTGTTTATGTGAATTCAATGCAGATGTTTGCTTATGTCGGTAGGCTGCAAAAAAAAATTTCTGAATCAGAGTCAGATTGCTACCTATGGACCTGAACACGGGAAAAAAGGTAAAAAAAATCGAAATTTTTTAAGTTTTTTGCAATTTTGACCTGGAAGGTGAAGTTTTTTGGATTTTATATGTTAGCAATTTTTGTTCCTTATGACAAGAGCTACAACTTTGCCTCAGAGAGTAATTCTGAACGGTTTACAAGATATGAGCCTGAGAAAATGATCACATTTTTACGAAAATGATACCGAGGCCCCAAATCTTTGGGGGCCCATAAAACAAAAAGTGCATGACTTTTGGGAAAATTGGGAGACATGGGTCTTTTTTTTTTAGTCTTTTATCACGTAGTGGTGTCCGTATATGGTTATTTTGCCGTGACTTAAAAAATTACACACAGTGTAGAGCAAGCGGAGAAAGAAAACGAGGATCTTAGGGAAGCCTTACGGAAAGCAGTAGGAAAAGGGTTAACTGCAACTCTAGAACAAGATAAGGCAGCTCTTAAGGGAAAATAAGAAGAGGTAAAACGACTAAAGAGGCAGATAACAGACTTAAAACAAGAGTTGAGAATAGTATATAGAGGTTCACCATCACCAACACCGGGTAGGAAACCCCCCCGGTAAAAATTACAGAAAATCTGATACCCCCGGCACCAGCACCTCCTCCGCCAAAACCTCCTACGGATTTCGTTAGCGTAAATCAAAGAAAAGGCCCAAATAGTGAAACAGATACCAGATTACTAGAAGAACTGAGGGAGAAACTTTCAAATAGAACAGATACCGGATTAGAAGAACCAAAAGGGAAAAGTTCAAATAAAAAAGATTCCAGCCTATTAGAAGAGTTAAGGGATAAAATCTCACATAAAATACCAAATAAAAATCAGAGCATCCAAACAGATATACAAACAGAGTTCCAAAGAACAACAATTGAACAACCAACCGCTTCAAAAACAGTAATACCTTTAATAAAAGTAACAATGGCAAATGCCACCCCAGCAGATGAGGTCATGAAAAAGGTTGTTAGTTTAGTCCCATGTTTCTCAGGACAAGATCACCCAGAATTAAGTTCGGAAGTAGAGAAATTTGTTATTGGTTTAGAGTTACTTCGGAGCACAACACAAAATGTCGACGAACAGGACATCATCAAATGTGTAAAGCAGAGGCTTTCAGGGCCAGCTTACATAAAGACCAGTCAAAAACAATTTGAGCACATAGGGAAACTGGGTGAATTTATTAAGAAAACTTTTGTGAAGCACAAAACTTTAGAATCGATTAGGTTTGAAATAGAAAATGCTACCGCAATTTTAAACGAGAAAGCATCGTCATTTGGGGAAAGGATAGAGTCCTCGTTAAAAGAGGCCGAAAAATTAATGAGAGTCATGGAGTGCATCTGAGGCAGTATCTGCACTTAGCGAGTACCAAAAGCTGGCTAAAAATAAGTTCATTTTCGGAGTAAAGGATCAGTGTATGCAACTCCGGCTAGAAGGCCATAGGGATAAGCCTCTCTCATTTTTGATTAAAATAGCAGAAGACTCAGAAAACCTTTATGCAGAAAATAGCAAGTTCAATCAAATTTTTAACATTCCGCAAACAATTATTTGCTCTTTTTGTAATGTGGCAGGCCATACAAGAGATATTTGCCAGCTGAGGAGAAATACCCCTTTTTGCATTATTTGCCTTGAATATGGCCATGAGCAGAATGCAAATTGCAGTGAGAATAGAACAGAGCCAAGATTTGACCGATTAGCCTGCACGTATTGTGGGAAAGAAGGTCATTTAGAAATTAAATGTTTTGGCAGGCTTAGAAATCTATTTTGCAATATATGTTATGTCAAATGAAAGGCCACGAAAGTAACAAATTTTGTAAAAGTTGGCAAGATGAAAATAATATGAAAGAAATTCAACTCCTGAATATAGCACCATCTAGAAGAGACGCAATTGAAAATAGGAAAGAAAATTTTAATCAAAATCAGTCCTACAATCATCAATTTTCACCACATGCTGGTTCGAATAGTTTCATAAATGATTTTTCTCAAAATAGCCGCAGTGATATTCAATGCTACAAATGTTCTCAGTTTGGGCACACAGCGAGATTTTGTAATATGCAACAAGAAAGGGATAATAACTAGGGAAACGCCCAGCGGCCCGGTCAAGGCCAGTAGACCGGAATGCCAAATTAAAATGCACAGTTAAGAGGCCAAACCTATTTAAAATTGAAGAAGGAGTAAAACCTGAGAAAAAAATTTTAAGCCATGAAAAGACTGGTATAGAATTGAAAGATTTATATTTAAACAAAATATTCTTTGTTGAAAAAGAACAAGGCGAATATTTTAAGAACCCCATTAGAATAGAAAGCAATAAGGAAATTGCATTGAAATATAAAGTATTAGAACGAAGAAGAGTGCACTTAAGCGAACCAATAGAAACAAAGTTTTATCAAATAAATAGTACCGCCGAAAGAGCAGTAGATCAAGGGGAAAATAGTAAGGATAATGTGACAAAGTTAGTTACTCATTGCCAAAAGTACAGTAGTAATATCGAAACTGTAGAGCCGGTGTCAGACGACACGTTTATAGTGCTTCCATGCGGACAGGCTATAAATGAAAAAATTATATTGTTAGTGGACACAGGTTCAGATACAAGTTTGATTACACTAGAAGCGTTTGGTGGGGAAACTGAGAGTATTGGAAAAGAAAAGAGACAACAGGAGATTTTTTTTAACAGACATGAGAAGGGGAAGCATTCCAGAATTAATAATATTAATAAAGATATCTCTTTCTGCAACAATGATAGACAAATTGTATCACTACCATTTCTTGTTTCCAACTTTAGTAATAGGATTTGTACTGAGGAGACAGTCACGATCCAAGCTAATGAAGCAAGAGTAGAAGAAATTTGTGCACAAAGATTGTTAGGAGAGTTAGTAGTGCATAAAAAAGATATTATGCCAGATTTGATAAGAAAATCGCCCAAGATTATTGGCGGAAAAGGAGTTGTACCTATTTTAAAAATCAGTGAGGTTGAAGTGATTAAAGAGTCAGGTAGTGAAGAAGATTATAAACTCGACGAAGAAGTCGATAGAAATCGTTATGGGAATTAATTGAAGAAGAAAGATGATGTTTTATTTAAAGAAGAAAAGTTAAAGGAAGATTTTAAAGACAACCCACTGAGTAGGCCACCCAATTCCGCAGTAAAGGCACTAGATTTACCCTGGTCGGGATATCAAGAAAGAGTTAAAAATTATGAAGCGAACGATTTAATTGAAGAAATGTCACCTATCTTCAATAATCAAAGAGTTATTAGAGAAGTATTCAAGAAGTTCTTTAATACAGTAAAAGCGACCTATATTAGTTTTGTTAAAACAGTTTTTCTCATACAAAAAATTTTAGAATTGAAAGGCGTGAACCGCCACATAAGGTCATATAAAAGCGATGGTGAAATTTCAGTTTTTAAAACGAATCCTCTAGACAAAATATTCGCATACAATTTTAAAGTGGCTTAAGAACTCTTTAATGTAAAATATCAATCGAAAAACAGAGATTTTTATCACGTAAGGTGAGGTCTTATTGTTTTTAAGCCTAAGTACGACTAGGACTTTCTTTTTAACATCGCTTACAGCAACACATTATGACAATTGAAACCAAACCAAAACGTTTCGAAAGTACGAAAAGTAAAAAGTAAGACAATACAGTAGGGACACGAGCACAATAATTTGTATTTTTTTTTTTTTTGAAGAAAAGTTTATGCACAAGATGACACTCGGTGGAAATAAAACTGGCGATGACTTTAAACCAGTTGGACCAACCAGAATAATAATAAAGATAGAAAATAATTTGGTAAGTATAAACACCCTTATACAGATATTTACTAAATATTTGTAAATACATAGTCGAAAGAAATTAATTAAAATCAATACCTTGAAAAGATAGGTATTTTTGTTACACAATACCTCCTTTGTTAAAAAAACAAAAATTAAAAAAAAAAAAAAAATAAATAAATAAAAATTATTTTATATAAAAATGTATCTCAATATAAAAAGAATAAAAACAAAAAGTATGGAACAGTTTAAAAAAAAAAAACATTTAAGAAAAGAAAATTTGAAGAGTGTTTAATTGTTCGAGACTGTTATTTTTTATGTTTATTTTTTGTTTAGTTTGCAGTAAACAATAATACTTCTTGAATCGAAATAAGTTCATAACAGCGTTGAAAATTGTATCGCGTCTTTAATGTTGACATTGCATTTCTTCATTACGTTTGATTTTAAATTTTTTATTTTTTTTTTATTTGTTTGAATTCGATATTGTAGTAAATGCCCTGCGACGAAGTTCATGGTCATAATAATGCAAAATTTGCAATAAATTGTTATTTTTTGTTATGCTAAGTGAAATAAGAATGTAACATTTTATGATATATAAGGACCACAAGGTGCAAATAAAACGGACTCTTAATTTGACTTCAAAACAGAGCATTTCATTTTGAGAGCAAGTAACTCGGTTCAAGTGCCGTTGTTACACAGAACAAAACTTAAAAGCCCAATTCAGTTTATGTGCTGCAATTGGAATCTTTTAAGACACAACATTAACAAGGAGACAGACAGTTTTCCTTAACATTGTGGTGACCCTCAACGACAGAATAAGGTGTATCCTTATTTTGAAACGCAACCAAACTACGGAAGGACGGAGGTACAAGAACAATCAGCAACTAACGGAGGTAAAACAACAACAACAAAATGGGACTATTTGAGGACTTGGTCGAGAAGCAGAAGCAAACTGGAGCGAACATAGAGGCAATAATTAAAAACTTCAAAAAGGATTCAGCAACAAGGAAGACTACTACAACGTATTTTCAAGAGCGACTTCAAAAACTGAATGACGAATGGTCCACATTTGATACTACAGACAACCAGATCCGTCTACTGGAAAATCGACCAATAGACCACGAGTATTTCAAAAACGATTACTTCAGTGCAATACTGAATATCGTCCAAGAATATCAGGAGATATTTAAATCAGCAATGCTTAAGGTCAATCAAGCAAACAATACTAAGTAGCCTCCGGAAGCAACTCAACGCACAAGTAACATGAACGATGACCAGCAAGCAAATATGGCAGGACAACAGGCAGAATATGCAGAACTTATCAAATTAGTTCGCCGACAAAATTCAATGATGGATTCCCTTCAACGATTGATAGAAGACAATTTCTCCGAACAAGACCTTCAAGTCGCAACAAAATTATGGGAAAACATTCAAAATCTTCATTTCCAAGTTAGTGAACTGCATGCTAACCCAGAGGAAAAAGGATACAACCTGAATAGGTTCATTGCTCTCGAAAAAATCATCAGAAACATTTGCAACACTGTGACAAGAAATTCATCAACTCAACCAACCTCGATACGGACTAGTAATCAATCGGACTCAATTCCAATGCCAAAAATCATGATACCAAAATTTGACGGTAATCACCTAAAGTGGCAAGAATTTTACGACTTATTTTCGTCACTTGTAATAAATCAGCCGATATCAAAAGTTCAAAAAATTTGGTATCTAAAAACACTTTTGGTGGGGGAAGCTGCAAACCTTATAAAGCATTTTTCTGCCACAGGAGAAAATTTCGAAGCTGCGTGGGAAATGGTGACCGATCGATACAATAACAAAAGAATGCTGGTTGGGAAATTAATTCATGAGCTGGTTGACACGCAAAGTAGTCCTGCAAAGGATAACTTCAAGGCATTACACGATAGAACTCTAGAATGCTTATTAGCTCTGCAAAATCTTCAAATAAACACGTCAACTTGGGACCCGCTGCTACTACATATACTACTGAAACGATTAGATCAAGCGACACGTCTCCGATATGAACAATCTTTGTTGAAACCACGAGAAATCCCAACAATTAAGGATTTTCTGACGTTTTTGGAAAGAAATTTCCAATCCATGGAAGCAATAGGTTCGAAGGAGAAATCAGCAAACCCGAAGGCAAACGTATGTACTTCAGTCACGTCAAACAGTCAACCTGATGGATCCTGCGCTATGTGCAGAAACGGAAAGCACCCATTGTTTGCCTGCGAAAATTTCCTTCAGGCACCCCCTGCAACACGACTTCAGTTTGTGCAACAGCAAAAATACTGTTTCAACTGCTTAAAACCAGGACATGGCTCGAAAAAATGCACGTCAAGAATCTGTACAAAATGCAACAAGAAACACAATACACTGTTACATCTTCAGGAGCAAACTACAAGCACTTCATCATCAACAACAACCAAGTCCTCGGAAAGCACGTCCTCAGTAATTACGGAGACATCCCAAGACGACAAAGAGGCGGCATCTCTGACCGCAGCTAAGCAATCAAAGTCAAGTAGCTACGTAATTCTTGGAACGGCGATGATAAAGGTCCAGGCAAATGGAAAGGAAATTCAGTGCAGAGCAGTTCTAGATTCGGGCTCTCAACTCAATTTCGTCACCGAACGTTTGGTTAAACGCATGGGTATTTCAACAAAACCAGCTTCGATATCTATCAACGGAATCGGCTCAAGCAACACAAAAGTAAGGCATCGAGTCAACGTTGCATTACACTCCCGTATCAACAATTTCACAACTCGTCTTGAAGCAGCAGTGTTGCCACATATCATATCCACGCAACCATCTAGGCTAATCAACATCGATAGTTGGCCGATTCCTAAAAACATAACACTGACAGACCCAGAATTTCACCAGCCGAACAACATTGACGTTCTATTAGGAGCAGAGTGTTATCACCAGCTGTTGGTAGTTGGGCAAATACAATTATCGGATGAGTTGCCCACATTACAAAACACGCGGCTCGGTTGGGTCATATCAGGGAAGATTAATGGGACCCAGTTGTCAACCGCCACATGTAGTATATGCACGGATGATGAAACCAGTCTAGAAGAAAATATTGCTCGATTATGGGAACTAGACGACATTAAAACAGCAGATAAACTCCTATCGCTGTACGACAGACAATGTGAAACTCATTTTGCACAAACCTGCAACATCGATAAAAGTGGGAGATTCGTCGTAAGGATTCCATTTTGTGACAGCCCGGAGGTGCTAGGAGAATCTCATGGGATAGCACTCAACAGGTTTTTCTCTCTTGAACGCCGTCTAGAAAAGACACCAGAAATTAAAACTCAGTACGAGAAATTCATGGAAGAATATGAAGCATTGGGGCACATGACCCAAATACCTCTTTACTCAATCACCAAGCCAAATTATTTTATTCCTCACCACTGCATTCTAAGGCCACAAAGCTAAACAACAAAATTACGAGTTGTTTTTGATGTCTCTGCAAAAACTTCATCGGGAGTCTCCTTAAACGACATAATGCATACAGGCCCTACAGTCCAAAGTGAGCTTTTTTCTATTCTACTTCGCTTTCGATTACCCCGATTCGTGTTTACGACCGACGTAACGAAGATGTATCGCCAAATGTTCATCCACCCAGAAGATCGAAAATTTCACGTTATCATATGGAGGGAAAGTTCAACCACCCCAATCAAATATTACCAGCTCAACACGATAACTTATGGAACTCGAGCAGCACCATATTTGGCAACTAAGTGCTTGGAGAAGATAGCTAAGGAGAACATGACACGATATCCTCTTGAGGCCAAGTTTCTTCTTGAGAACTTCTACGTGGACGATGGAATTGGTGGAGCTGATAGCTTAAATATTGCGCTGACAATTCAACGGGAGCTCACACACATCCTGAAACAGCACGGGCTCAATCTACAAAAATGGCATGGAAATCACACCCAGTTACTCGAAAACGTAGCAGGAGAAAATCAAGAGGTCAACATTAATTTCAATGACTGTCAAGAAACGAAAACCTTGGGTTTGACCTGGATTCCCAGAAGTGATAAATTCACTGTAAAGGTATGCCTGAGCCAAAGCAAACGTGTAACAAAACGAACAGTGAGCTCAGATTTAGCGAGACTATTCGATCCTTTAGGGATTTTAGCACCTGTGACTGTCCTCGCAAAGATTTTCATTCAAGAACTATGGCAAATCAAACTATCATGGGACGAAGCCTTGCCAGAAGAGCTGTATACAAGATGGATGACATTTCGCAATAACTTGGAAAACATAAACAATATGCAGTTCCCTCGACACATATTTGAGGACCGCGTCACATCCACGGTACAGATTCACGCCTTTGCCGATGCCTCCGAAAGAGCGTTCGGAGCAGCTATTTATATAAGATCAGTAATAAAAAATGGAACTGTGATTGTGAGGTTACTTTGTGCAAAATCGCGAGTGGCTCCTTTGAAGCGGCAGACTCTTCCTCGGCTCGAGCTTTGCGCTGCTTTGGTGAGTGCTCAACTAATAACAAGGATAAAAAAGGACTTGAAGTTCGAAAATGCACCTGCCTTCCTTTGGACAGACTCAGAAATCGTTTTGGCGTGGATCAATTCCAGCTCATCTTCCTATCACACATTCGTGGCCAGCCGAGTGTCCCAAATCCAGGACTTAACAATAGCTGAACAATGGAGACATGTACCTTCAAAGGAAAACCCTGCGGACATCCTATCCCGTGGCCTTGATCCAAAGAAATTGTTGACATGCAATATGTGGCTGTATGGGCCAATGTATTTACATGGTCGAGAAGAGTTTTGGCCACAAAGAAAGATATCATGCGACGAAACCATCATGGAGCGCAAAAGGGAAATCACAGTCGCAGCCGCCACTACTGATTCAGCAACGATGATCTATAACATCAACCACAAGGGATCTTTCTTAACCCTTCAACGCGTTATAGGTTATGTGCTAAGGTTCATCAGCAATGCAAGAAAAGGACAACGGAAGTTCAAGCTGGCGTTAACAGTAGAAGAACTTGAGAGTGCTATCGTGGCCATCGTTAGATCTATGCAAGAATCAGATTTTCAGGAAGACTTGAAACATTTGGCAAAACATAACGAAGTAAGCAGAAGCAGCCCAATCAGTAATCTTTGTCCGTTCTTGGATCAAAATGGAATCATCCGAGTTGGAGGTCGATTGGAATCATCCACACTGTCATACGAGGCTAAGCATCCAATGTTGATTCCATACAACGACCCTATATCAAGGCTTTTAATGCAGGGAATCCATGAACAAAATCGTCATTGTGGGCCTCAAGCACTACTAGCCTACACGAGACAGAGATATTGGCCTGTAAAGGGAAAATCAGCTGCATGCTCAATTGTGCAACATTGTGTACGATGTACTAAAGCTAAACCAAAATTACTCAGTCAACTGATGGGTAATTTGCCTCCAACACGCATCACACCGGCTCGACCTTTCATCAATGCTGGTGTTGACTTCTGTGGGCCATTTTGGGTCCACTATAAAGTTCGAGGAAAGAAACCCCAAAAATGCTACATAGCAGTTTTTTGCTGCTTCGCGACTAGGGCTGTCCATTTGGAACTTGTCAGTGATCTAACTACTGATGCCTTTATAGGAGCGCTGAAACGGTTCATAAGCAGGAGAGGATTTTGTCAACATCTTTATTGTGACAACGCCACAAATTTCGTTGGTGCTAAAAATCAGCTGAAGGAACTGTCAGAAACCATATTTACCAGCTCTACAAGCGAAGTCATCAGCCGAGAATGTACAACGAAGGGAATAACATTCCATTTTATACCCCCAAGGGCACCTCATTTTGGAGGTTTATGGGAGGCCGCAGTGAAGTCGGCCAAACATCTGCTGATAAGAAGTGTATCTACTGCTTCCTTGACGTATGAAGAGCTCGACACCGTTGTGATAGAAATTGAGGCGATTATGAACTCACGACCCATCAGTCCGATGTCCGAAGATCCAAATGATCTAACGGCTCTGACTCCTGGCCACTTTCTGATAGGAGAGCCATTGAACGCACGAATTGATCCAGTGTCCACACCAGCGAAGATAAGCCTTCTGACAAGATGGAAATTAGTGACGCATCTAAAAAGAGAATTTTGGAAACGGTGGATGAGGGAATACTTATGCGAGCTGCAATATCGACACAAGTGGAAAACTCAAGGTGTTAATATTAAACCAGGAGACATGGTCATTCTAAAGGAAGATAATGTGGCCCCTTTACAATGGCCAATGGGAAGAATTCTAAAAGTTCATCCAGGAGATGATGGCATCGTCCGGGTAGCAGACGTGAAAACAGCTTCCGGCACCTGCAGAAGACCGATCGACCGACTAGCACCGTTACCGATCAAATCGGAAGCACCAATTGAAGAAAATAGTCAACTAGGCGAAGAAGAACCCGAAATACCTACGAAGAAGAAACGTCTAGCAAAAAATCCCAGTCTTTTTATGGCACTCATAGTTCTCATGGCCTTACCACTAGTATTCGGAGCTCAATTTCAAAACACGCAGTTTGGAACGAGGCTAGGAATACACTTCGAAGGAATTGGTTCGGTTGCTATTTCATCAACTGATTGGCAGCTTTTGATTTACTACGATCTCAACGGATTTTGGAAGGACCTGCAAGCATTTTCTAACGGCACTAAGGCCTTAAATCAATTGTGTCAGCAAATTCAGCAAAAGAGCACCTGTACAAACTTAGCCACACACTTTGAGCATACGGAGTCTGAATTGATGTCAGAAAGCACGCTCTTGTCAGGGAGACGACATAAAAGAGGGGCGCTAGACTTAGTTGGAAATATCGCACATTCACTATTTGGAGTTTTAGATTCCGAATATGCCGAACAAATGGCGCACACAATAACAAAAGTTAAGGACAATGAAGCCCATCTTTTGAATCTGCTTAAAAACCAAACATCAATTATTGATTCCACGATAAACATCTTAAAAACGGATCAAAAGCCGGTAACGTCAAAATTTGATCACCTTGACAACCAGATAACTCAAATTTACAACCTCGTGCGCAATAATACGGATGATAAATACCAAGAACAAATACAACGAACTTTTTTGTCACTCTGCATACAACTCAACATAATTGCAGCAAACTTACAGCAGACACAATCCTCAATTCTTGATATACTGACAAACACTCACCATGGCATTATTAGTCCATTGCTGCTTACACCAATTCAATTGCAACAGGAAATTCAAAAAATAAAACTTCACTTGCCGCAGTCGCTTTCCCTGCCTGTAGGACAAGAAAATTCATTTCAACTGTATAAATTAATGAAGATTACAGGAGGACTCACGCGAAACACCGTCATTTTCAGCCTTACCATACCATTAATCGAGCATGAACAATTTCAAATATTCAATCTCGTGCCAATACCCAATTGGATCAACAAAACGATGATATCCATAAAGCCGTGCTCCTCTCTTCTGGCGATAGGCATGGACAACCAATATTTCACCATCAGGGATTCGGAATTACAAGAATGTCCGATCATAAAAGACGAAACGTACATTTGTTCAAAAGGTCAAGTCCGATATGACCGTGGCTCAACAATTTGTTCATGTGAAATAAACTTATTTCATAACAAAAGTCATTCCGATTGCGCACTGCAACGATTATCCGACAGCACTGCTTGGATCCCTCTCAGGCATACAAACAAGTGGATATACGCACTACCAACAGCTACTCGTGCAATAGCAGTATGCAAAAGAGAGATCACACAACTAACTCTCACGGGATCGGGATTGCTCAGTCTAGAACCGCAATGCATACTCAAACATGACTTCATATCTATCCGAGGGCAACGAGTAATATCCAACACTCTCAAATCATCATACACCAGCCTTTGGGAATTCACAAAACAAAACTACACAGAAAAATTAAAACCTCTGCTTCAAGAAATCCAAAAAACTGATTATATTGCACAAATAGAAAATCTAACGGCGCTACAGTCCTCACTGGCGAAACAGGAAATATTCCAACTTCCCAATAAAATTCAAAGCCAAAATTATCATCATATGACGGTCAGTTATATAGCACTAATCATCACTGTATGCATTTTGATCTACTTGGGAATTAAACGAAAAGCCAAGGGCTCGCCAACTCCAGCACCACGAAATCAATTCTCAACAACAGACTTCACAGTGCATGTATAAGCAAACTATATCAACAGAAGAAACACTGAAAAGGTAACACCTCAACATCGTAAATTTCGAGCAGAGCTCAAGGCGGGCAGAATGTTTAATTGTTCGAGACTGTTATTTTTTATGTTTATTTTTTGTTTAGTTTGCAGTAAACAATAATACTTCTTGAATCGAAATAAGTTCATAACAGCGTTGAAAATTGTATCGCGTCTTTAATGTTGACATTGCATTTCTTCATTACGTTTGATTTTCAATTTTTTATTTTTTTTTTATTTGTTTGAATTCGATATTGTAGTAAATGCCCTGCGACGAAGTTCATGGTCATAATAATGCAAAATTTGCAATAAATTGTTATTTTTTGTTATGCTAAGTGAAATAAGAATGTAACATTTTATGATATATAAGCACCACAAGGTGCAAATAAAACGGACTCTTAATTTGACTTCAAAACAGAGCATTTCATTTTGAGAGCAAGTAACTCGGTTCAAGTGCCGTTGTTACACAGAAATAAACTTAAAAGCCCAATTCAGTTTATGTGCTGCAATTGGAATCTTTTAAGACACAACATTAACAAGGAGACAGACAGTTTTCCTTAACAAAGAGTAAAAATAAAAAATAAAATAAATAAAAACAGAAATAGAAAAAAATATTTTATTGAAACCTAGAATTAAAAATGTATACCAAATAAAAATGTCAAAAATGAACCTATCAGAGTAAATTATGATAATAGGGTTGATACATATTTGAATTAGAAATCATATAATAACTAGTAAGTAAAGTATGCGGAAAGTATTATCTTAAAAAACAATTTTGCACACAAATTTTAAGAACATAACATATTAAAAAATAAATGAATCTATATATATAATGTAAATGTATTTCAAAAAAAATTTCGCAAATTTATAACTGAGGAAATTTTAATTTAATAATCAAGTAAGAATTTTTTGAAAAAACAAAGCAAACTTTTAAGCAGAAAAGAAATCTTGAAATTGAAATTTTAAGTCATTATGTACAACTAGAATGTGAGAAGTTTAAAGTTAAAGTAAAATAAACAACTCTGCAATTAAATTAGAAACCTTTACGAAAAAATAAACAAAAAACAAAAGAAGTTTAAAAAATTGTTTACACAAGAATATTTTTATCAAAGTAGAGAAAAGAAAATTGTATAGAAACATATTTCATTAGCTAGCCGTCGAGCTCCAACATGCACCAACAGGGGAATCAACTATACAAGTAGCCGTACATAAAAGATTTAGCGGATTTTCGAATACATCAATATCAACACAGAACAATAATAATAACTACAGCAACCAACAATCTTCAGGTGATAAAATTTTGCGAAGCAAGTCATCACAATCTGGCCAACAACTCCTTTAAAAGGGGGAGGGATGTCGTGCAAAAGTTTTTTTAAGCAGACATTCCGACATTTTGCAGTCACGATGCTCGCGACTCCTTTAAAAGGGGGAGGGATGTTGTGAGTCAACATTCGACTCACGAGCATTCAATTATTATGCACGATGGCCACCTTTATATGAACATACCGAAATATAGCAAAACGACTTCAGCACAAACGAAAGAACAACAACAACAACCACTCCAAGCTTAAATGCGAAATATGATCAACGTTGGCACACGACCAGAGCGGCGAGCAGTAATACTTGACAATCGAATTCAGACAACACCTGGCGAAAGTGCTTATGCGGCAAGTGTGACATCTGGTGAGCTCGAAAATCAATTGAGCAAAAGCAAATCGACAAGCACAGGTCAACTATTGCGACAGGTAGCGATTGGGAAATCGCTAAAGCGGTCAACATTGAACCTACGCAGCAACTTCGGGAAAAATCGTCTGACAGCAATTGCAAAATCAACAATGCGGCATCAGCGGTTTCATTCTATATAAACGGAAGATCGAATTGGAGAAGAGGATTCTTTGCGGAAGACCAGTTTGCGACAGTCGCAACTCGACTCGTATGTACTCACCAGTGGCAACAGCGATTAGAGTGTGGACTTGGAGTTCAGGGAAATAGGGTAGTTAAGAGTAAATGTAAGGAGATAGTATAACCGATTTTGTGAAATAAAAAAGGATTAAATAAAAGATATTATAACGTATAATTTTTGAGTCCTCTTTATTTTCACAAAGGATTTTAGGCATTATGTTCATAGGGAACATATCACTTGACTAAAATCACAATATCATAAAGGATTCTTCAAATCTGAATATGCTCTGTGATATGTAATTGTGCAACTTTAGGTGCAAGATTTAAAAAAAATTATTGATAGACTCCTATCCTAAAGCAGTGATCCAATAAATAAAATGCATTGTTAAAAAAAAAACTCAAAAAACTGGGCGAGAACGTAAAATCGGTTCGCAGGACAGCAAAGAATGAACTTATTTTGAAGCTCAAAAAATCGGCTACAGCAAACACATTTGAATACAAGGTGGCAGTAGAAGAGGTAATTTATGAAACGGCTATGGTTGTTTCAAAGACCCATGCTACGACGGTTCAAATATTGGACCTGGACGAGATAACGTCAGCGAAAGAGGTATGTGATGCTCTAGAGTCAGAAGCAGGAATTCTTTGACCAGACGAAGCATCTGCCCAAATTAAAAACGGACGTCAAGGTATACAAACAGCCCATGTTAAACTGCCGGTGCAAGACGCGCGTAAGGTTTTAAACGCATATCGGTTGAAGATTGGGTGGGTATCGGGCGAATACGAGAGTTATTAATGCTATGGATATAACCACCAATGGGGAAAATGTAGAGAAAACGTTGAGCGAAGAAGTCTGTGTCGGAAATGCGGACAAGAGGGTCACCAAGCTGCAAAATTCAGCAACCCATTAAAATATACCCTCTGTGGAGCAAACCATGCGGCAGAAAGCAGACGCTGTCCCCGATTCCCAACAGCAGGGCAGCAGGGGACACAATGAGGATCATTCAGTTCAATTTGAATCGCTGCATTGCTGTGCAGGACCTTTTGCAGCAAACAATGTTGAGAAACGAACAGAACTTGCAATATTGTGTGAACAATACAGAAACGAGAGAAATTATGAATGGATTTCGAAAACGACAAGCAAAGCAGCGATCTGGAACGGAAGTAGCGGAATGTCTCAGAGAAGCACCACAACACGTCATACAGGATTCACCTGGATGCAGATAAATGGGACCTACTTGTTCTCATTTTACTTGCCGCCTAGCATGGATCTACTAGAATTTATTGAGACAATGATCGAAATATCAGAAGAGGTACGAACAAGAAGTCGCAGGGGATTTTAACGCCTGGTCTACCGACTGGGGTTGCACATGCACAAACAGCAAAGGAAGAATCCTCATGAAGTGTCTGGCGTCGTTAGACCTTGTGCTATTAAACGATGGACAAAACACTTTCGAAGGAGGTATGGAAAGCTCAGCAATAGATTTAATTTTTTCCCACCGCTCAATTGCGCGCTACATTAACTGGAACGTTTCAGAGCAGTATACGTTCAGTGATCATAAGGCAATACAGATAGAGATAAAAAACCCACGAAGCCCAAATAGAGTGGCTCATTGTGTGCGCGGATGGAAACAGCACCTCTTCGACAAGGACTGCTTCCTGCTAGCCTGGAACTCCGACCAACCCACTGTAACCTTTGAAATGGCCAATGAAATGACGCACCGGACGACTGGAAGGCTTAAAACAGCATGCGATGCTGCGATGCCCAGCCGAAACCGAAAGCCTGACAGACAACCGGCCTATTGGTTGAGCGAAGAGATCGCGGAAGTAAAACAGCGGTGTAATCGGGCACGTAGGCTTGCCCAGCGCGCAAGAGGTAGACCGAGCTGGATGGAGCTATGTGAAGAGCAATGAAGCTACCGTAGGCAGCTCAAACGCGCAATTAAAAGGAGCAAAGAGGCCGCATTTAGAGCAATTAGAGAAAGCGCGGATTTTTAGACCCCTGGGGAAAGGCATAAAAAATTGCTTTATCCTCGATACGAGGCCCTCGGTTGCCCCCTCCGGCAGACCCAACTTTTGTGGAGGCTATTGTCGCGACCCTGTTCCCGTAAACAACAGATAAACTTGAGGTTCCTCAGACCCAAACAGCAGAAGAAATACCTGCCGTCTCCACAGAAGAAGTGCTCCACAGCCTGGCAAAGATTGGAAACAAAAAGGCGCCAGGAGCAGATGGCATCCCAAATGTGGCATTAAAAACAGCAATAAAAGAAACTCCATATTTCTTCGCAAAGATGTTTAGCGCTTGCCTTACAGAAGCCATCTTTTCGGAGAAATGGAAGCGACAAAGACATGTGTTGCTCCTGAAACCAGGTAAAAAACCAAACCAGCCATCCTCCTGCAGACCCCTCTGCATATTGGACACCTTAGGTAAAATAATGGAGCGGATTATCACAAGGCGGCTCCAGACATTAATTGATGGCGCTGGTGGGCTCTCTGCGAATCAATTTCGGTTCACACCAGGTAAATCCACCATTAACGCAATTGAAGCACTGATAAACATTGTTGAGGAAGCCACATGATTTAATCTTATTTATTTCCTTTTAAGCATAACATTAAATCCTTAAGCTAACTAGCTTAACTGTGCTATTCCCTAGCTAATGCGGAGATCCACACTTCAACGTTCTGGCTCGTGAGTAGGTGCGTTAAGGTTGAGATCTATTGAATGCTTCGGTTCATGGTTCTGATCGTAGTCCCCTTTCAGTGAACGACGCTTGCTTTAAATAGAGCGATATTGCTGGTCGCGCAATATCTTTTGTTGCGACATTCTTTTGGGTCATCTTAACTGTTGATGTTGCATTTCCAATATATTCCCCATCAGGTCAGCTTACTCGTTGTTGTTGGTTGTTGTTGTATACTGCTGTTGCTCAATTCCTCTAGCCACAGCTCGCTTGTTGGTCATAGGTTATGGTTGATATAGGTCAGTCTTTATATGCGTTCTTAAGCGCAGATCATGCTTGCGAAGCGTATTTCGGTTATTTTCCCATCGCAATTGTGGCTGTTGTTGTTGTTATAAGCTTTGGTTGTTAACACAAGCTTTTACGTTGTGGGGATTTACTATGCTCAAATTTAAATTTTTAGCTTCAATTTTTTACCTTCGCTTTTGTCAAAAATTAGTTTCCATTATTTTCAATTTTAGATAAAAAGCTGAATAAATATTTTTTTATTCCTACAAATAATTGGTGTTGTATTGTGTTGGATTTTGAAAAAGTCCTTACAAGTCATCCTTTATATTTATCGTCTAAAGGATCCATGTAGCATACTACACCTAACCCCTATAATTGGTGACCCTGACTAAACGAACACCTGAACAGCTGAACGCCGAAAGGCCAAAACAAGATTTAAAATGTGTGTCGAAAATTCTCCACCTCGTGCATCAAACGTGAATAATTCTGAGTATCCAACTGCGATTAAACAATCTTCCCATCCTCAAGAAACTGCTAGAGTAACGGCACTAAAGATAGCGCCATTTTGGAAAAGAAATCCAATTCTCTGGTTCGCTCAAGTTGAGACGCTCTTTAGAGTAAGTAAATAGAATATCTCGTGACGACACCAAGTTCGACCAGGTCTTGTGCAACTTAGATCCAGCCGCTTTGGAATTTTCAGGCGACATCGTCCTCTCTCTACCAGCAGAAGGCTGCAAATATGAAGCTTTCAAAAAAGCTTATCAGTTGTTTTGCTGAATCAAACGAAAATAAGTCAAGGAAGCTACTTTCAAGCAACTCAATAGGAGATCAAAAACCTTCACACTACCTCCAGTTCGTGCGCAACTTTGGTCGCAGTCAAGTTAATGAATCGGTTCTGAAGATCCTATTTATGGATCATATGCTAGAAAATGTACGTGCCATTCTAGTCGGCAATAAGGGAACGCATGACGATATTGTTGAGCAAGCAGACAAAATCCTGGAATACCTTAGTCCATCAATTTCTGCAATTTTGAATTACTCGGCGACATCTAGTGTCCTAACCAAAGTTGAAGCTCTAGAAAAAAGCTTTAATGAATTTTTAACAAGATGTCGTGCCCAGTATCGCCAATTGCGTAACGATTCTACAAATTCTTCGCCAAATCGGCAACGATCCTGTTCAAAGAGCCGATCAAAAGTCAAACGTTGGGGTTGGTATCAGAGCAATTTCAAAGAAAAGGCTTTGAAATGCGTTGCACCTTGTGCAAACCAAAAAAACTAAATCGTCATTAGGACTCCGCGGCGCCCGAATGTTATACAATCAGTTTCAGCCACCTTTAGATTCGTCACAGGAACACCAAACAATATTTTCTTATCGACACTGGAGCAGACGTATCAGTGTGGCCCAAGTAATTTGCTAAGAAATCACTTAACATCATAAACAATGATATCCCCTTTAATCTATACGCTACTAATGGTAAACAAATACAAAGTATAGGCACCTTAACTCTCAAACTTTACCAGACCGATATAGCATTCCTTTCTTAACTGATTGCAATATAAATTTGCAAGGATTACACAATTATCAACCCTGGATATGGTAAGAGCTTATCATAAGATCGACGTGTTTCCCGATGACATAAGCAAAATCGATATCATCACACCGTTCGGTCTGTAGGAATATCTAAAAATGCTCTTTGATCTAAGGAATGCAGTTCAAACTTTCCAACGTCTTATGGATACAGTTCTACGTGGACCGGAGTTTGTTTTTTGTTATTTAGATGATGCTTTAATCGCTTCTAGGACCCCGGGAGAATACATGGAACATCTACGTATTGTTCTGTTCTTCGACGTTTTAGTGAATACCGAAGTAAATTTTGTGGGTTACAAAATCAGTGCTAAAGGAATTACGCCAATGGATTCGAAGGATGAAAAAATCATCAACTTTCCTAAACCAGCAACCGTGTTGGACATGCGTCAATTCCTCGCGATGATTAACTTCTACAGAAGATTTCTGCCGAATGCTGCCGAGATACAAAAGCCTTTGAATGAATACGTGCAAGGTGCAAAGAAAAAAGATAAACGTCCTATCAGTTGGACTGTGGAAGCTGAAAGAGCGTTCAAACAATGTAAGTCACAACTTGCACAAGCTACATTTCTTTCCCATCCAGCTTCACAAGCAACCATGGCCCTTTAAATAGATGCTTCTGACTTCGCAGTTGGTGCCGTTGTTGAACAGTTGGTACATACATACATACATACATATATACATACATACATACATGCATAAATAAATACATACATACATACATAGATACATACATACATACGTACATACATACATACATACATACACACATACATTCATACATACATACATACATACATAAATACATACACACATACATACATACATACATACATGCATACATACAAGGAGTCAAAGGAGTAGGCACACAAGGTAAAGTTCCTGATTGAATCTAACTTGGTAGAGGCCAGTGCGATCCTTGTGTCTGTCCCCTTAAAATCGATTCTCACCTCCAAGTGGTGACCCTGGATAACCTGCGGTCTACCAAGACCAAGGGTGAACTAACGAGAACGGCGACCTGGTAGCAGACTGCTTCAGGTGATGATGACGCGGAACTGAACATGGACTATGATTTGCACGACCGATACTGGCTGCGGCACGTTGGGAGTCCCCGGAAGGGTTACTAGTTTTCCGCTAGAAACTAAAAAGGGGTGATGTGAGCTTTCTGTGCCGAGAAGTAAGCTGTAGCGAGTGACACGAACCAGCCGCTTCGGACCCTGGTCAGGAAGTGCATATTGGATGCATATGTAGTAGTATGCATTGATCTGGGCGAGCGACAGTCCGTCCGAGTATACAGGGACTGGTAAAGCGAAGGCCAGACCTCAGAGAACTGGGGTAGGGGCATCGTCCCCAAAGGTACACCCGTTCCTGGGTATTTCGGCCCACCCCCTACACACGATGCGCTGGTATTTCACACAGAATGGATAAATATATGGAAAAACAAACAAAAATCAGTAATGAAGGGAATCCTCTCAAAAGAAGCGAACAAATGGTTCGATCACCTGTTAACGATACACAGGATTATTGGGCCCGATTATTGGGAATAATGATGGCGCAAACTACCGAGCCGGACAGCCTACAGAGCAAAGTCCGAAAAGCGTCCACCGGGGACGCGAAAACGAAAACACAAACCAGTAGACAAAGGAAGCAGCACCTTTCCTAGAACTGGGAATCCAAATAAAGTGTCTGGTAGAAATGCTAGAAGACGGAAAGAGGCGATCGATCCACCAACCGATGAGGGACGCAATAGAAAGTATCCGTGCGTACTATGAGCTTTCAGCCACTGAGTACTGCAATGTGAAAGCTTAGGAGGTTATTAGCAGCAATGCGTCCTCCCAAACATCACCGTGGCTGAGAAAACTGGAAGTTTAAAAGAGGAAACAGGAGCAGCTAGTAGATACCCCATCGTCAAAGCGCAGCCGAAATCCTTCCAAAAAAGGAAATCCTTCCAAATAAGGAAATAAAACTGATGAGCTGAGAAACACCCGAATGGCCGCAAACCACGTGGAAACACCCTATCTACCAATAGCAACGCCACAGCCAACGCACACACCGCCTATAAACCTTGTAAACCAGCAAGCAGCATGGAAAAAGCTGGAAGGGCGCAAAAGGTTCCGAGGACCCAGAAGGTAACCAGATGCTCTAATTACATCGGCAAGGCAAGATGTCACCTACGCCGATATCCTAAAAAATGTTAGAAACGATGAGTCACTCAAAAAACTTTTTCCTCATTCGGCAACCCTGGTCGTGTGAAGCGGTTTAAATTTGCGCTTCTGTAAACAAAATTTGTTTCAATTAAAGTTAAAATCCCGAGAAAGAGTAAACTCAGCCAAACTTGAGCAAAAGCTCAAAAAGGATCCAGCTCCAGATTCGAGAAGAAATTCTGTGTCGGGCCATTTAATTTGTGGATTTTCCGGCGCTGTAAATAAAGATAAGTATTGTGATAAACATACATACATACATGAATTGGATTAACATTGTAACCCAATTGCAGACAAACCCGAGAGAAAGACAGCTGGTCTCTGCAGCCGTTTACAGCTGCCATCTGCCGGCTAGGATTCAAAATAAAGAAAGTGATGCCAGTGGATAGATCACCTCCCTTGAGTAGCCTAAACACGAATCATAAGTCAGCTGGACTTACATATGGCGCAATAAGCCAAGCTCCACAACTTCCCAGTCGGAAACTTTTGCAAGATGGTCTCAACCTGGACCAGTCCAACAGTGTACAGCCAGGTACAAGCCAAAATTCTAACATAAAGAGTCAATTTGACAGAAAAAGATCGCGATCTTTAGTAGAATAAATTGCTGTGACAGCAAGGATAATAGGACCAACAACACTTTCGAAAGTTCAAGTTCTGGTTACCTTGCACCCACTTTTCCTAGTGCTCAAACTAAACCCGTTTCGCCCAAACAAAACAAAATAGTTGACTCGGATAAAATGAGTAAAAAGGTAAATGAACAGCAACCGGTGCTGATCGGTACGCATAGGTATATTAATATTACGAAGAGGAAAAGAAGTCCTGTCAAAAAAATGATGCTAGGGCCAAGTTAAATAAAATGGAAATTCCTCTCCAAACAACATTAGCGGGAAACAGTTTCACTCCTCTAGCTGAATCTATCAGCGAAAATTCCGAATCACAGCCAGTTAAAACTCTTAAACCACCGCCAATCTACTTGCGCGAGCGGAACTCTAGTGCACTCGTTGCCAAATTAACTGGTTTGTTAGGAAACAACAATTTCTATGTTGTTCCCCAAACAACACGACAACAAAACGAAACTGAAATACAAACTAAAACGGAGGATAATTTCCGCAGGGTTGCAAAAGAGCTCGAAGCTAATAACAAAAATTTTTAATACATACCAGCTAGAGAGTAGCAAAGGCATTATAGTTGTGATCAAAGGTATTGAAGCAGACGTTGACAAAAATGACGTAAAAAACGAACTGGAGGAAAAGGGCTTTCACGCTAGATCCGCTATAAATATATTTAATAAATCTAAAGCTCCACAGCCTATGTTTAAGGTAGATTTGACAACTTAAAGCTGAAGAAAAACGAAATCCATCCCATATATAATTTACAATTTTTATTACATCGCAAAATATCGGTCGAAGAGCCACAAAAGAAATGGTCCAGTTCAATGTGCCAACTGTCAAGAGTTTGGACACACAAAGTCGTGTTGCCTCTTGCGCACCGTTTGCGTAGTTTATGGCGAGCTTCATCATAGCTCAGTTTGCAATAAAAAAGCTCAAAACGATCGCAGATTAATAAAATGTAGTAATTGTCAAGCTAACCATACTGCAAATTACAGAGGTTGCTTAGTTTATCAAGACCTAAAAAAACGTTTGAATGTTAAGCAAGAATCGGTAAGAAATCCTTCTAATAATATAAATTTTTCGCACCAATAGCCCCTTGAAATTCTAATAATAACCCTGTAACCTCAGGAATTTCGTATGCTGATGCATTAAAGTCCGCGAGCACTGTTAATCCCCCTGCTAACACGAATAGCAATCTTGAAGTAATGATATTCAGTCTAGCGCAAACTTTGAATGTACTTGTGCAAATGATGCAAAAGTTCGATAAACTTTTGTTTGCGTATTGGAGAAAAAATGAGTGTCTTGAAAATTTGTGCGTGAAATTCGAATGGGATAACCAGGCATAAGCTGGAAATTCAGAGTTTTTTAAGCCAAGAGGAAATTGACGTGTTGCTCCTCTCCGAAACTCATTTAACAAATAAAAACTTATTTTCTATCCCCGGCTACATATTCTATCAAACCAACCATCAAGACGGCAAGGCGCATGGAGGCACTGGTATACTTATTTGCAAAAGAATCCAACATTTTCCTCTTGATTCCTATAGTTATCATTTCCTTCAAGCAACGATATGTTGCGTAGTATTACGTGGTAAAAATATCGTTTTATCGGCGATTTGTTGCCCACCTCGCTTCAGTATAACAGAAAAAGCGTTTTTAGATTTCTTTGTGACACAAGGGGATAAGTTTCTTGCAGCAGGTGACTATAATGCAAAGCATACTTTCTTGACTTTGTGTCCTCAAGGCAACCAACTTACTGGCCATCAGACCTCCAAAAAATTCCTGACCTCTTAGATTTCGGGATCACTAAGTGTATTGCAAGAGAACTTATTTCAGCAAAAGCGACAGCTGACTTCTCGTCGGATCATTCGCCTGTTGTTTTTCTATTACACAAGTATCCAATAAAACTTGAACGTTCAATCAGCCTAACAAATCCAAGGACTAACTGGCTGAAGTACAAAAAGTATGTAAGTTCGCATAAACATACTAATTACAGTCGATTTTCCTTATAATGAAGTCGCAAGGGACCAGAAAATCACTTCATTATATAGAAATTTCATTCTACAGAAATTATTAACACGTACACTGAAAGTGGAAAGAAAAAGCTGTGTGTTTGAAATTATTTCATAGTACGGAGAACTTCATTGTATAGACGTTCACTATACGGAAGATTGACTGTATAAAATAGACTGCAATGAGCATATTGATGATGCCGTAACTGTTTTTTCTTCCATTCTTGAATCAGCAGCGAAAAATTCTACTCCTTGTACGAAAGACAGGACTAGAAAAACCCGGACCAATATTGAACACCTTGTCGCCGAAAAATGAAGATGCAGGCGCAAATGGCAACGATTCCGGTAACCATTTGCCAAAGATAGACTAAAAGACGCTGAAAAAAAGCTTAGAGTAACGCTACATAAAATCCGAAACTTACTTCCTTTAAATTTTCACGCGACCTTTGAGTCATACTTAAAACATAGAACGTTTCAAGTAAAACATAACTCGTTTACAACAAAATGTTATGAAATTCATCCAGGAGTTGCTCAAGGAAGTGTTGTTGGGCCTATTCTCTATCTTTTGTACACAGCAGATATTCCTAATAGCGATCGAGTATCAATTTCGACATTTGCTGACAACACAGCGATACTAAGCTGTCATAAGAATATTTGTGTTGCAACTTCTAAGCTGCAACATCATCTCCGGGGACTCCAAGACTGGCTAACAAAATGGCGCATACAAATAAACGAGCTCAAATTCTGACAAATCACTTTCACGCTAAACAGGAAAGCTTCGAAGACATTTTCCTTAATAAACACGCATCCCTCAATGTGAAGAAGTTGCTTACCTCGAAATTCACTTAGATAAAAGACTCAAATGGCGTAAGCACATCGAGGCCAAGAGAACCAAAATGAAGCTGAAAGCAAGCAGCTTACACTGGCTCATAAATAATCGCTCTGATTTAAAACTAGATTATAAGGTCCTTCTGTACAAGCAAGTTATTAAACCAATATGGACGTATGGTTTGCAATTGTATTGACATGCAAGCGCTTCGAACTTAGACATTCTACAGAGACCTGTTACGTAGCAGTGCAGACAATTTAAATCCAACCTTGTTCCCAATGAACTCGCTGTAAAATTAATAAATACATCCAATTTGTGAGATACGTATATATTTATTGAATATATGTATATATATTTTTTTTTTAAATAACAAACAAAAAAAAAAGAAAGAAAAAAAAGGAAAAAGGAAAGAAATAGATACATTAGTATTCCTTAATATGAGACATAAAGAGAAGAAGAAGGAAAAACAAGCAAAAAGTAATTCCCTACGACAGGTAAGCCGCTTAAAATCATCTACATCCTTATACATTTGATTATTTTAAAAATAAAAATAAAGGATTAACTAAATATGGAAACCATCGAACAACGATTTGAAGAGAGCAAGACTCGGTGCCAAGAATCTATGAAGCGGATCCGCCAAACGCTGCCGAAAACCAAACTGCTACCAGCCGATCTCGAAGAAGTAGCGTACAACAAAAAGATATCGGTTAGACCGAAGTCTTCCAACACCAGCTATCAACCTGATCGTCGGCTCATTGATACGACTGTATTGCCAGAGGAAGAAAGGTATGCTCCTCCACGGCCAACGCCCAGCGAACCACAAAATAACGACGAAGGCCTGCTCGACATACTATTGCGCAAAGCTAGTGATGTGTTGATTCTCGATGGGTATGACCCAAACGAGGATGACTGGAGTTGGCTTAGCGAAGAAGAGACGCCCACAGTCAGCAATAGCTCCGAAGCACCAACCACCGCCATACATACGGAAATCCCCATGCAAGTCCGAAAAAAAGTCCGGGAAGCTCAAAACGGAAGGCGGCCAGGAAAAACCCTAAAATATAGGAAGGAAATAAATGGAGAGTACTTCCAAATTAAAATTACAAAAACGGGCATACCACATGCCAAAAGGGTTGCAGGTCCGCAAGATCACTCCCCATCATCAGCGACTCCAATAACGCAGGCAGCAGTGCCCAACAACAGCATGCAACGCAAAAGGCATCGAGGTGGCAGACACCGGGAGTGGTACGCCGACAAAAATAGAAAAATAGTGAATTAGAATATTTTTCATCAATGGTTATACAATACAAAAAGGATCTCTGAATTAATAAAATATTTTTGAATTATTATTGTTATTAAAATCTTTTTAAACTAATATTAAAATACTAGTATTATTGAAGTATTATTGAATTATTATTGAATTGTTATTGAACTGTAATTGAATTGTTATTGAACTGAATAATCGTAGATATAGAAAAAAAAAAAGAAACTGAATGAGATATTTTTTTTTTTTGTTATGTAGGTAATAAATTATTGTAGACTACTGTAATAAGAGAAGTCAAAGGGAAAGCAAAAAAAAAAGAAAAAAAAAATGACACTCAAAAAGGGAGAAGGGGAAAGGGAAAGAGAAATAAAAGAAGAAAGGAATAAATTAAAGAAAAAGGACGGAAAGCTAAATTATAACGTAACGAATACAGTAACAATAATAACACTCACCGTAATGATCACCAACAGCAGCACTCGCAGTAACGCAGAATTTTGCGCAGCTTTCGAAGCATGCATTTATAATTTGCATTTATAACTTTTAATCAACTCGCGATTGTTTACGTTTTATTGACAAGTAGTCAAGAATGTCAAGAAAAGCGAAGGAAGGAAATTCACGAACTAGGAAAAATATTAGTTTTTTGTTCCTGCAGGGTTGCATTTATATCTCCACCAAAATAATAACGATTTCAGTAGGTGTGATTAGCCGATTCTAGCTCAAGGGAAAATGGAGCAAAAAAAAGTGGAGAAAAAAATGTGGAGCAAAAAAGGTGGAGCAAGAAAAGGTGGAGCAAAAAGTGGCGCAAGAAAAAGGTGGAGTAAGAAAAGGTGGAGCAAAAAAGGTGGAGCAAGAAAAGGTGGAGCAAAAAAGGTGAGAAGATGAGAAGAAAATGTTGAGCAGGGAAAAATGTGTGTCAAAAAATCAAAATGTGTGTGTGTGTGAGTGTGATGAGGTTGAAAAAAAACTAGTTGACAAGATCGATAGGAGAACAGGTGTTAAAGATGAATAGGATTCCTTGTTCTATTTACAAAGGAGATCTTTGAACGCATTTCAAATGCTCTGCAGGAGAATGTGATAAAGTGAAGTTAAGAAATTTAAGGCAATAGCACATCGCTATCAGTGTGAGAGATCTTTTATCATAGTTTCCCACGCTCGACCGGACGGTTTCCTTTTGTTTTTTGAAACGACTGTGGTTGGAAATTGTGGTCAAATAATTAGATAACCAAATGTTCTTATCAGGTCAAACGGATATGTATGAGTCATAGTTAAGTATAAAACGGAGCCCACTCAGAGGATCAATTCAGAAAATTTTTTGTCACTGAGCAGAACAGAGCTCTTCTCAAGCTTCTAAAAAGTTTTTAAAATGAGTGCATTTACGTGTAATATTTGTAGTAACATTTTTAAGTATAAGCGTAACTTAAAGCGACATATTTTGCTGAATCATGAAGGAGTAAAAGTGATTTGTAACGTTTGTGATAAGGAGTTTTCACGAAAAACTAGTTTGATTCGATATAAAGCTACAAAACATCCCTCAATACCAAAAACAACAACAACAACATCAACCATCGCAACGAACAAACCAAAAATATCTTTGAAGCTAAGAAAATGTGGAGATTGTCAGGAGTGGATAAAAATATGCGATTGGTCCAAACATTTGCGGAAATCAAGCCATAAGGCGAAAGCGTCAACACTCCTAAACGAGAATGTTAAGAAGGTGAGAACATTGTTTAAGAATCGCATAGAATGTTTTCAAATTGAAAACAAAAACGTTGCCGATTTGATGCCGTTAAATTTTTTCACAAATGTGGAACCGCACGTCAAGAGGATTTTACAGCAAACTCTTGTCAAACATAAGCTATTTAAATTTAAAATGGAGCTCTTTTGCGAGTATATCAAATTTAAAATCATTGACGGAGAAGAAACAACTGATATTAGCCAAAAGTCGTTTCAAACAAAAATGGCAATAGCTCAGAGTGAAGCCAATATTCAAGAGATATACTCTAAACACATAGCTGAAATATGTAAACGGATGGAAGAGTTTCAGGAGAAGGACAGCGGCTGGGCACTCTCAAAAATATTGTGGCTAGAACTTAACGTCAATCAATATAGACCGATCCGAGGATCATCATATATACAAACTCCTACAGTTCTAGCCTCAAAAAAAGCTGTAATAAATGTGCAAAACAATGACCCATACTGCTTCAAATGGTCAATTATATCAGCCTTTTACAAATGTCCTGTCAACTCATCAAGATGTTCCACATATGAAGTCAACATAGAGGAAACCTTCATTGCCCTCAACGAGGAGAACATCATATTATATTAAACTTTGATGGACTAAGTTTTCCTCTTCCTGTGAAGGATGTGGCAATTTTCGAAGACAATAATCCTCTTATCAGTGTAAATATTTTTGGGTTTCAAGAGGAAAAAGGATGCATTATTGGGCCGTACTATAAGACAAACACTTTGAAGCCAATTCATT
>CM035806.1:100784199-101058532 GCA_020466095.1 Chlorops oryzae
CATCAATAAGGGAGTGGAAACTCCAGACTTTTTATTAACATTATTAGGCGATTTATTAGAGTAGTTCGTATTTTGGTCATTCGGAGATGATACGTGAGAGGTGAGGGATAAGCTTCTGCGATGTGTAAGTCCAAGAGATTTGCCTTGGATTTGGTCGGTGACCCTGGCCTTTGAGCGCGTGAAAATTCTATTGTTACCACTCAATAAATTTTGAGCGTTTGAACTTTCAGTTTTATTTAGCGGGCGCGAACTATGTTCAGCTGTTGCGAGAGAATTTAGGAAGCCACTTAATGCATTTAGATTTTTAAGAGCGTCGTTTACATTAGAATTACAGAGATGAGAAGAGCGATTTAAGCAACTGTCGCACATATATAGCAAGTTCTTATTATTTTTGATTAGAGTTAATACGTTCGTATTTAATTTTGCACATTTTAAATGAAATTTATTGGCACAAACGCCACAATCGACATGATCGTCTCTAGAGCACTGTAATTTACACTTTATGCAGTTCATAATATCAAAATCGTAATTGATTCGAGTTTACATCAATTTTTATTGAGAGCGATTTAAAAACACGACTTCACTTGACGACAATGAATGTTATCTAGAATTTCAAATTAGTCGTTTTATTTCCATTTTTTTCCATAACTTTTCGGCATATGATTGCCATTTATTTGTTAAAAAACTAAATTTTTTACCTGGTTCTATTAGTGTAGTTGCGCTCAATAACGAAAAGTATATTTCATTGGCAAAACACTTTACATCAAAAGATAAACAACATGCGGAAATACGTTTTCTGGACTCATTTAAATTTCTACCAGCCAGCCTAGACACCTTAGCTCGAAATCTGGAGAAAGACAGCTTTCATATTTTGAGTACAGAATTTCACAATGAGGACGAAAAAAAATTTATTAACACGTAAAGGTGTATTTCTATATGATTACATTAAATCATTTGAAAGTCTAACAGAAACAAGCTTACCACCACGCGAAGCTTTTTTCAATAAACTAACAAACAAAGCATGTACCATTGAAGATTATCAACATGCTCAAAATGTTTGGCAGTTTTTCAATTGTACAACGCTTTGCGATTATATGTCCATATATTTAAAGACAGATGTTTTGTTGCTAGCTGATGTTATGGAAAACTTTAGAAAAGTTTCCCAAAATATTTATAAATTGGACCCATGCCAATATTTAACATTACCAGCGCTATCATGGGATGCAATGCTTAAGTACACAAAAATAGAACTAGAGCTTTTAACTGACATTGAAATGCTCTATTTAATTAGAAATGGTATACGTGGTGGTTTGGTTCAATGTAGCAAAAGACATTCTACTGCAAACAATATATACATGATGGAAGATTATGATGCAAGTAAGCCTTCTTCCACAATTGTGTATTTAGATGCAAATAATTTGTATGGATATGCAATGTCCGAATATCTGCCCTATGGAGGTTTCAAGTGGTTAGCAAATATTGAACATTTCAATGTCTGCTCAATACCAGCCGATTCACTATTTGGCTACATATTAGAAGTTGATTTGGAATATCCACAAGAAATTCATGACTTACATAATGATCTCCCATTTTGTCCAGCAAACAAGAAGCCACCAGGCGGAAAAATTGCAAAGCTTTTAGCAGACTTGACTCCCAAACAGAACTATACCATTCATTATAGAGTTCTTCAACAGTGTTTAAAACATGGTCTTAAACTAGTAAAAGTTCATCGAATATTAGAGTTCAAACAGTCTTCTTGGCTACAAAAATATATAGACCTTAATACTGAATGTAGACAAAATGCTAAAAACGATTTTGAGAAAAATCTTTTTAAGCTTTTGAATAATCCAGTGTACGGTAAAACTATGGAAAATATTGAAAAGAGAAGAAATATAAAATTAGTAGAAGAGTGGGAGAGTAAGGGTGAACGGCTTGGTGCTAAAGCCCTCATATCTAAACCAAATTTTCGTAGTATTAAAATTTTCACAGACAATTTAATATCCATAGAACTGCAAAAAGAAAAAATTTTTTATGACAAGCCCATGTATTTGGGTTTCGCAGTATTAGAGTTGTCAAAACATAAAATGTACAGTTTCCACTATGATTATATGCTACCGAAATTTGGAAAACATCTGTCTTAAAATTATATGGACACTGATTCATTCATATATAGTATTGAAAATTCTGATTTTTATAAAGAAATTTTTCCTGATATCGATTTCAATTTTGATACATCAGACTATTCTCCAGATAATCAATTTAAAATTCCTCTTAGAAATAAAAAAGTTTTGGGAATGATGAAGGATGAGCTTAGTGGAAGAATAATTAAAGAGTTCATTGGGCTCAGATCGAAAATGTATTCATTAAAAACTTTAGACAATTTTGAAATAAAAAAGTCTAAAGGAGTCAAAAAGACTGCATTAATGAAATTAACTATTGACGATTATCGATTATGTTTGTTAGAAAATAAGATCTATTTTGATAGTATGTATATGTTTAGAAGTAAGTTTCATGCCATTTACACCGAATTGTGGAAAAAAGTAGTATTAAGTAATACAGATGACAAGAGGTGCATTCAATCAGATGGTATTAATACTTTTGCATGGGGACACTATAGTATTGTTACTAGTGAACATATGGATATAGACTAAATTTTATGTATAAGTGTATGTATTTAGTATAAGAATTAATGCAAATAAAAAAAAAAATAAATAAATAAAAATGAATTCTTTTTTTTTTTATGAATTTCACAAGAAAGGTGAGTCACCATCATCATATAAAAGTCGTGGAAAATTTGCAATATAGTTCAGTCGAGATTTTGATTTCAATCAGAAATAACGAAGTAATCGGCAGGAGAAAAATGAATAAAATTTTATTTCTGTGTTTATTATTCTTAACGGAATATTTGTATACAGCACCAGTAGCAGCAAGTCCCATTCCTATACGCATTCCAAGAAAACAGGATGTCGAAGAAAATATGGTATTTGCAATGGTTCTACCTAACAATGATGTTGTTCAAGTCGACTTAAGGCTACGTTTGTTGAAACCAAGTGAAGATTATCCTTCGTATGTTAATGGTACTGTAAGTTCATTAGAAAACGATACATCATCAACAACAACAACAGCAACAACAACAGAGACCCCCCGAATATATTCAGATGACTCAGGATTAGTCACTGTAAAGGATGCAATCGAAATTTTCAGGCAAGAACTTATTCGGAAGGAATCTGCTATAGCTGGGATTATTGAAAGTCCACATCCGTTTTACAGACATTTCCAATTAGAGAACGAAAATGTACAATTTCGTGTAAGATGTACATACAATAGGGCAAGATCGCTAACAATTCAATGTTTCGAGTATAAGGAAATAGATGAACAACGCATTCTGAGCAATGGTGAATTGGAAACTATTAAAGTAGCAGATATCCGTCAAGGTTCAGATTTGGAGTATATAGATATTAAAAAATATAAGCAAACTTTAAGTATGAATATTGTATAAAAAACTAAAAATTGTTTTATAAATAAATACTTTTTGCAAATGAACTTTGAATTTAGTTGAGTTTCAATCGCTATCGAGAAAGGTGGGAATTAAATATCTGTTGAAGATTGTAAGAGAAAAATGTTTTGGATTCAAGATATAAGAGGTCATGAGAAATATTGCATTTGTCATACTTTTTGGAAGTCATTTACTATTACAGATATTAATGTCACACATGAAGAGTTGAGTGTGCATATGACACCAGATAATGGAATTAGAACTTTGCTCTTTAGAGGACATAGAAATTGTCCAAAACCTGATCATATTCTAAGAAAAACTATCATATTCAATGAGACGGATCATGTTAGAATTGAAGTGGACGGTGGATTTATTTGTTTGACAGGAGTGGCATATGATGGAATGCATCAAACAAGACGTGACTTTGGAGGGTTCAAAATAGGATGCGTCTTCAGTGAAATAGAGAGTATGTCATTGGCAAAACCTCTTAATGATTCAGATGTCAATGGTGTTACAGAACCAAATTCAGTTGACACAGCACACTAAACAATCAGCATCACCTAACAATGCTATGAATGTTGGTGGTTGATTTATTACGTTACTAATTGTCAATTTAATAACAACATGGCATCGGAAAGCGGAATAATTCGTCTTTTTCTAAAAAACTTTAAGCTTCATATTTTTAGTGAAGACTATAATTTTTTGTGGTCAGCAATGCAACGAGCTAAACAAATGGAACAAGAACGAGTTGTCAAATCTGTATATGGAATGCATTTCCAAAGCTGTCCTTCAAGCTGTAACAACTTTTCCCAAGGATGCAATGATTGCACTTGTTTCAACAACAAATTTATTATCTGCAAAGCACACAAACTAATGAACCATTATTCAAATTTAATAAGAAAAAAATAACAAATCTCGATTTTTTATTGTATTTATGTTTATTATGAATATGAATAAAGAAATTGTAAACATAAATGACCGCCGTTATATGAATTGTATTGTTGATGTTGTTTATAGTTATAGCTCAAGTTTTTCTCTCCAAGGTATTTCACAACTTCTTTTGGTGGAGGTAGATTACCAAAACTGTCAAAGTATTCTTTAACACCATCATTTTTAATATATGCTACCCAATGCGTTCCTCCTCCATCTGATGAATCTAGATTGATAATTCCACATTCGTTCTTATGGGTACGTTTTGGTAAAGCATTTCGCATGAAAACACCTCTAAAGAATTGTAATTTCTTAGCATATTTTCTGATATCGTCTTCAGTTAGAGCCCTGTTGGGTAGCATTTTTATTAGTTTTTTGTGTACGGTTTAAGAAAGAAACCATATCCTTTTCTATATGGTTTTAAATAGAGTCCATTTCCAAACGCAACAGGTTCCTGAAGCTTTTTATTCTTTGCAGATATTACGTTTTTTATCAGGTTTGCAATTGACATTCCTCCAGATATAATTCCTCCAAGTTTAGAAATGCCCGCTAAAATTGGTATTAATGGTAAAAATCTTCCCACTTTGGGCACTGGGATTATGCGTGGTATTGCTTTTTTGGTTTGTCTTTTAAGTGAAGATGATAGAGATTTTTCAGCAACTTGGATAGCATCATGTAAGTCAATGGGCTTTGCCGTATTCAATTCTCTTGTAGCTTTCTTGATTGCAGCCTTAAAAACTTTTGTAGGACATTCCTTCTTTTTCTTTACTGTTTTCTTTTTCTTCATCACTATATTCTTCTTTCGATTTTGTATGAAATTTGTGAGACTAACACCAAATTTTAATTTAGCCTTCATAGCGTTTGTGACAAACCAAGCGTTTGCTTTTTCTGTAGCACCCGCGTCAGTTGATTTAACTCTCTCCCAAGCTCTTTCCACTAAATTCTTATCTGCAATATGACGATTTTCCAAGTCTTTGAATTTAGAATAGGCAATATCGTGTTCTCTACAGGCAGAATCCAATGGGTTGATACCTTTGTCTCCTCTTGCTAATCGTTTTTGAAGCTTTGTGCCTGGACCACAAAACTGATAGCCTGGTAAATGAAGTTCTATTGGGAGCTTATTAATAAAATTATTTATTAATCCTCTTCCGGCAACCTTTCGTTTATGACTAATTAGCATTTTTGGGTGGACAAACATTTATAGACTTTTACTTTGAATATGTTATGTAATCAAAACAATGGTCAAAATCAATCTAACTGAAAAGGTATAAAAGCAGCATCTTTTATAGTTTAAATGTTAGTTGAAAGAAAAAATGCGTTTCGTAAGACAGCAGAAGAGTATTTTGGTGAAAAATTTGGATGTAAAAATAAATCCAAATGTTAATTCAACACAACCGCAACATAGCTCGTTGTTACCAAACGCAATACGAGCAATAATTGTTGGACCATCTAATTGTGGAAAAACTAATGTTATGTTGAGTCTTATTGAAAGTCCTCATGGACTTAGATTCAAAAATGTATACTTGTATTCAAAATCATAACATCAACCTAAATATCAATATTTAAAACAACTTATAAATCCTATAAAAGGAATGGGACTTTTAACCTACTCTGAAAATGATGAAGTCATAGCTCCAGAAAACGCTAAACAAGACTCTATTTTTATTTTCGATGATGTAGCATGTGAGAAACAAAACAATATAAGAAATTATTTCTGCATGGGGCGTCATAACAATATTGATAGCTTCTATCTTTGTCAAACTTACACTCGAATACCAAAACATTTGATTCGTGACAACGCAAACTTAATTATTATATTCAAGCAGGATGAAATGAATATACGACACATATACCATGATCACGTTGGTACTGATATGTCATTTGTCGACTTTTTAAAAATTTGTGGAGAGTGTTGGAAGGATAAGCATGGGTTTCTCGTCATCCACAAAGACGACTCACTAAATAATGGTCGGTACAGGAAGGGCTTCAATGTATTCATTCATCTATAAAAGTAATGAAGACAGAAAATAAAACACTCAGTCTCAAAAAAGGTTTCATTAACTGTAGAGCAGGAGCAACAGCAGCAGTCACAACAGTAATATCATTTAAAATGGTTGACTCAGTTCATGAAGAAAAAGTTCATCTTTTCAACAACAACAACAACAATCACAGCTGCTATATAAACAGACCTGTTTCCAATAAAACAGATCTGTTTCCAATAAACAGATCTGTTTCCAATAGAACAGATCTGTTTCCAATAAACAGACCTGTTTCCAATAGAACTGATCTGTTTCCAATAAACAGACCTGTTTCCAATAGAACAGATCTGTTTCAAATAAACAGACCTGTTTCCAATAAAACAGATCTGTTTCCGATAAAACAGCAAAGTATTCCAGATCCACCGTTGGATATGATTGATCGAATGAGTTATGAAAGTGAACGTCTTAAATCATTTTACAATTGGCCCTTAGAATGGATGGATATGAGAAGACTTGCACAATTTGGAATGTTTTACACTGGAACGAGTGATATTACAAAATGCTACTTTTGTAATGTTGAAATATCCAAATGGCAACTGGGAGATGATCCTCTAACAGAGCACATACGATGGTCACCGTCTTGCCCATTGATATGCTTAAATCAAACTGGCAATCATACTATTGATCACAATGAGGTTTATTCAATCATACATATGTCGAGAATAATTTTACAATTAAAAGTTGTAATAAGTAAGAGGTGTTGTAACAATTATATATTCCAAAACGAGCTTAGTAAAATCTCACAAATTGTTAATAATATATTACAACTTAAAACTACTGTATCTGATTGAAATCAATAAAAATTAAAAGCGATCAACACGTCTAGTCATTATCGATACTATAAAGGTCGTTAATAGTCCTAAAGTACTTTCATTTCCATTTATATCTTCAATGATACTGGTTCGTTTAAAGAAGAGAAATGGATGAAAAATTGTTAAAGAACATTATTCAGACGAGGAAAATCTTAAAGGATAAGTTCAATGCCATCAAAGTTAATGAACAAGGTGCTGCCAAAAGTCTTGAGAAATCGTTTCTCCCCATCACTACGCCAATTAAAGATCTACTAACAGAAACTAAAGTTATAAACGAAATATTAAACAATTTGAATGAAAACTCTAAGCTAGCAACCGCAAATAATTCAACTTTCAATAAAAAGAAATTGATTGGGAAAAAAAAGTGGGGCAGCATAAAAAAATATGAATCACCTTAATTACAATCAAGCACACCAATAAAAAATATTACTGCTAATGATGCTGATGTAAATGCAAGCAGTAGTAGAGACGTGTTTTTTAGCGATGATGAAGAAGAAAGTAAACTAAAAACTCTTATAAAAAGTTATGAAGAAAAGGAGAAGGAGGAGGAGGAGGCAGAGAAGCAGCAGCAGCAACAGGAGTCGGATAGCGAAAAGGGTGTAACCGATGGTTATAATTTTGCTTCACTACACAAACAAAACAATCTCGACACTCAATTTGGTCTGCATAAGAGTGCTGATGAACAAAATTTGATGTTTGGAGACTCAATCTTAACGTTCGGAAATTCCAATGACTTTCAGATTGGAAATGAACATTTTACAATGACAATGGGGCTCTATCAGTTAATGTTTTATAAATCTCCTCAATATTATGAACAATCCGATCTTGACCTGTATAAGCATATTTTATTAAAAACCAATGCATATAGACGCGGCTTCACATCAGACGGCCAAATAAATGGTAACAGAGGGGAAAAGTATACCAAAATTATTCGTAAGTTAATCCAAGATGTAGACCATGAGTCAAGCTCAAGCACACGAAATGTGAAAAAAGAAGGATTTGGATTGATGAAATTAAATTCTACCCCCACGAACTATATATATTGGGACGATCCTAATGAATTAGTCAATCGTCTGAGACTGCTCTTGTCATCACAGTCAGCTGGACATAATAATCATAATAACGAAATTATTTCAATTATTGAAGAGCTCAAAGAATCTAATATAATCGTATAATGGGCGTTGACAAATTTGGTCGCTATAATAATACAATTAAAAATTCAAATAACTTTAGTACCCAATTGACTGTTGGTAAGGATACTTGCTTTAATGCTCATTTCCATCGTATTAAAAATCTAAAAGATCCAATAGAAGATCAAGACGCTGCAACCAAGAATTTCATTCTTTTCAATCTTAATGTGTTTCGAACTGAATTTCAGAATTCGATTGAAGCTCATGAAAAGCGTAGCAATAAAATAGTTGAAGCCATTTACAATAAAATTAAATCTATTGAAAACATTATTGACGAGAACTTTAAGGCATATATGGAATACATTGAAAAACGTCTAGACGGTATGGATATTGTTTTGTTTTCAATGATTTCAAATGCTAATAATGCAAATTCTTCAAAACAAAAAAAACAAAAAAAATAGTACGGAAGGAGCACAATCGCCAACAGTATGAGTCGCAGCCAAATAGTTCAGGAGCTACATAGACAAGCACGACGAAACTTTAGACGTAGAGCAGTCATTATCAAAGGTCTCGATGATCTTTGGCAAGCTGACTTGGTTGAAATGGGTAGCTATGCTGCTCACAATAAAGGCTACCGCTATCTTCTTACAATCATTGACACATTCTCAAAATATGCATAGACAGTTGCACTGAAATCTAAAACGGCTGCAGACGTCACCAAGGCAATGAAACATATTTTGGAACGTGAACGAAAGCCTAAAAATTTACAAACAGAAGATGGAAAAGAATTCTTTAACAAGGACTTTCAAAATTTAATGAAAAAAAATAAAATTAATCATTATTCGATCTATAGTACATTGAAAGCGTCGATTGTCGAACGATTTAATATAACTCTTAAAAATATGATGTGGAAGGAGTTAAGCAATCGTGGATCATACAAATGGATTGATGAATATGATAACTTAACTGAGAAATACAATAATACAGTGCATAGAACTATAAAAATTGCACCAAATGATGTTGATTCTTCGAATGAAGCTTTAATTTTACAAACAGCTTACAATCGTCTTAAAATCTACGATAAACCAAAATTTCATGTGAACGATCATGTACGAATAAGCAAATATAAACATATTTTTGAGAAGGGTTACACTCCCAATTGGACAACGGAAATCTTTCAAATAAACAAAATTCAAAATACCAATCCATGTACCTACACACTAAAGGACTATCAGGGTAATATTATCAAAGGTGCTTTCTTTAAGGAAGAGCTGTTTAAATCACGTTATCCTCATACATATTTAGTAGAAAAAGTTATTAGGAAACGAGATAATAAAGTGTATGTAAAATGGTTGGGATTTTCATCTCATCACAACTCATGGATTAATAAAGACGATATACTATAAAGAGAAGCTTAATTTTCTTAATTGGGTCAGTTTAATTTTCTTATTCAAGATGTCAAGAACATTAACTTTGACTGGAAATTCATCAATTCTCACGGCGAATTATTTTCCTCCCATAGAGCTTAACCGGGACTATGTTTGTGGGATGATTGATTTTCATACCTATTACTCAGTGCCGAATGTTGATGAAACCAATAATGTTTTTCATATTGGTGATGAAAAAATTGTGCTTCCTATTGGTTCATATGAATTTGATGACATAGCAAAATATATTATCGAAGACTATGACACTCTGGAAAAACGAACTTCTGGTGCTACACTAGATATATATGCAAATAATAATACATTAAAAGCTGAAATCTATTCTTCACACGATACAATTTTCTTTGATAAAGAGCAAAGCATCGGACCATTATTAGGATTTTCGAAACGAAAACTTGAACCTAATAAACCTCATACTTCAGACAAAAGTCTTATGATAACACAAAACAATGTTGTTCGTATTGAGTGCAATATTGTGGGTGGCTCATATCTAAATAATGTACCAGCACATACTTTATACGAGTTTTCTATAAATGTTGAACCTGGATATCAAATAGACATAACTCCAAACAATGTTATCTATTTGCCTGTGACCGTCAAAGAGATAAGTTCCATCGAAGTAAGACTTGTCAACGAAAACGGTACATTAATAAATTTTCGAGGAGAGACGATAACATTACGTTTGCACTTGAAACCTTTTGAATAAAACTATGATTATATATAATAAATATATTGTAAAGGATGATCCTTCTACCAGTTTGATAACAGCTCTTAAACGTAACACATAGTCTGTTACTGTTGGTGTTACTAAACGAAAAATAAGAAAATCATCTTAACAAAAAAAATTTCTCACTGCTGAAAATAAAAACTTTTTACTATCATTAGGATATATATTGAAGACTAATAAAACAATTCAAAATGATTGATATATTGAAAATTAAAGAACAGCCTGTTGTCTATGATGCCATTACAAAGAAAGAATATCATACATATCAACCATATTTACAATCTTTTGGTAACAATGATTAAATACGTATTGCAATTCAAAATCAAGATGTTTACATTCTGCCCCATGAAAGCTTTTTGTACATTGAAGGCTTTATTACAATTGGAAAAGCGAGAGCAGTGCCAAAAGGAGTTCAATTTCGAAATAATGCTGTTGCACATTTATTCGAGGAAATACGTTATGAGTTGAATGGCATTGAAATTGATCGAACGAGATGCTTAGGTCAAACTACTAAAATTAAAAACCTTGTGTCTCTTAACCCTAATGCCAGCACAATGTTGGAAAACGCTGGTTGGACGCTAGAGGAAAAAATTCAACCAGCTAGTGGACATTTCAATTTTTGTGTCCCACTTAAAATGCTTATGGGTTTTCCCGAAGACTTTAATAAGATAATAATAAATTCTAAACATGAGCTTATCTTATTGCGCTCTAGATCGGATAGTAAGGCTTTCTTTACCACAGATGGGGCTGAAAAAACTCAGGCAATCAACTTGCAGTTGCAGAATGTGTCATGGAAAGTTCCACACATTCAGTTATCCGATGAAGCAAAACTAAAAATCTATACCACTATCAAAAATGATACTCCTCTACCCATTGCATTTCGAACATGGGAATCGCATCTTTATCCAGAGCTTCTACAAGGTCCCCCCTCGTGATTACTACCTGGCCGTGGTGAGGGGGCCCAGTACGTGCAATGAATCTCCGAACGATGCCGGACAGGGCCACCCATACCGGTAAGGTCGTCAGAGGAGCACCGAAGCCAAACGTAATCGGGGCAATCGGGAACAACGCCCCATTGTCGAGCATGTAGACGAATCAATTCATGTCAGAGTAAACTGTAAATCTTCCTACCCCCGGTGTGCTTCAGCTACTGAAGCGCACCAAACGGCACGACCCGGAAAAACTATTTGGTATTGACGCCATGGAGCTGGTGGCTGAGGTATTGCTGGATCTGAATAAGGGGAGTGAAATCCTACTGAAATGACTCCAGCGCTAATGCCTCGGCCATCTCCCGCCCCGTTAAAACCCTGGCTAGGTCTCAAAGTACGTTCAAAACTTGTCACCATTCAGTTGGCGGTGTAGGTGCGGTTGACTTCTGTCCCGCTTAACGCTGGTCTGGCTCTGAGCACATTGCCCCATAAGGGCGTGTGCCAACCCTCGCATGGCCTCCCTGCTTGCAAAGATACCCATGGGACCTTAAGGCGACTACACAACAAGCGGAGATAGCGGCTTTGAGTTGGGGCCCATATCGCATGGACAATACGCCAACAACACAAAAAACCAAGTCCAACCCGTCAGGGGGACAACCCAACACCCCTTCGGGGACGGGAGCAATCCCGAAAACGTCCAACCCGTCAGGGGGACAGAAAAAGTCCACTCCAGGTGGCTTTACAAAAAGTGGTACGCCCAACCCTAAAGGGGGGCCGCCACAAAAGAAAATTCTGAGGCAAAGTGTTATTGCTCTCACCACTCCGGTAAGAGACAGCACTTTGCCATCTACTTCGCGAGGCAATGGAACTGCTCCAACTGCCTCAAAGAGAACCACAGGACCTTCGGCAAGCAAGCCTGTCCTGAAGGTGAAGGAAGCCAGTGCTGCCTCCACGGCATCCAAGGCGACCAATGCGTCCACCCGGGCCTACAGGACGCGAAGATCTGCTCTGCGGATTCTCGCAAAGTACGAGAAGGTGGATCCGAACTCCTTAACGGAAAGCGAAAAGGCCTCCATTGAGTGGGCCAAGAAAAACGTCGCGGTTCGACCCGTGAGTCTGCCACCTGTCACAGGGGCAACTCAAAAACGGCAAAGGTCCGTAGAGACCACCACTCCCCCCATCTCTCAAGGTGGAAAGAGGCCCAGGCTTGCCACCAAGCCCAACGCAGGTGCACGACCCTATAGCGAGATCGCAAAGAACTCGCTCATATGGGCTATTATTGACGCCAATAAGAGCGACGGCACCATCTCCCCAGCAAACTGGAAGTTGGTACAACTGGCTCTTATGCGCATCTACAGAGACGTTGTCCGTGCCCATCCTGGTCCCTCTCCCGTATGCAGGGACGCAGGATGGTATCAGGGCCACGTCAAGCTGATAGCTTGTGCAGATCAACGCTCAGCGGATCTGTACAAGCTTGCAATCGAGCAGGTAGGAGAGGTCTGGCCCGGCGCCTTGATAAAGGTGGTCACCAAAGACCAGATCCCTAGCCGACCTAGGTCAAAGGCTTGGCTACCTACCGAGCCATCGTCGCCCGAGGAGATCCTCGAAGTGCTGAAGCTCAGCAACCTTGATCTCCCAACCCATGACTGGAAGGTGGTCAAGGTCGGTGAGACCCGCGGCAACATGCATGAGGTACTCATCGTGTTAAACGAAGAGTCCCTCACGCCACTGCTTCAGAGGAAGGGCGTGGTCAACTACGGTTTCGAGTCGGCCACGCTCCGCATCTACAAGGGCACAAATCCGCAACGCATCAAGTGGCTCAGCAGCAGCACCCCCTGCACCTGTGCAGGGAGCCGCAAGTCTCACCAGCCAAATGGAAGACAACTAGGTGAAAGAGGCCCTGCAATCCGACGACGGATGCAGTACAGCCTCGACTGCCGAGCTGGCGGGGGACTTCTTCGATCTTGTCCTGGTTTCAGAACAAGAAGAAGTCTCCTCCTGTTCTGGTGACGAGGCCGAGGACCTGAACCAGACGATAGTCTGCCAGCCTAAGAATGGTGAAGGTATTGCAGATTAACCTTCACCATTCTAAGGCTGCGTCAGCAGCACTACTCCTCCGTCTGGCAAAATCAGGGGAGGACATATGCCTAATCCAGGAACCTTGGTTCTCGCAGGAACGGGTTTGTGGATTAAACCAACCAGGCTACACCCTGGTATCACCTGGCACAGGTAAGGTACGAGCCTGTATCCTAATTAAGAATTCAATTGACATGATTGCACTCAACAGGTTCTGCGATGACGACAACGCCAGCATAGCGGTCAGAGCGGGTGGTTCGCCACTATGGATAGCGTCCTGCTACATGGCGCATGACCATGGGCCTAACCCTCCAGGCAACCTTTTAAGGGCCTTGACAGCAGAAGCCAACAGGACACACACCCCCATAATCATAGGGGCGGATGCCAACTCCCATCATCAGGTGTGGGGCAGAACCGACACGAATGAAAGGGGTGAGTCACTTTTTGATTAGATATTAAGCAACTGCCTTACAGTAGCTGACATAGGTGAGGAACCTACATTTTTGACCTCGAACCGTAGCGAGGTCCTAGACCTCAAATTAATTAGTGAACGGTCATCTAGCCTTGTCCGGCAGTGGACGGTCTCTTCAGACTGCTCACTGTCAGACCATAGATATATTACCTTTATAGTTGGGGAGTTAGATACTAAAAATCCAACTAGGTTCACGAACAGGAAACGTACAAACTGGGAGAAGTTTCACTCCTCCCTTAAGTTTGCACTTGATCCGACACCTTTTCCCATCCAGAGCATACAAAGCTTAGATGAAACAGTAGACACTTTCACGTTGGCCTACGAAACCGCGGCCAACGCAGCATGTAACCCCGCTAAACCTAGGGCAAACTTAAACCTCCCTGGTGGAATGCGGAAATCGCTATCCTTAGAAGGACATGTAGAAAATGCTTCAATGAAGCCAAAAGAACATCGGACTGGCAACCCTATAGGGAGAACCTCCGAATATTTAAGTACGTCGTCAGGAAAGCGAAGCGATCGTCCTGGAGAACCTTCTGTGATAAAATAGAAAGCATCTCCGAAACGAATCGCCTACGCAAAATCCTAAGCTCGTCGCCAAGGTACCCAGGTTGCATCTAAAGGGAGAATGGGACCTGGACTGATACTCCCTCAGAAACCCTGGAGGTCCTCCTGGACACTCATTTCCCAGGTAGCTACCAGGAATCCGACCACAGACTTCCGTCCATACATCACTCCACGAATTCTTATCCCTCCCCCAGAAGGAGAATAAGTCAGAACCAAGTCAAATGGGCGATCAAATCGTTCGCCCCGTTTAAATCTCCTGCCCCAGATGGCATCATACCAGCCGACCTGCAACGCTCGTCGGAGTGGGCGATTCCCTGGCTTACAATGATTTACAACGCCTGTATGAAGTTCTCACATATTCCCGTTAAATGGCGGGAGTACAGAGTAATCTTTATACCTAAGGCAGGCAAAGCAAGTCATACGAAACCGAAAGACTTTCGTCCAATCAGCCTTTCATCCTTTCTTCTGAAAACGAGAGGATCCTTGGCTACTTCATAAATGATACCATCAGTATCGATAATATATCTGGATCTCAACATGCCTATACCAAAGGCAAATCTGTAGAGACAGCAATGCATAAAGTAATTCAACAAATTGAGAAATCACTTTCTCACAAAGAATATACGCTCAGTGCGTTTGTAGACATAGAAGGGGCGTTCAACAACGTCTGCCCACAAGCCGTGACGTCAACTTTAGCCAACTTAGGAGTTGATGGCACGATAAATAACATAGTGAAAAGTCTACTTATTGATAGGACTATCACTGCGTCGGTGGGGAACACGCAGCACAGCAGAAAAGTGGAGAGAGGAACACCCCAAGGAGGTGTCCTCTCCCCCCTTCTCAAGAATCTGGTTGTGAACTCTCTGCTAACTGTACTCGATGACATCAGATGCAATGTAGTAGCGTACGCAGATGACATTGCAATATCCGTCACCGGGAAGCATCTCGACATCATCTCGGATAGGATGTCTCAACATCTAGGAACACTCAGCCGCTGGAGCGGGGAGTGTGGACTAAAATCAATCCTAATAAAACGGAACTCGTACTCTTCTCCAGAAGATACAAGATCCCATCTTTCAACCTACCAAAATTAAATGGGGTTGTCTTGAAACTAAGCAGCCAAGTCAAATACTTAGGGCTGATACTCGACTCTAAGCTCCTATGGAGAGAAAACACCAAGGAGAGACAGAAAAGCACTCTGTGCGTTATATTGCTGTAAAAGGGCAATAGGCACAAAATGGGGACTTTCCCCCAATTCTATACAATGGCTCTACCAAGCTGTGGTGGAACCGATCCTTCTATATGGCTCAACCTTTTGGTGGCCGATCACCTATAAATCATCGTATATTCAAGCCTTAGACAGGGTGAGGAGACAGTCTGCTCTATTGATAACAAGAGCACTGAGAACTACCCCTTCCAAGGCACTTTTTACAATCCTTTGTTGGCTACCAACATCACTCCTCATCAGACAACAAGCGAAGATCGCGGCTGCGCGATTGAACACCGTCTGCCGATGGACCAGAACAGACACTGGTCACTCACAAATCTTGACAAAAGATTTCAGAATCCCGACTGATGTGGACTATCGCACCCCTTCGCTCTGCTTCGAATGCGGATATACCACCCGCATACCGAGCAGGGAGGAGTAGTGCGATGGTCTACAAATAAACCGGGACGCAATTGAAATTTATACTGACGGCTCTAAACTCGACTCAAGGGTAGGGTGCGGTATCTATTCTAACAGCTTAAACCTTAGTTCAGCCCTCCGTCTACCTGACCACTGCAGTGTATTTCAAGCGGAGGTCATGGCCAATAACCACGCCGCCAGGTGGCTCATGTGTAATGAGATATTTGGCAGGAATATTAACATTTTCACCGACAACCAGGCGGCTATCAAATCCTTTGATTGCGGACTGGAGTCCACATCAAAACTTGTCCAAGAATGCCGGAAATCTCTCAACGAGATAGCGGAACATTCAGCGGTATCCATTTTCTGGGTACCGGGGCACAGGGACATTGAAGGAAACTGCAAGGCCGATGAACTTGCTAAGATGGGCACATCGCTTCCAGAGACCTCCTTTTCTAACATAGGAATCCCACTGGCTACAGTGAAATTCCGCATAAAAGAAGAATATCTCGACCTGGCAAATAAGCTTTGGGTCGAAGAAGATTTCTGCGGGATCACTAGACAAACCTGGCCATCTCTGAATAAGAGACGATCCAGGGACCTGGTGAAACTCAGCAACACCTCCATCCATCAGACGGTATCAGTTCTCACCGGCCATTGCCTGTTCGGCAGACATGCCGCAAGGCTGGGAGCCCCATACAATGACTTTTGCCGGAGCTGTCGCTCGGAGGAGGAGGAGGAATCCATTCTCCACCTCCTGTGTCAGTGCCCGGCCTTAGCGTCAAAAAGACTGTCTCTACTGGGACACACCTTTCTGACCAGCCTCACCGAACTGTCAGAAATCAAAATTTCAGACATCGCGCGGTTCATCAGGAAGTCAAATTGGCTTCTATAGGAAGTAGAAAGGGGATAGTCGTGTCTCTATGGTACCACAAAGGGCCTATCTGTGAGCCTCCGTGAGCTATAAGCTGCCGCACCAACCTACCTACCTTCTACAAGGTCAAAATCATACATGGAATATAAAAGTTGGAACACAAATTGAGCGCCCTCGCTTTATTCTTGTTGCATTTGAGAATGATGAAAAATTTACTGCTTGCAATTTGACTGACTTAAAGGTACAACTTAACTCTGAGACATATCCTTATGATGATTTGAATTTAAATTTGTCTCGCGATCGATATGCTCTCCTATATGATATGTATACAAGATTTCAACAGAGCTACTACATGATTGACCCGCAGCCACTTTTATCGCGAGAGAGTTTTAAGAATAATCCAATAATTGTCATTGATACATCACATCAAAATGAGCGTATTAAGACTGGTGCTCTTGATATTCGTATAATGTTTAAAACAAGTGCCAATGTTAGAGCAAACACTTCTGCATACTGTGTTCTAATACACGATCGACTTTTTTCGTATAAGCCAACGCCTGGTGACATTGTAAAGCATATGTAATATAAATCATAAATTTACATAGATGATTATTTAGTTCATTCTTAGACTTTGAATGAAAAGGATCATCGTCATCGTCGTCGTCGTGGAAAACATCAATCAGAGATATCTTAAGCAATGTTAAAATTTGTTGTTTTCGATTGTCAAGGATTTCAAAGCATAAATAACCAGTTTATTTTCAAGGAAGTAGCTTTTTGTTTCAGCGAAAAGAAATATGTTCATTTTCTTATAAAATCACCATTTAGTTTTCGATTATTAAATGATAATGAAAAGAAATCTGTTTTTTGGCTACAAAACTATTATCATATGCTGGATTGGGACTCTGGTGTCTTCACTTTAGGTGAAGTGAAAAAATATCTCAAATTTCTTCTCAAGGACTATCAAGTCTATGTTAAAGGCGAGGAAAAAGCATTGTGGGCGAAGGAACTGCTACAAGATTGTCTTATTTCTGGAATAAAAGAAATTGATTGTACTCATTCGTTGAAAGAAATAAATCGTTCATACAATTTTGATGCAGAAATAAAATGTAATTATCATTGTAAGGAGAAGAGTAGAAAAAATAAGAAATATGCCTGTGCACTAAGAAACTCTATTGTTTTAACAAAATATATTAATAATCAATCAACAATGTCCACATGGCCATCATCGATATCGTGGACTAGTGTATAATTTTAATATTCTGTACACACTCTACAAAAAAATGTTTAAAAATAAAACTAATATGCACACATTTCGCTTTTGTTATTGTTTTTGTTTTATTCTATATTTATTTTTTTTTTTTTTTATGATAAGAAAATAAATTTTTTTTTGTTCGGTGGTCTTCGACAGTCTAAAAATTCCACACACAGTTTCTTCAAGGTCAGTTGTAGTTTCGTAATAAATCTTGTGGTAGGTCTATGTAGTCAAACCAATTGTTTTTATGCGGTTATCTAAAATTTCCACGCTTTCTTCAAGGTCAGTTGTGGTGTGTCCTTATCAGTTGCGTAATAAACTCTTAAAAGGTCTCAGTGCGTCAATCAAATTTTTAGTTTTCAAGGGTAGTAGGATGGTTGTTTGGATACAGGCTCTTATCAGTTAGTCGAAATTAGGTTTTAAGAACTTGTTTGAAGATGCCTGCTATTCTAGAATATTCCATAGTGCGTGTGTGTGGGTGTGTATTGATTGTGGTCAAACTTTTTTCCCACGGGGGAGGGGGCATGTTGATTTAAACATTTTTTGTGGTTTTTCTCAGTTCAAACGAGTATAAAAGGAAAAGGTTTTCGTTTTCTGAAATCATAGCGAAAGATGAATTTAATTAGAACGTTCAATTTATTTGGAATTCAATATCCTACTCCATTAAAGTTAGGATTAACCCGGATTCGTGGATGGTCGCTTAAAATAAATGCCAGGACAAGTATTAAACTTGTCCTGCATTTAGAGGATGAGAGCACACTGGAGCTGAATGGCGAGTACATTAGGATACCGGGACTGCAGGCACTTCAAAGAAGTTTATTTTTTGTGTCATGTAGTAATGAATCGCTGGAGCTATGTTTGGGTGATCACGATTGTGATATTCATCTTGTACATTAAAGTAAGTAGACAAAATATTTTGTTTTTCTTCTTGTATTTATTTAAGTTTTTTTTCCTTTTCTTTTCTTTTCAGACAATTAATTTTAAGAAACTAAAAATTATATTTAATAAAAAAAAAAAAAAAATTAAAGATATATTTAATAAAAATTTATATTTTAATGAAAATTTAATAATTGTCTCAAATCATCATCCGTAAACGGTTGAGAAAGTGGAATACTTCCTTGTTCTTCTTCTTCTTCTTCTACAATTTCGTCCTCTTTAATCAGCTCAAGCATTGGACTACTCTCATCACCGCACTTCCTTATAATATGCGGATAGCTATTTATATTTGCTATCGCTATATCCTTCAGCCCATTAAAACGAGGTGGAAGCACCAATTGTGCTTCAGCCAGCTCCAGTACAACCTTTGGTCCATATTTTGTTTTCATCCTTTTTGCCAGCTCCACCATGAAATTTTTATTAAATGACATCTTCGTCATAGATAGAAAAGGTTTATTTAATTTCCTTTTCGATATTGCGTTGAAGGCAATAGATCCAATGTCTTGATTGCCTGATGCTGTTGATTCTGCTGGTGGTGGTACCGGTCCTGTAAGTGCTGCTGATCCTGTTGGTGCTGTTGACATATTTTTCCGTTCTGACATTTTCTTAAAAAAAATTTATAAAAAATTATTTATTTATTTATTAATTTGAGAAGGAGAGCTCTGTTCTGCTCAGTGTCAAAAAATTTTCTGAATTGATCCTCTGAGTGGGCTCCGTTTTATACTTAACTATGACTCATACATATCCGTTTGACCTGATAAGAACATTTGGTTATCTAATTATTTGACCACAATTTCCAACCACAGTCGTTTCAAAAAACAAAAGGAACCCGTCCGGTCGAGCGTGGGAAACTATGATAAAAGATCTCTCACACTGATAGCGATGTGCTATTGCCTTAAATTTCTTAACTTCACTTTATCACATTCTCCTACAGTGCATTTGAAATGCGTTCAAAGATCTCCTTTGTAAATAGAACAAGGAATCCTACACACATTTTGATTTTTTGACACATTTTTCCCTGCTCAACATTTTCTTCTCATCTTCTCACCTTTTTTGCTCCAACTTTTCTTGCTCCACCTTTTTTGCTCCACCTTTTCTTACTCCACCTTTTCTTACTCCACCTTTTTCTTGCGCCACTTTTTGCTCCACCTTTTCTTGCTCCACCTTTTTTGCTCCACATTTTTTGCTCCACTTTTTTTGCTCCATTTTCCCTTGAGCTAGAATCGGCTAATCACACCTACTGATTTCTTTTTATTTTTAAAAACAATTGTACAAATCAAAGCTTAGAATTCGAAAGATACCTACATAAATATGTCACAACATTAATCATAGACATGCAACTCACTGTTATAGAGACCAATGCAGTTGAGTATTGGTATAACAGTTATGAGAGTGGTATATCAAAGAAAAGGTAGAATAGAATTTAAACAAAAACAATGCGCTAGATCGCTATAAGCATTAGCAATATAGTCGAGAACATATACAACAACAAATTAGGCAAATGATGATCGCGAAATCATTATAAAAGGAGCGTGTTCCCAATGAAAAGCAAGCATAGTGTCCTACGCTGTGCTCGGAGCAAATTGTGATACGACTTGCTAAAAATATTAAGAGGATTTTCTTTTCGAGTTATGGCAAAAGGGTAAGACCCTTTTCATGCATATATTTTTTTCTTCGCCTTTGCCGTAGAGAATTGCTAGTTTTCCTTTGTTTGTATATATATTTTTTTTTTTTTTAATTAATTTTTTTATTTTTCTTAAACAATTTTTTTTCAATTTTTTTCCTTTTTCTTTTTTTTTGTTTTGCCTCGTATTTTTTTTTTTTACTTACATTGAATATATACATTATTTTTTTTTCTCTCTTCCCCTTTTTTTTTTTTTATTAGTTTGATTTTTTTAGATGTACTTATAAATATTCATTAAAACACAAATTATATATAATATATATTTATATATATCCACTAATAAAAACATAATTGAAAATTAAATTTTGCATCTATTTCTTATTTTAATATATGTGAAGCAAACTGGATGGAAGGTGATACCTTCCCTGTCACTTGAAACTAAAATATGCCCGTTATGACGGCTTAAAGACAGGTGTGTTACTGAGCAGTGAACCACTAGGAAAAAGGTAGGATGCATTTGGGACCACTAAATGACTGACGGACCATAAAGAAGACGGACGAACGGACTGACTTAGGGAGCGTGCTAAGATATGAAATAGGAGCCACAGCACGCTCATGGTTGTGCTACGCACAGTGGGTGGGACTGCTCCATGACCTCGGACAGAGACGGATAGGAGGAGTGTATGATAGGGCAGGGTGAGTGATGAATGTGTAAAAATTTGATCGAGAGTTATGAATGTAGAGTTATACAGGGATTGTGTGGATGCGTAATTGAACGATAGGTATTTTTATGGCTACTTCCTCTTCTTTCTTTTTTTTTTAGTTTTTTTTCTGGTCCTTATTTCTCCCACCCACACATTTCGGTACGATTTTTCTTTGTTTAGATTGAGTAGAGGGTATGCGGAGTGGCAAGACTTCACGCCCATTACGGCGAGCTAGCCGCAGTTTTGCCACCGTACCAAACCGCTACTACGCACACCTACACCAACTGTCTCAATTTAACAATGGCGCCCAACGTGGGGCTTTTTTTTCTCTCAACTTTGTCATCACTTTTTAAATTTTTTTTCTACTATCATCACCATCTTCTTTCTAGCTTCTTTCATAAAAATATCTTAAAGTAGTTTTTTGTTGTGACGGGGGGAGTTTTTGTCCTGGCTGAATGCAGCAAATTCCAATAGTACTAGATACAGAATTTTTGTGCGAACGGCTAACAAAATTTTTTAATCAGTTATGTGTTAAGGGGGCTTCAACAAATCAGGGTCTAGACCAGGAGTTGAAATGCTCTTTAAGCGTAGCTGAAAACGGTTTTTGGGGAAAGGGAATGAATATTGTGAGATATGTAAAGCTACCGCAAGTTGTTGCGTCAACGACTTTACTCGTGAGGTTTTTGATCAAAAATATTCTAAATAGGCACTGAGACATCCTCTACTCTAGTTTAAGATGAAGAGCGGGTCACAGGCATGACTAAAAAGGGCGGGGTGGGGAATTCCCACGACTCGTACATGACAAACGGACAACAATGCATCCAACCAACTCCTACTGGGAATCCTGTTCAGTAACCACATATCGCAATTTATAAAATTTTTTTTTTTGATTTTTAAACCTTTGTTTTTTTTAATTTTTATATATATAAAAATATTTTTTATTTTTACTCATTACAATCCGAGATAATAATTTTTAGTAAGGATATATATATATATATATATATTTTTTTTTTAATGGACAGAGAAAACTCGAGACCTCACGAAGAGCAAAGGCTGACACGAAACCAACGCAAGCAACTAGGGTTGCCAATTGTCGGAACTATTAATACTATATTGGTAGATAGACCATCAGAATCTAGTACTATTACCAACGACAGACCTAATCACTTACAAACAAACTCACCTAGTTTTTCATCAAAAGTTAATCAGCTCTCCATTATGTCTGAAACACAGGAGGTAGAAGAAAACAATCTCCGAGATCAATTAAGTGGACTTGAGATCAATGAAAGACAGGAAGACAACACTCAAAATAACAGACGGCCAATAACCAACACTACGAATATGGATGCTAATGAAGGGTTAATGAATATACAACGACAAATAAGTGACCTTGTCCACATAATTAATACTCAAAATCAGGGCATTGTAGGTTGCATGGAGGAAATCCGCAACGTCCGAGGGAAGTTTGTAACAATAGAAAGTCAGTTAGGAATACTAGGGAACAGAAGTGTGCAGCTAGATCCACAGCCTCAATCTACGCCTTTAAGGGAACAGCCCAAGACAGGTGAGACACAAACCGGTGTTAGACATCGGTTTAACCATGAATCGAATTCAAGACTCGACGAAACATTGACAACAAGCGAGATTCTTAGAATGAACAAAATAGATTTAAATCGATGGCAAATTAAATTCGACGGCACAAATAAAGATGTTGTCAATGTTGGCTCAAGCGCTCGATTCGGTCGGACGCGTTTTTATCCGCAGTTTTCATAAAAAAAAAATAAAAAAAAAAGAAAGAAAAACAAACAACAAAAAAAAAACATAACACAAAACAAACACAAAATTAAACATTATTAAATAAAAAAAAAAATTAAATCAAAATTAAATTAATAATAATAAAAATAAGTTCAAAAATCAAATAAAAAATTAGAGACAGCGACTCTTCTAGTGCGCGAAAAGTGCATGTGAAAAAAAACAAAAAAAAAAAGAAAGAAGAAAATAAAATAAGTTTTCAACGTTCGCCGCCGTGCGGCCGACGTCGCTCGCACAGTGTTACGGAATCGTTCCAACAACAAAATGCTCTGCTAAACCTTCACTCGGTGACTTCAGGCAAGCTTTCCCGCACACCGCAGCAAACAAATGCAGTAAATGCACTACCCCTTCTGCCTACAAGCTCCAATACTCCCTGCTCGATCGCAGTAAGTACGCCAACTAATACTTTTGCTAGTCCTAAGTACACAGCTACAACGTCAACGGTTTCTGCTCTTATTGCGAGCCTCACTTCTTCAACAACAACAGCATCACTGCAAAACGAAGAAACAACCGACATACTGACAAACACTTAGTCAGAAGAAGAATACAGCAGACAAAACGAAGCCGAAATTGCTGCCCAAACCGCTGCTCAGAGCTCAGCCGTGCGCTCTACTCAAGTGAATGCTAGCGCCGCTGCCGCTATAGCAAAAAACGTTGGCGTCCACGAAAAGCAAAAGGGGTCGGCAGTGCAGACAGGCATGGATCGCTACGTCAACATCAAGCGGAAATTGAGTCCCCAAAAAATGCAAGGACAGAAGGCTCTAAAAGTATTGAAATCCAATGCATCAACGAGTACTGCTACTAGCCCAAGCCAAAATAGATTTGCGCTGCTTGCTAGCAAAGATGATAATGAATCATCTACACAAAACCCCATCAAAAAAATTAAGCCTCCCCCAATCTACTTGCGTGAGGAATGTTCCAACGCTCTGGTAGCAACTATCGCTCGTTCCATTGGCAGTAGCAACTTTCACGTTGTTTCCATTAAAAGGGGTAACGTGAAAGAAACTAAAATACAAATTTATACGGAAACCCACTATCGTACCCTGGTGAATCACTTTGATGCACTCAAAAAAGCTACTATACCTACCAGCTTAAAGCAAGCAAAGGTTTAGTGGTAGTAATAAAAGGCATCGAGCCCTCAGTTGACCCAGCAGAGATCAAAGGCGCTCTGCAAACTGCTGGTTTTCCAACGAAAACCGTTTTTAATATTAAAAACAAACAAAATATTCCGCAACCCCTATATCGCATTGAGCTTGATCCTTCAGCTAACTCCCAAAAACTAAAAAAGAACGAGGTCCACCCAATATACAATCTGCAATTTTTGCTACACCGCAAAATTACGGTCGAAGAGCCTAATAAGCGGAAAGGACCGGTTTAATGCTCTAATTGCCAAGAATTTGGTCACACGCAAAACTATTGCACATTGCACCCCGTGTGCGCTACATGTGGAGATCGGCATTCTTCGAACTCTTGTCAAGTTGATCAAGACAACCCTGATGTAAGAAAATGCAGCAACTGTGGTGGTAACCACAAAGCGAGGTATCGTGGATGCCCAATCTACATGGCAATAAAAAAAAAAACCAACCCAAGCGGAAAACTCATCAAGAAGTTCCGAATTTCCTGCCGAGCCAGCAAGGGCCAGCATCAGCTGCTCTTCCTCCCACAGCATTTTCATATGCTGACGCAGTAAAGTCTAACACTGCGACCCAAGCTCAAGCATCTCTTGCGACAGCAGCACATCCTGGTCGTACTCCTATGACTATTTCGTACGCTGACGCTGTCAGGTCGAACACTGAGGTACACCCTCAAGTTGCCATATCAAATTTGGAATCAATGATCTCAAATTTGACTAACTGCATGATGCAGTTCACTTCAACTGTGCAATCAATGCTGCAAGAGATGATGCGTGCTCAAAGCCAACTCATGCAAATTCTAATTGCAAAGAAATGAGTGTCTTAAAAATTTGTCATTGGAATGCTAACGGCATTCGACAACACAAGCTTGAAATTCAAACATTTCTTGAATTACATTCAATTGACGTAATGCTCGTCAGTGAAACCCACCTTACAAGCAAATATAATTTTACTATTAAAAATAATACGTTTTATGGCACTCATCACCCAGATGGAAAGGCACACGGCGGCACCGGTGTTTTGATCAAAACTCGAATAAAACACAGTTTAATGGATGCATTTTCCCAAAATTACTTACAAGCAACCTCTATCTCATTGCATTATGGTAACAGCATTATCGCTCTAAGTGCAGTTTACTGCCCACCGAGATTTTCTGTTACTGGTACACAATTTTTAGAGTACTTCCAAAAGCTTGGCAACAAATTCATAGCAGCTGGGGATTATAATGCTAAGCACCCACACTGGGGCTCTAGATTAATTAACCCCAAAGGGCGACAATTATATTCACTTATAATAAATAGTCGTGAAAATTTTGACTGTATTTCAACAGGTCAACCCACTTACTGGCCTTCCGACTTGCAAAAAAAACCCGACCCCATTGATTTTGCAGTCAGCAAAAACTTTGATCGTAGCGAAATACATGCTGAACCCAGCTTCGATCTGTCATCCGATCATTCCCCTATTATAATAACAATGATGGGCGTGCCCACACTCACTGAAAAACCCGGGAGAATTATAACAAAGAAAACCGACTGGCTCAAGTTTAAAAAATATATTAGCTCTCATTTGAACGAGAACACGATCCTCCGGAGCGAAAGTGATATTGAGGAAGCCATAACAGAACTAAACGATATCATAATATCGGCCGCAGTTCACGCTACCCCAAAATCAATCAGAAACCCAATAATACCTCGAAGATATACTACAAGCGAGATCGAAACCCTTGTTCGAAAAAAAGACGCCTACGAAGAGAATGGCAGCGTCAACGATCACCCTCCGCAAAGTACAACTTAACACAAGCAACTTAGCGCCTAAGAGAAGCTCTTGATAATGATCTGAGAACTAATTTAGAAAACTTCACACGAAAATTGAGCCCAACAGCCGAAACTAATTACTCTCTATGGAAAACAAACAAAAAGGTGAAGGCACCTAAAATAAACGTATCACCCCTGCGTACCAACACTGGAAGTTGGGCTAGAAAGGATGAAGAAAAAGCTCATCTTTTTGCTAAGTACCTAGAAAACGTTTTTAAGCCTAATCCACCTACCAGCCCTTACCGTTTACCACAAACTCACCCACGTCTAAACGAAAATATACGTTCATTTCAGCATAAAGACGTTCAAACTATTAAAGAGCTAAACCCTAAAAAGGCAGCAGGCTTTGATCTTATTACGCCACAGATGATACAACAACTCCCGGCCGCAGCCACAAGACTAATCCTCTTCATATTTAATGCTATATTAAGAATAGGATTTTACCCTCGAGCCTGGAAAATTTCAAAAATCATCATGAGCCCTAAGCCAGGAAAAGATCCCTCATTGCCATCATCATATAGGCCAATTAGTCTACTGCCTGTGTTCTCAAAAGTTTTTGAAAAATGTCTCTTGGCAAAAATTTTACCGTCCTTGCAAAGCTCCAGAGTAATCCCCGAGCACCAGTTTGGTTTTCGAAAAAGCCATGGTACTATTGAACAAGTAAACAGAGTTACTACCGAAATCAGAAACGCGTTTGAAAAAAAGAAATACTGCTCTGCCATATTTCTGGATATTTCACAAGCCTTTGACAAGGTTTGGCATTCTGGTTTAGTGTTTAAAATAAAACAAACACTACCCAATAATACCCACAAAGTCCTACAATCGTACCTCTCTGAAAGGAAGTTCAAAATTAGATATGGAACTCACACGACGAATGAGTTCCACATCTCAGCAGGCGTACCTCAAGGCAGCGTCCTCGGGCCATTGTTATATTTGATATACACGGCTGACCTGCCTGTTTCCCCAGAGCTATTCACATCTACATTTGCAGATGACACAGCAATTTTGTATGCACACAGCGACCCTGCGGTCGCCTCTCGAGTTCTTAATAATCATCTTCATATTGTTGAAGACTGGCTTGCGAACTGGAGAATAAAAGTAAATGAAAGCAAATGCACCCACATAACTTTCACGCTGCGTCGCGAGACATGCCCTCCAATTATGCTTAATAGCACACGAGTTCCACAGGCCAATGAAGTGAGATATCTAGGCATTCACTTAGATCGCCGACTCACATGGCGCAAGCATATTGAGGCAAAACGCACCCAAATGAAGCTGAGCGCCCAAAAACTGCACTGGCTACTCAACAGTAAGTCAAGATTGCGGCTCGAACACAAAGTGCTTCTTTATAACGCAACACTTAAGCCTATATGGACTTATGGCTCCCAGCTCTGCGGAAAAGCGAGTAACTCTATAACAGACATTATACAACGCTCACAGTCTAAAATCCTTCGGACTATCACTGGTGCTCCATGGTTCATTAAGAACGAAAACATACACAAGGACCTTTGTATCCCGTTGGTCAAAAACGAACTTATTTCATTAAGTCGCAAATATAGCACTCGGTTGTCCCAACATCCGAACTCATTAGCCAGAAATTTGTTATTAACAAACAGCTACACACGGCTCAAGAGGCGTGACCTGCCTTCTCTCTATCAGCACTAATTCTCCTATTACCCTCTGTAACAGCCTTGGAGCAATTCAACACACTAAAGGCAGCCTAATCCATGCGTTGGCTTGGACCGGAGGCCAAATAATATAAATACATATATATATATTTATATATATATATATTATATTCTAGTATTAAGATTTTTCACTTATTGTTAGTTCATAAGTTTTTTTGAAGATACAATAATAAAAACAAGTGCAAAAAAAAAAAAAAAAAACAAATAAAGAGATGACGGTAGAGAGTTTTCTTTTTCGAATAGAACGATTAGCAGAAACGCGCGGAATTCCGCATAACAAGCTCTCCAAGGATTTCCACTGCTTACTAAAAGATAATGCGGAAAAATGGTATTGGCAGGTATTGGAAGATAATAAGGATAATCCCGACTTTGATTATGAAGATATCAAGCGTGAGCTCCTCAGTCACTTTAAGTCTACGCAGACGGATTTCGAAGTAATAAAGGAACTTGTAGAGCGTAAGCAACAAATAGGGGAATCATTCGAGGAGTTTTATACCGAAATGCATAATATTAGCTTTAAATTGCAAAACAGGGTAGCAGAGGGAGACTTAGTCAACATAGTAAAAAATAATCTGAGGGGACAAGTAGCGACTATGTTGTTTTCAAGCAAAATATTAACACTACCGGAATTAAAAACGGAATGCAAAAGAGCTGAAAAGGTATTGCGAGACTCAAGACCGAAACCCCGACAAGTGAGTGAAATACATGTTGACGAAATGACATCAGGCGAACAGGCTAAGGACGTTATAAGACAAAATAGTGTAGAAGCAGTTACATACCATCCAAACCCAACAAGACGGTATGATCATAGAAGCGCTAGTGCAGAACCCAAACCTGAAAGACCACCAGTAACGATTAACAATCAAACCAAAAATAGTTTCAAGAGCCCAGTAAATAAACCCAATTTGTGTCCATCCCCATTTCACTTAAATCTTTGTTTCAGTTGTAGCATGCCAGGAGATTACTACAGGAAAAATAATGAAACCACTGAAGTCTGCCAGAGTTCGTTTCATGCAATGAAATGTTTTTTGTGTGATAAAAGCGATTCATATTGTGTGTATGAAGGTAATAGGCCGAAAACTTTTTTAAACGTGGCACGAGCCCCGAGCCACTCAGAACAGACTCCGGAACCCCTTCAATTTTAAGCCGTCCCCTTACATCGACAACCAACACACCACTCAAGAAACAACCAAAACCACTCCACCAACGAATAGTAGAATATGAACAAGCAAGGGCACGAATATTTTGTGAATCTCTGAGTACAAACCGAAAAAGAAGAATTGTTAAAAAAATCGAAAAACTCAGAAAAAGACATAAAATCTTGCGAAAAATAAAAAGAAACGTAGTGTCATCGGTCTGTACCGTTCAGGGGGATAATAGGCTCTTTGCTAAAACAAAAGTGGGAGGGATGGAAGTTACGGCATTATTGGATTCAGGCGCGACTAGGAGGGTTGAAGTTAGTAAAAGGAAGAGAAAATAAAATTTATAAAATAAAAACGGAAAAAATAAAAACCGCCAATGGTGGAGAAACACCAGTAACAGGCGTTATAACTCTGCCAGTCGAGTGGAATAATGAAACAAAGAGCATAGACTTTTATATTGTCCCAGCGTTAGAGCAAGATGTCTACTTTGGAATAGATTTTTGGTATTCTTTCGAGATAGATCTGTTAGGAAAAGTCCGGACCAAAAATGCTATAGAAGAACTACAAAACCCTGGGCAAAGACTCACAGCTGAGGAACCAGTAAACATGGTCAGACAACATGATCTCTCTAAGACACAACAAGAAAAGTTAGATCAGGTTAAACTAGAATTTCCTTCATACTCAGTGCATGGCTTAGGTAAAACACCTCTTGAAGAACATGTGATTGAAATCATAAATGAAGACGTACCAATAAAACAACGACACTGTCCAGTGTCACCAGTAATTCAGGAATTGCTGTACGCCGAATTAGATAGAATGATAGCACTAGGAGTAATCGAGGAGTCTAACAGTAGTTGGAGTACACCTGTAACGTTAGTACGAAAACCTGGCAAAAACAGGATTTGTTTAGATGCGCGTAAGGTAAATGAACGAACAATTAAAGACGCATATCCATTGCCAAACATTGATGGTATATTAAGCCGCCTACAGGACACAAAATATATCTCAGCGATAGATCTAAAGGACGCTTTTTGGCAAATACCCTTAGAAAAATAGTCACGGCAAAAAACCGCCTTTAATGTCCCAGGGCGTCCGCTATTTCAGTACACTGTTATGCCATTTGGATTGTGCAATGCTGCACAAAGAATGTGCAGATTGATGGATAAGGTTATACCAGCCAGGCTCAGGGAAAATGTATTTGTCTACTTGGACGATCTATTGTTATGTTCAACAGATTTCGAGAATCACATACTATTGCTAAAAGAGGTAGGCCAGTGCTTGAACCAAGCAAAGCTAACCATCAACGTCGAAAAAAGCAAATTCTGTTTCCGAGAATTAAAATACTTAGGTGTTATTGTAGGAGAGGGCACCATTAGGACAGACGAAAGCAAAATTACGGCAGTCAAAGATTTTCCGATACCAAAATCTCCGAAACAACTCCGGAGATTCCTTGGAATTACAGGCTGGTACCGGAGATTTATCCAGGATTACGCATCAATAGCAGCACCCTTGCACTCATGCCTTACCAAAGACAGAATAACAAAATTCTGCCTGGACGAAGAAGCCTTAAAGGCCTATGATGATTTAAAACAAGCAATGATAAGCGCACCAGTGCTTGTCAACCCTAATTTTAAGAAACATTTCTATATTCAATGTGATGCCTCTAACGATGGTGTTGGGGGGGTCTTATTTCAGTTAGATGATGAGGGTAATGAAAGCCCTATAGCGTATGTATCGACAAAGCTCAACAAAGCGCAGAAAAACTATAGCGTTACAGAGCTTGAATGCTATGCAGCTATACTGTCTGTAAAACGCTTCCGACCATATGTGGAAGGTCTTCCATTCACTATAATCACAGATCACGCCAGCCTTAAATGGCTTATGAATCAAAAAGACTTGTCAGGGAGACTAGCCCGTTGGAGCTTAAAGCTACAGCGATACAATTTTGAGATCAAACATAGGAAAGGCTCCCAGAATATAGTTCCCGACACACTATCGAGAGCGTATATTGAAGAACTGAGAATAGAAAGAAAACTTGATATCGATCTAGACTCGCCTAGCTTTCAGTCCGATGAGTACAAAGAACTTATCAGAAAAATTGAAGAAAATAAAAACCAACTGCCAGACCCTTGTGAATCTCAGGGTTATGTGTATAAGAGGACACAATTTGCCAGTGGGGATCCTATTCAAGAGGATCGGGCATGGAAATTGTGGGTACCCCGAGATCTCCGTGACGATCTAGTAGAAAAGGCACATTTTGCAGAATCAACAGGACACGGGGGGATTCATAAGACACTTGAAAGGGTAAAACTCAAGTACTATTCGCCAGGATTATCAAAAAGTGTTCAGAAAATTGTTAATAATTTTGAGTCCTGTAAATGCAACAAAAGCCATAATTTTATAAAAAACCACCAATGGGAGCACAACAAAATACCTTACGTCCATTCCAAAGACTCTACATTGACTTTATGGGGCCATACCCCAGAACAAAAGCTGGCAATGCATACAATTTCGTTTGTTTAGATCATTTTTCAAAATATGTCTTTCTAAAACCAATGAGAAAGGCCGTAACCACAGAAGTAATAAAATATCTTGAAAAAGACATTTTTCACATATTTGGAGTGCCAGAGTTTGTACACTCAGATAACGGAAAGCAATTCATTTCAGGGCAATTCCAAAAATTTCTTGAGAACTATGGTATAACCCACGTAAAAACTGCCGTATATTCACCTCAAGCTAATGCTTCAGAAAGAGTTAATCGGTCTGTTTTGCAAATGATTAGGGCTTTTATTAAAAACGACCAACGTAAATGGGATGATTATGTTAGTAATGCCGCTTTTGCACTACGTAGCGCCGTCCATAGTGCCACAAAATTAGAACCTTACTACGTACTGTTTGGGTTACATATGATGCAACATGGCGATTCGTATAAGCTCAGCCGCCGTTTAGACACTTTGGGAAAAGAAGACTTTAGGATCTCCTGTCAAACGGACAAACAACAAATAATTCAAGACTGGGTACTAAGAGAATTAAAAAACGCATACGAAAAGGCTGCAAAAACTTACAATACACGTTGTAGAGAGATAAAATATAAAGAAGGACAAATTGTTTATAGGAAAAATTTCCGCCAAAGCCAGCTTGTTGAAGGGTACAACTCCAAACTTGCTCCAACAAATGTGAGGTGCGTGATTATGAAGTGTATAGGAAATTCCATGTACGAATAAGGCAATATGTCAGGGAAAAATATCGGAGTATACCATGCTAAGGATCTTTTCGCTGCATAAATAGCTTCACTAAATTTACTTCAAGCAATACAATATGCTAATAGTATATACAATATTTATATTAAAAAGCCCGGTTAGTTTAGTCAGTAGAACATGATCCTCAAACTCAGGGGTAGGTCGAAGCCACACGTTGAATAGTTGAAAGAAGAAGGTAATAAAATGTGAAAAAAAAAAAATAAAAATAAAAAATTTATTAAGATAGAATATCCAGCTCCGATGGTTATTTTCGGATTCATTCCATATCGCACACGTCAATGCGACAATATGCGATATCGATGGTCCCGAGCCTGTAACGTAGCAGTGCAGACAATTTAAATTCAACCTTGTTCCCAATGAACTCGCGGTAAAATTAATAAATACATCCAATTTGTGAGATACGTATATATTTATTGAATATATGTATATATATTTTTTTTTAAATAACAAAAAAAAAAAAAAAAGAAAGAAAAAAAAGGAAAAAGGAAAGAAATAGATACATTAGTATTCCTTAATATGAGACATAAAGAGAAGAAGAAGGAAAAACAAGCAAAAAGTAATTCCCTACGACAGGTAAGCCGCTTAAAATCATCTACATCCTTATACATTTGATTATTTTAAAAATAAAAATAAAGGATTAACTAAATATGGAAACCGTCGAACAAAGATTTGAAGAGAGCAAGACTCGGTTCCAAGAATCTATGAAGCGGATCCGCCAAACGCTGCCGAAAACCAAACTGCTACCAGCCGATCTCGAAGAAGTTGCGTACAACAAAAAGATATCGGTTAGACCGAAGTCTTCCAACACTAGCTATCAACCTGATCGTCGGCTCATTGATACGACTCTATTGCCAGAGGAAGAAAGGTATGCTCCTCCACGGCCAACGCCCAGCGAACCACAAAATAACGACGAAGGCCTGCTCGACATACTATTGCGCAAGCTAGTGATGTGTTGATTCTCGATGGGTATGACCCAAACGAGGATGACTGGAGTTGGCTAAGCGAAGAAGAGACGCCCACAGTCAGCAATAGCTCCGAAGCACCAACCACCGCCATACATACGGAAATCCCCATGCAAGTCCGAAAAGAAGTCCGGGAAGCTCAAAACGGAAGGCGGCCAGGAAAAACCCTAAAATATAGGAAGGAAATAAATGGAGAGTACTTCCAAATTAAAATTACAAAAACGGGCATACCACATGCCAAAAGGGTTGCAGGTCCGCAAGATCACTCCCCATCATCAGCGAATCCAATAACGCAGGCAGCAGTGCCCAACAACAGCATGCAACGCAAAAGGCATCGAGGTGGCAGACACTGGGAGTGGTACGCCGACAAATATAGAAAAATAGTGAATAAGAATATTTTTCATCAATGGTTATACAATACAAAAAGGATCTCTGAATTAACAAAATATTTTTGAATTATTATTGTTATTAAAATCTTTTTAAACTAATATTAAAATACTAGTATTATTGAATTATTATTGAAGTATTATTGAATTATTATTGAATTATTATTGAATTGTTATTGAATTGTAATTGAATTATTATTGAACTGAATAATCGTAGATATACAGGTGTGTGATTGGATTCCCGGGAATTCATTTCACCGGGAAATTGAAATAAAAATTCGGGAATTTAAATATGTTCGAAATTTTTTAATTCGAAAACTTTATCCTATAGCCGCTCTTTTGTTTTTGACAAGGTCATTTCTTTAAAAAATGCCATACAATCTTCAAAATATTGGAGGAACGAAATTCCCTTTCCCCAAAATTTGGGGAAAGGGAATCCAATCACATGCCCGATAGAAAAAAAAAAAAAAAAAAAAAAAGAAACTGAATGAGATATTTTTTTTTTTTTGTTATGTAGGTAATAAATTATTGTAGACTACTGTAATAAGAGAAGTCAAAGGGAAAGCAAAAAAAAAAAAGGAAAAAAATGACACTCAAAAAGGGAGAAGGGGAAAGGGAAAGAGAAAGAAAAGAAGAAAGGAATAAATTTAAGAAAAAGGACGGAAAGCTAAAATATAACGTAACGAATACAGTAACAATAATAACACTCACCGTAATGATCACCAACAGCAGCACTCGCAGTAACGCAGAATTTTGCGCAGCTTTCGAAGCATGCAGTTATAATTTGCATTAATAACTTTTAATCAACTCGCGATTGTTTACGTTTTATTGACAAGTAGTCAAGAAAGTCAAGAAAAGCGAAGGAAGGAAATTCACGAACTAGGAATAATACTAGTATTTTGTTCCTGCAGGTTTGCATTTATATTTCCACCAAAATAATAACGATTTCTTTTTATTTTTAAATACAATTGTACAAATCAAAGCTTGGAATTCGAAAGATACCTACATAAATATGTCACAACATTAATCATAGACATGCAACTCACTGTTATAGAGACCAATGCAGTTGAGTATTGGTATAACAGTTATGAGAGTGGTATATCAAAGAAAAGGTAGAATAGAATTTAAACAAAAACAATGCGCTAGATCGCTATAAGCATTAGCAATATAGTCGAGAACATATACAACAACAAATTAGGCAAATGATGATCGCGAAATCATTATAAAAGGAGCGTGTTCCCAATGAAAAGCAAGCATAGTGTCCTACGCTGTGCTCGGAGCAAATTGTGATACGACTTGCTAAAAATATTAAGAGGATTTTCTTTTCGAGTTATGGCAAAAGGGTAAGACCCTTTTCATGCATATAGTTTTTTCTTCGCCTTTGCCGTAGAGAATTGCTAGTTTTCCTTTGTTTGTATATTTTTTTTTTTTTTTAATTTATTTTTTTATTTTTGTTAAACAATTTTTTTTAAATTTTTTTCCTTTTTCTTTTTTTTTGTTTTGCCTCGTATTTTTTTTATTTTTTACTTACATTGAATATATACATTATTTTTTTTTTCTCTCTTTCCCCCCTTTTTTTTTGTTATTAGTTTGATTTTTTTAGATGTACTTATAAATATTCATTAAAACAAATATTATATATAATATATATATATATATCCACTAATAAAAACATAATTGAAAATAAAATTTTGCATCTATTTCTTATTTTAATATATGTGAAGCAAACTGGATGGAAGGTGATACCTTCCCTGTCACTTGAAACTAAAATATGCCCGTTATGACGGCTTAAAGACAGGTGTGTTACTGAGCAGTGAACCACTAGGAAAAACGTAGGATGCATTTGGGACCACTAAATGACTGACGGACCATAAAGAAGACGGACGAACGGACTGACTTAGGGAGCGTGCTAAGATATGAAATAGGAGCCACAGCACGCTCATGGTTGTGCTACGCACAGTGGGTGGGACTGCTCCATGACCTCGGACAGAGACGGATAGGAGGAGTGTATGATAGGGCAGGGTGAGTGACGAATGTGTAAAAATTTGATCGAGAGTTATGAATGTAGAGTTATACAGGGATTGTGTGGATGCGTAATTGAACGATAGGTATTTTTATGGCTACTTCCTCTTCTTTCTTTTTTTTTTAGTTTTTTTTTGGTCCTTATTTCTCCCACCCACACATTTCGGTACGATTTTTCTTTGTTTAGATTGAGTAGAGGGTATGCGGAGTGGCAAGACTTCACGCCCATTACGGCGAGCTAGCCGCAGTTTTGCCACCGTACCAAACCGCTACTACGCACACCTACACCAACTGTCTCAATTTAACAATGGCGCCCAACGTGGGGCTTTTTTTTCTCTCAACTTTGTCATCACTTTTTAAATTTTTTTTCTACTATCATCACCATCTTCTTTCTAGCTTCTTTCATAAAAATATCTTAAAGTAGTTTTTTGTTGTGACGGGGGGAGTTTTTGTCCTGGCTGAATGCAGCAAATTCCAATAGTACTAGATACAGAATTTTTGTGCGAACGGCTAACAAAATTTTTTTACACCAACTGTCTCAATTTAACACACCATGTTTTGTTACAAATGAAAGAAAACATAGAGACCTCAACGTTAAAATGGTGAAAAATGGCTAAAAAGAAATAATCGACCAGCGGTTCCAAATACAACAGGTGCAATCCATGCACATTAAACAACACAGCTTTCATAGCAGATTGCCGACGCGGTTTTCGGAGTGCAATCCATGCGTTTCCAAAAACAACAGCTTTCCTAGCTATAAATTCCAAAAATCTACATCCTCCCGGGTAATCCACTGCATAACCACCTTACTGAGCTTTATATTATGCTCTCCAACACCGTTCTCACTTACATGTGCTCCTACACACACATCATAAAAGCCTAGCTCCAGCGAAAAGGCACGTAATTATCAAAAAATTACAACTCATAAAGGATTCTTCAAATCTGAATATGCTCTGTGATATATAATTGTGCAACTTTAGGTGCAAGATTTAAAAAAAATTATTGATAGACTCCTATCCTAAACCGGTGTTTTGATCAAAACTCGAATAAAACACAGTTTAATGGATGCATTTTCCCAAAATTACTTACAAGCAACCTCTATCTCATTGCATTATGGTAACAGCATTATCGCTCTAAGTGCAGTTTACTGCCCACCGAGATTTTCTGTTACTGGTACACAATTTTTAGAGTACTTCCAAAAGCTTGGCAACAAATTCATAGCAGCTGGGGATTATAATGCTAAGCACCCACACTGGGGCTCTAGATTAATTAACCCCAAAGGGCGACAATTATATTCACTTATAATAAATAGTCGTGAAAATTTTGACTGTATTTCAACAGGTCAACCCACTTACTGGCCTTCCGACTTGCAAAAAAAACCCGACCCCATTGATTTTGCAGTCAGCAAAAACTTTGATCGTAGCGAAACACATGCTGAACCCAGCTTCGATCTGTCATCCGATCATTCCCCTATGATAATAACAATGATGGGCGTGCCCACACTCACTGAAAAACCCGGGAGAATTATAACAAAGAAAACCGACTGGCTGAAGTTTAAAAAATATATTAGCTCTCATTTGAACGAGAACACGATCCTCCGGAGCGAAAGTGATATTGAGGAAGCCATAACAGAACTAAACGATATCATAATATCGGCCGCAGTTCACGCTACCCCAAAATCAATCAGAAACCCAATAATACCTCGAAGATATACTACAAGCGAGATCGAAACCCTTGTTCGAGAAAAAAGACGCCTACGAAGAGAATGGCAGCGTCAACGATCACCCTCCGCAAAGTACAACTTAACACAAGCAACTAAGCGCCTAAGAGAAGCTCTTGATAATGATCTGAGAACTAATTTAGAAAACTTCACACGAAAATTGAGCCCAACAGCCGAAACTAATTACTCTCTATGGAAAACAAACAAAAAGGTGAAGGCACCTAAAATAAACGTATCACCCCTGCGTACCAACACTGGAAGTTGGGCTAGAAAGGATGAAGAAAAAGCTCATCTTTTTGCTAAGTACCTAGAAAACGTTTTTAAGCCTAATCCACCTACCAGCCCTTACCGTTTACCACAAACTCACCCACGTCTAAACGAAAATATACGTTCATTTCAGCATAAAGACGTTCAAACTATTAAAGAGCTAAACCCAAAAAAGGCAGCAGGCTTTGATCTTATTACGCCACAGATGATACAACAACTCCCGGCCGCAGCCACAAGACTAATCCTCTTCAAATTTTATGCTATATTAAGAATAGGATTTTACCCTCGAGCCTGGAAAATTTCAAAAATCATCATGAGCCCTAAGCCAGGAAAAGATCCCTCATTGCCATCATCATATAGGCCAATTAGATATGGAACTCACACGACGAATGAGTTCCACATCTCAGCAGGCGTACCTCAAGGCAGCGTCCTCGGGCCATTGTTATATTTGATATACACGGCTGACCTGCCTGTTTCCCCAGAGCTATTCACATCTACATTTGCAGATGACACAGCAATTTTGTATGCACACAGCGACCCTGCGGTCGCCTCTCGAGTTCTTAATAATCATCTTCATATTGTTGAAGACTGGCTTGCGAACTGGAGAATAAAAGTAAATGAAAGCAAATGCACCCACATAACTTTCACGCTGCGTCGCGAGACATGCCCTCCAATTATGCTTAATAGCACACGAGTTCCACAGGCCAATGAAGTGAGATATCTAGGCATTCACTTAGATCGCCGACTCACATGGCGCAAGCATATTGAGGCAAAACGCACCCAAATGAAGCTGAGCGCCCAAAAACTGCACTGGCTACTCAACAGTAAGTCAAGATTGCGGCTCGAACACAAAGTGCTTCTTTATAACGCAACACTTAAGCCTATATGGACTTATGGCTCCCAGCTCTGCGGAAAAGCGAGTAACTCTATAACAGACATTATACAACGCTCACAGTATAAAATCCTTCGGACTATCACTGGTGCTCCATGGTTCATTAAGAACGAAAACATACACAAGGACCTTTGTATCCCGTTGGTCAAAAACGAACTTATTTCATTAAGTCGCAAATATAGCACTCGGTTGTCCCAACATCCGAACTCATTAGCCAGAAATTTGTTATTAACAAACAGCTACACACGGCTCAAGAGGCGTGACCTGCCTTCTCTCTATCAGCACTAATTCTCCTATTACCCTCTGTAACAGCCTTGGAGCAATTCAACACACTAAAGGCAGCCTAATCCATGCGTTGGCTTGGACCGGAGGCCAAATAATATAAATACATATATATATATTATATATATATATATATATATTATATTCTTGTATTAAGATTTTTCACTTATTGTTAGTTCATAAGTTTTTTTGAAGATACAATAATAAAAACAAGTGCAAAAAAAAAAAAAAAAACAAATAAAGAGATGACGGTAGAGAGTTTTCTTTTTCGAATAGAACGATTAGCAGAAACGCGCGGAATTCCGCATAACAAGCTCTCCAAGGATTTCCACTGCTTACTAAAAGATAATGCGGAAAAATGGTATTGGCAGGTATTGGAAGATAATAAGGATAATCCCGACTTTGATTATGAAGATATCAAGCGTGAGCTCCTCAGTCACTTTAAGTCTACGCAGACGGATTTCGAAGTAATAAAGGAACTTGTAGAGCGTAAGCAACAAATAGGGGAATCATTCGAGGAGTTTTATACCGAAATGCATAATATTAGCTTTAAATTGCAAAACAGGGTAGCAGAGGGAGACTTAGTCAACATAGTAAAAAATAATCTGAGGGGACAAGTAGCGACTATGTTGTTTTCAAGCAAAATATTAACACTATCGGAATTAAAAACGGAATGCAAAAGAGCTGAAAAGGTATTGCGAGACTCAAGACCGAAACCCCGACAAGTGAGTGAAATACATGTTGACGAAATGACATCAGGCGAACAGGCTAAGGACGTTATAAGACAAAATAGTGTAGAAGCAGTTACATACCATGCAAACCCAACAAGACGGTATGATCATAGAAGCGCTAGTGCAGAACCCAAACCTGAAAGACCACCAGTAACGATTAACAATCAAGCCAAAAATAGTTTCAAGAGCCCAGTAAATAAACCCAATTTGTGTCCATCCCCATTTCACTTAAATCTTTGTTTCAGTTGTAGCATGCCAGGAGATTACTACAGGAAAAATAATGAAACCACTGAAGTCTGCCAGAGTTCGTTTCATGCAATGAAATGTTTTTTGTGTGATAAAAGCGATTCATATTGTGTGTATGAAGGTAATAGGCCGAAAACTTTTTTAAACGTGGCACAGGTGACCCGAGCCCCGAGCCACTCAGAACAGACTCCGGAACCCCTTCAATTTTAAGCCGTCCCCTTACATCGACAACCAACACACCACTCAAGAAACAACCAAAACCACTCCACCAACGAATAGTAGAATATGAACAAGCAAGGGCACGAATATTTTGTGAATCTCTGAGTACAAACCAAAAAAGAAGAATTGTTAAAAAAATCGAAAAACTCAGAAAAAGACATAAAATCTTGCGAAAAATAAAAAGAAACGTAGTGTCATCGGTCTGTACCGTTCAGGGGGATAATAGGCTCTTTGCTAAAACAAAAGTGGGAGGGATGGAAGTTACGGCATTATTGGATTCAGGCGCGACTAGGAGGGTTGAAGTTAGTAAAAGGAAGAGAAAATAAAATTTATAAAATAAAAACGGAAAAAATAAAAACCGCCAATGGTGGAGAAACACCAGTAACAGGCGTTATAACTCTGCCAGTCGAGTGGAATAATGAAACAAAGAGCATAGACTTTTATATTGTCCCAGCGTTAGAGCAAGATGTCTACTTTGGAATAGATTTTTGGTATTCTTTCGAGATAGATCTGTTAGGAAAAGTCCGGACCAAAAATGCTATAGAAGAACTACAAAACCCTGGGCAAAGACTCACAGCTGAGGAACCAGTAAACATGGTCAGACAACATGATCTCTCTAAGACACAACAAGAAAAGTTAGATCAGGTTAAACTAGAATTTCCTTCATACTCAGTGCATGGCTTAGGTAAAACACCTCTTGAAGAACATGTGATTGAAATCATAAATGAAGACGTACCAATAAAACAACGACACTGTCCAGTGTCACCAGTAATTCAGGAATTGCTGTACGCCGAATTAGATAGAATGATAGCACTAGGAGTAATCGAGGAGTCTAACAGTAGTTGGAGTACACCTGTAACGTTAGTACGAAAACCTGGCAAAAACAGGATTTGTTTAGATGCGCGTAAGGTAAATGAACGAACAATTAAAGACGCATATCCATTGCCAAACATTGATGGTATATTAAGCCGCCTACAGGACACAAAATATATCTCAGCGATAGATCTAAAGGACGCTTTTTGGCAAATACCCTTAGAAAAATAGTCACGGCAAAAAACCGCCTTTAATGTCCCAGGGCGTCCGCTATTTCAGTACACTGTTATGCCATTTGGATTGTGCAATGCTGCACAAAGAATGTGCAGATTGATGGATAAGGTTATACCAGCCAGGCTCAGGGAAAATGTATTTGTCTACTTGGACGATCTATTGTTATGTTCAACAGATTTCGAGAATCACATACTATTGCTAAAAGAGGTAGGCCAGTGCTTGAACCAAGCAAAGCTAACCATCAACGTCGAAAAAAGCAAATTCTGTTTCCGAGAATTAAAATACTTAGGTGTTATTGTAGGAGAGGGCACCATTAGGACAGACGAAAGCAAAATTACGGCAGTCAAAGATTTTCCGATACCAAAATCTCCGAAACAACTCCGGAGATTCCTTGGAATTACAGGCTGGTACCGGAGATTTATCCAGGATTACGCATCAATAGCAGCACCCTTGCACTCATGCCTTACCAAAGACAGAATAACAAAATTCTGCCTGGACGAAGAAGCCTTAAAGGCCTATGATGATTTAAAACAAGCAATGATAAGCGCACCAGTGCTTGTCAACCCTAATTTTAAGAAACATTTCTATATTCAATGTGATGCCTCTAACGATGGTGTTGGGGGGGTCTTATTTCAGTTAGATGATGAGGGTAATGAAAGCCCTATAGCGTATGTATCGACAAAGCTCAACAAAGCGCAGAAAAACTATAGCGTTACAGAACTTGAATGCTATGCAGCTATACTGTCTGTAAAACGCTTCCGACCATATGTGGAAGGTCTTCCATTCACTATAATCACAGATCACGCCAGCCTTAAATGGCTTATGAATCAAAAAGACTTGTCAGGGAGACTAGCCCGTTGGAGCTTAAAGCTACAGCGATACAATTTTGAGATCAAACATAGGAAAGGCTCCCAGAATATAGTTCCCGACACACTATCGAGAGCGTATATTGAAGAACTGAGAATAGAAAGAAAACTTGATATCGATCTAGACTCGCCTAGCTTTCAGTCCGATGAGTACAAAGAACTTATCAGAAAAATTGAAGAAAATAAAAACCAACTGCCAGACCTCTGTGAATCTCAGGGTTATGTGTATAAGAGGACACAATTTGCCAGTGGGGATCCTATTCAAGAGGATCGGGCATGGAAATTGTGGGTACCCCGAGATCTCCGTGACGATCTAGTAGAAAAGGCACATTTTGCAGAATCAACAGGACACGGGGGGATTCATAAGACACTTGAAAGGGTAAAACTCAAGTACTATTCGCCAGGATTATCAAAAAGTGTTCAGAAAATTGTTAATAATTTTGAGTCCTGTAAATGCAACAAAAGCCATAATTTTATAAAAAGACCACCAATGGGAGCACAACAAAATACCTTACGTCCATTCCAAAGACTCTACATTGACTTTATGGGGCCATACCCCAGAACAAAAGCTGGCAATGCATACATTTTCGTTTGTTTAGATCATTTTTCAAAATATGTCTTTCTAAAACCAATGAGAAAGGCCGTAACCACAGAAGTAATAAAATATCTTGAAAAAGACATTTTTCACATATTTGGAGTGCCAGAGTTTGTACACTCAGATAACGGAAAGCAATTCATTTCAGGGCAATTCCAAAAATTTCTTGAGAACTATGGTATAACCCACGTAAAAACTGCCGTATATTCACCTCAAGCTAATGCTTCAGAAAGAGTTAATCGGTCTGTTTTGCAAATGATTAGGGCTTTTATTAAAAACGACCAACGTAAATGGGATGATTATGTTAGTAATGCCGCTTTTGCACTACGTAGCGCCGTCCATAGTGCCACAAAATTAGAACCTTACTACGTACTGTTTGGGTTACATATGATGCAACATGGCGATTCGTATAAGCTCAGCCGCCGTTTAGACACTTTGGGAAAAGAAGACTTTAGGATCTCCTATCAAACGGACAAACAACAAATAATTCAAGACTGGGTACTAAGAGAATTAAAAAACGCATACGAAAAGGCTGCAAAAACTTACAATACACGTTGTAGAGAGATAAAATATAAAGAAGGACAAATTGTTTATAGGAAAAATTTCCGCCAAAGCCAGCTTGTTGAAGGGTACAACTCCAAACTTGCTCCAACAAATGTGAGGTGCGTGATTATGAAGTGTATAGGAAATTCCATGTACGAATAAGGCAATATGTCAGGGAAAAATATCGGAGTATACCATGCTAAGGATCTTTTCGCTGCATAAATAGCTTCACTAAATTTACCTCAAGCAATACAATATGCTAATAGTATATACAATATTTATATTAAAAAGCCCGGTTAGTTTAGTCAGTAGAACATGATCCTCAAACTCAGGGGTAGGTCGAAGCCACACGTTGAATAGTTGAAAGAAGAAGGTAATAAAATGTGAAAAAAAAAAAAAATAAAAATAAAAAATTTATTAAGATAGAATATCCAGCTCCGATGGTTATTTTCGGATTCATTCCATATCGCACACGTCAATGCGACAATATGCGATATCGATGGTCCCGAGCCTGTAACGTAGCAGTGCAGACAATATAAATTCAACCTTGTTCCCAATGAACTCGCGGTAAAATTAATAAATACATCCAATTTGTGAGATACGTATATATTTATTGAATATATGTATATATATTTTTTTTTAAATAACAAACAAAAAAAAAAAGAAAGAAAAAAAGGAAAAAGGAAAGAAATAGATACATTAGTATTCCTTAATATGAGACATAAAGAGAAGAAGAAGGAAAAACAAGCAAAAAGTAATTCCCTACGACAGGTAAGCCGCTTAAAATCATCTACATCCTTATACATTTGATTATTTTAAAAATAAAAATAAAGGATTAACTAAATATGGAAACCGTCGAACAAAGATTTGAAGAGAGCAAGACTCGGTTCCAAGAATCTATGAAGCGGATCCGCCAAACGCTGCCGAAAACCAAACTGCTACCAGCCGATCTCGAAGAAGTTGCGTACAACAAAAAGATATCGGTTAGACCGAAGTCTTCCAACACCAGCTATCAACCTGATCGTCGGCTCATTGATACGACTCTATTGCCAGAGGAAGAAAGGTATGCTCCTCCACGGCCAACGCCCAGCGAACCACAAAATAACGACGAAGGCCTGCTCGACATACTATTGCGCAAGCTAGTGATGTGTTGATTCTCGATGGGTATGACCCAAACGAGGATGACTGGAGTTGGCTAAGCGAAGAAGAGACGCCCACAGTCAGCAATAGCTCCGAAGCACCAACCACCGCCATACATACGGAAATCCCCATGCAAGTCCGAAAAGAAGTCCGGGAAGCTCAAAACGGAAGGCGGCCAGGAAAAACCCTAAAATATAGGAAGGAAATAAATGGAGAGTACTTCCAAATTAAAATTACAAAAACGGGCATACCACATGCCAAAAGGGTTGCAGGTCCGCAAGATCACTCCCCATCATCAGCGAATCCAATAACGCAGGCAGCAGTGCCCAACAACAGCATGCAACGCAAAAGGCATCGAGGTGGCAGACACTGGGAGTGGTACGCCGACAAATATAGAAAAATAGTGAATTAGAATATTTTTCATCAATGGTTATACAATACAAAAAGGATCTCTGAATTAACAAAATATTTTTGAATTATTATTGTTATTAAAATCTTTTTAAACTAATATTAAAATACTAGTATTATTGAATTATTATTGAAGTATTATTGAATTATTATTGAATTATTATTGAATTGTTATTGAATTGTAATTGAATTATTATTGAACTGAATAATCGTAGATATACAGGTGTGTGATTGGATTCCCGGGAATTCATTTCACCGGGAAATTGAAATAAAAATTCGGGAATTTAAATATGTTCGAAATTTTTTAATTCGAAAACTTTATCCTATAGCCGCTCTTTTGTTTTTGACAAGGTCATTTCTTTAAAAAATGCCATACAATCTTCAAAATATTGGAGGAACGAAATTCCCTTTCCCCAAAATTTGGGGAAAGGGAATCCAATCACATGCCCGATAGAAAAAAAAAAAAAAAAAAAAAAAGAAACTGAATGAGATATTTTTTTTTTTTTGTTATGTAGGTAATAAATTATTGTAGACTACTGTAATAAGAGAAGTCAAAGGGAAAGCAAAAAAAAAAGGAAAAAAAAATGACACTCAAAAAGGGAGAAGGGGAAAGGGAAAGAGAAAGAAAAGAAGAAAGGAATAAATTTAAGAAAAAGGACGGAAAGCTAAAATATAACGTAACGAATACAGTAACAATAATAACACTCACCGTAATGATCACCAACAGCAGCACTCGCAGTAACGCAGAATTTTGCGCAGCTTTCGAAGCATGCATTTATAATTTGCATTAATAACTTTTAATCAACTCGCGATTGTTTACGTTTTATTGACAAGTAGTCAAGAAAGTCAAGAAAAGCGAAGGAAGGAAATTCACGAACTAGGAATAATACTAGTATTTTGTTCCTGCAGGTTTGCATTTATATTTCCACCAAAATAATAACGATTTCTTTTTATTTTTAAATACAATTGTACAAATCAAAGCTTGGAATTCGAAAGATACCTACATAAATATGTCACAACATTAATCATAGACATGCAACTCACTGTTATAGAGACCAATGCAGTTGAGTATTGGTATAACAGTTATGAGAGTGGTATATCAAAGAAAAGGTAGAATAGAATTTAAACAAAAACAATGCGCTAGATCGCTATAAGCATTAGCAATATAGTCGAGAACATATACAACAACAAATTAGGCAAATGATGATCGCGAAATCATTATAAAAGGAGCGTGTTCCCAATGAAAAGCAAGCATAGTGTCCTACGCTGTGCTCGGAGCAAATTGTGATACGACTTGCTAAAAATATTAAGAGGATTTTCTTTTCGAGTTATGGCAAAAGGGTAAGACCCTTTTCATGCATATATTTTTTTCTTCGCCTTTGCCGTAGAGAATTGCTAGTTTTCCATTGTTTGTATATTTTTTTTTTTTTTTAATTTATTTTTTTATTTTTGTTAAACAATTTTTTTTCAATTTTTTTCCTTTTTCTTTTTTTTGTTTTGCCTCGTATTTTTTTTATTTTTTACTTACATTGAATATATACATTATTTTTTTTTTCTCTCTTTCCCCCCTTTTTTTTTGTTATTAGTTTGATTTTTTTAGATGTACTTATAAATATTCATTAAAACAAATATTATATATAATATATATATATATATATCCACTAATAAAAACATAATTGAAAATAAAATTTTGCATCTAACATATTTCTTATTTTAATATATGTGAAGCAAACTGGATGGAAGGTGATACCTTCCCTGTCACTTGAAACTAAAATATGCCCGTTATGACGGCTTAAAGACAGGTGTGTTACTGAGCAGTGAACCACTAGGAAAAAGGTAGGATGCATTTGGGACCACTAAATGACTGACGGACCATAAAGAAGACGGACGAACGGACTGACTTAGGGAGCGTGCTAAGATATGAAATAGGAGCCACAGCACGCTCATGGTTGTGCTACGCACAGTGGGTGGGACTGCTCCATGACCTCGGACAGAGACGGATAGGAGGAGTGTATGATAGGGCAGGGTGAGTGACGAATGTGTAAAAATTTGATCGAGAGTTATGAATGTAGAGTTATACAGGGATTGTGTGGATGCGTAATTGAACGATAGGTATTTTTATGGCTACTTCCTCTTCTTTCTTTTTTTTTATTTTTTTTTCTGTTCCTTACTTCGATCACCCACACATTTCGGTACGATTTTTCTTTGTTTAGATTGAGTAGAGGGTATGCGGAGTGGCAAGACTTCACGCCCATTACGGCGAGCTAGCCGCAGTTTTGCCACCGTACCGAGCCGCTACTACGCACACCTACACCAACTGTCTCAATTTAACACAATCCAAAATCCTAAGGACAATTACGGGAGCCCCATGTTTTGTTACAAATGAAAGAAAACATAGAGACCTCAACGTTAAAATGGTGAAAAATGGCTAAAAAGAAATAATCGACCAGCGGTTCCAAATACAACAGGTGCAATCCATGCACATTAAACAACACAGCTTTCATAGCAGATTGCCGACGCGGTTTTCGGAGTGCAATCCACGCGTTTCCAAAAACAACAGCTTTCCTAGCTATAAATTCCAAAAATCTACATCCTCCCGGGTAATCCACTGCATAACCACCTTACTGAGCTTTATATTATGCTCTCCAACACCGTTCTCACTTACATGTGCTCCTACACACACATCATAAAAGCCTAGCTCCAGCGAAAAGGCACGTAATTATCAAAAAATTACAACTCATAAAGGATTCTTCAAATCTGAATATGCTCTGTGATATGTAATTGTGCAACTTTAGGTGCAAGATTTAAAAAAAATTATTGATAGACTCCTATCCTAAAGCAGCGATCCAATAAATAAAATGAATTGTTAAAAAAAAAAACTCAAAAAACTGGGCGAGAACGTAAAATCGGTTCGCAGGACAGCCAAGAATGAACTTATTTTGGAGCTCAAAAAATCGGCTACTGCAAACACATCTGAATACAAGGTGGCAGTAGAAGAGGTAATTTATGAAACGGCCAAGGTTGTTTCAAAGACCCATACTACGACGGTTCAAATATTGGACCTGGACGAGATAACGTCAGCGAAAGAGGTATGTGATGCTCTAGAGTCAGAAGCAGGAATTCCTTGACCAGACGAAGCATCTGCCCAAATTAAAAACGGACGTCAAGGTATACAAACAGCCCATGTTAAACTGCCGGTGCAAGACGCGCGTAAGGTTTTAAACGCATATCGGTTGAATATTGGGTGGGTATCGGGCGAATACGAGAGTTATTAATGCTATGGATATAACCAACAATCGGGAAAATGTAGAGAAAACGTTGACCGAAGAAGTCTGTGTCGGAAATGCGGACAAGAGGGTCACCAAGCTGCAAAATTCAGCAACCCATTAAAATATACTTTCTGTGGAGCAAACCATGCGGCAGGAAGCAGACACTGTCCCCGATTCCCAACAGCAGGGCAGCAGGGGACACAATGAGGATCATTCAGTTCAATTTGAATCGCTGCATTGCTGTGCAGGACCTTTTGCAGCAAACAATGTTGAGAAACGAACAGAACTTGCAATATTGTGTGAACAATACAGAAACGAGAGAAATTATGAATGGATTTCGAAAACGACAAGCAAAGCAGCGATCTGGAACAGAAGTAGCGGAATGTCTCAGAGAAGCACCACAACACGTCATACAGGATTCACCTGGATGCAGATAAATGGGACCTACTTGTTCTCATGTTACTTGCCGCCTAGCATGGATCTACAAGAATTTATTGAGACAATGATCGAAATATCAGAAGAGGTACGAACAAGAAGTCGCAGAGGATTTTAACACCTGGTCTACCGACTGGGGTTGCACAAGCACAAACAGCAAAGGAATAATCCTCATGGAGTGTCTGGCGTCGTTAGACCTTGTGCTATTAAACGATGGACAAAACACTTTCGAAGGAGGTATGGAAAGCTCAGCAATAGATTTAACTTTTTCCCACCGCTCAATTGCGCGCTACATTAACTGGAACGTTTCAGAGCAGTATACGTTCAGTGATCATAAGGCAATACAGATAGAGATAAAAAACCCACGAAGCCCAAATAGAGTGGCTCATTGTGTGCGCGGATGGAAACAGCACCTCTTCGACAAGGACTGCTTCCTGCTAGCCTGGAACTCCGACCAACCCACTGTAACCTTTGAAATGGCCAATGAAATGACGCACCGGACGACTGGAAGGCTTATTAGGCCTACCGGTGGAGCGAAGAGATCGCGGAAATAAAACAGCGGTGTAATCGGGCACGTAGGCTTCCCCAGCGCGCAAGAGGTAGACCGAGCTGGATGGAGCTATGTGAAGAGCAATAAAGCTACCGTAGGCAGCTCAAACGCGCAATTAAAAGGAGCAAAGAGGCCGCATTTAGAGCAATTAGAGAAAGCGTGGATTTAGACCCCTGGGGAAAGGCATAAAAAATTGCTTTATCCTCGATACGAGGCCCTCGGTTGCCCCCTCCGGCAGACCCAACTTTTGTGGAGGCTATTGTCGCGACCCTGTTCCCGTAAACAACAGATAAACTTGAGCTACCTTAGACCCAAACAGCAGAAGAAATACCTGCCGTCTCCACAGAAGAAGTGCTCCACAGCCTGGCAAAGATTGGAAACAAAAAGGCGCCAGGAGCAGATGGCATCCCAAATGTGGCATTAAAAACAGCAATAAAAGAAACTCCGTATTTCTTCGCAAAGATGTTTAGCGCTTGCCTTACAGAAGCCATCTTTTCGGAGAAATGGAAGCGACAAAGACTTGTGTTGCTCCTGAAACCAGGTAAAAAACCAAACCTGCCATCCTCCTACAGACACCTCTGCATGTTGGACACCTTAGGTAAAATAATGGAGCGGATTATCACAAGGCGGCTCCAGACATTAATTGATAGCGCTGGTGGGCTCTCTGCGAATCAATTTCGGTTCACACCAGGTAAATCCACCATTAACGCAATTGAAGCACTGATAAACATTGCTGAGGAAGCCACAAGTGGAACTCAATGGAGATGGGGTACGAAGAAGTACTGCGCGGTAATCACCCTTAGCGTCAAAAATGCGTTCAACTCAGCGAGCTGGCCATTAGTAATGCGAGCGCTCAGAGGATTTGCGGTGCCTAATTATTTGCAACTGGTTATCGCGGATTATTTCAGTCACCGCACGCTAACATACAACACAAATGAGGGCACCAGAAACATGACAGTCGCGAAAGGCCTTCTCCAGGGCTCGGTCCTTGGCCCCCTTCTCTGGAACGTATTGTACGATGAGGTCCTGCGAACTAACCTTCCAGATGGAGCAACACAGGTTGGATACGCGGATGACATTGCCCTTGTTGTAGTGGCAAAAACTTTGGAAACAACGCAACTTCTATGCAGCGAATCAATTTCAAGGGTAACGCACTTTTTAGGTGGTGACTGCGTCAAGCAAGATTGGGAACATCTGTTCCTGATCGACTCAAAAGAAAAATAGAATGTTGGGGAACGCAGGAAGAAAAATTAACTGCAGCATCGGCATTTCCATAAATCTAAATACTCCCACATTGTAACATGATGCCGGGACTTTTGAAAAATAATTTATAATCACGTACAAGGGATATTTGCCGAGGTTGCATTCTTATAAACTCTTGACTTCAAAGGCACTTGAAAAAAGATTCGTCCACAAAAGCAAGATTCCAAGCGACGTACAGTTAGCAAGCAGGCAGCAATAGCGTAGGCCGAATTGCACAGTTTTATTACAATGTTGCAGTCATAAGGAATGGTTTCCTTCATAAAAAACTAAAACAAATAAACTGCCCAAAGGAGGCTCCATGCTTGTCGGCACGACTTCATCCGACTTGGAAAACCCAGGCAAGGGAGAATTCTGCCGACATTTCATTCCCAAGATCGGTGCCGCCAGATCGCCTTTCAAGTCAAGTTGGCCGACCGTATGTGCGCCATCGCGGCCATCAAGCTCAGTTGCGGCACGAAGTTTTCAAAGAAGATGAAATTTCCTGACGCAACAGTCGTATGTGGAGTTGCGAGCAGTACCAACGGGTCGTGGTTCGGCTGAAGGAAAAGAATCCCATTTAAAATTTCATAGTCTCCATCAAGGGACTAAGTTTTCATTTCGTTGAAACAAAGCACGTCCTCCGAAAGGACCAGTGTCCATCCCCTTAAAAATTTCATAGTATCCATCAAGGGACTAACTGTTCATTTCGTTGAACAAAGCAAGTCCTCCGAAAGGACCATTAGCGATCCCCTAAAAAATGCATAGTTTCCATTAAGGGACCAATTCGTGAAATAAATATATACATATAGTTATAAGAAAAAAAAAGAGAAAGAAGAAAAACAGAGTGATAAAAAAATAAATAAAAACAGTAATAATAATTGATCGCGTTTTATTTGACTCCCAAGTGGAGCCAAGGAAAAAGAACGTTCCACATTTTCTTACAGAAAGAAAAAAAAGAAGAAACTTTTTACTCTCGCAGCCGAATTTTCGAACCTCGTTAAAAAAGTAAGTCAAAAGTAATCTTTCCAATTTATCCTTTTTTTGGTTAACCCTTTATTTGGAATAAGTGGCACTTAGTATCGCGAACAAAGTGGCCCAATATCGTTAACTAATTTCTTTTTTCTATGTGAATTTTGGTCAAACGGTTGAGTAGATGCGTACCCTTTATTCTGCAAGGGGTAAAAGAGCTGGTATTCTACTTAGCTGGAAAGTTATAAGCGGCTATCGCTTTCAATTTAAACATACCTACATCTGTGCAAAAGCTTGCTTGGTGATCAAAATGTTGAATTTGGTTATGTAGTAACCTCGCCCATTAAGGCGTGGCCCTTTGTAAGAATTGAACAGGGAAATTACTGTAGGAGCAGTATAGAATGATTATGTACTGAGGAGATACGCTTACAAAATTATTTAAGAAAAATAACGCAAAATTAGAAGGTGCGAATTTTTCAGAGGGAAGCATCGAGATTTAATACACTCAAACCAGAGCGATAAAGCGTACGAGCTACACTCGCAGTATGCTGTCTCCGTTGGTGCTCAACTTTTAGTTTCTCCTTGCCAGCAAAAGACAAATCAAGCATGCACATAGCAAGGGTTCGCTAGACTACGCTGCGATCTGTTGAATTAAATCAAGAAAGAAAACGATCGTTGTAGCTCTGCGAATGTTTGTTTGTGCTGTTGCGTGTTCTTCTAATTTCTGTAAAAAATTAAGCGTACTTATGATCTCACGTTTCCATTTCTAACAAAAAAAAAATTAAATATATCTCGAAGTGCTAGGTACAAGAGGAGAAGAAGTGAGATATTACCATTTCAATGGTTGTCCGATTTTAATGAAATCACATAAATTTTTTTAAAATAAATCTCTGATGTATTTTAAATACATATATATATATATATATAATTTTCAGGTCAAGTTTTAGAGCAATTGGACCAAAAAATTTTAGTTTTCTCTTATTGTCCTTCTCTCTGTGCACACTATGTGTGATATTGCTATTATATTCTCTATATAAGATTGACCCTGTCTGGATTATACGTATGATTGTTGTTGTTTTTTTTTTTTTTTTTTTGAAAAGGGGGAGAAATTTTCTCCAAGCGGAAATAAAATATAAATTTATCCGAAAAACTCGTTATTGTCTATCTACCGTTATATAGTACATCGTTCGTAAATATTTGCGGTCCGGTACATCATTTTAATTGGGTTTTCGTAATAAGCGTAGTAAGCCCCACGCCAGGGAAAAAGAGAAACATTGGGGTGGTGCGATTCAGGAATCAATTTTCTGTCTACTCGCTCTAAATTCCAGTTGGACACACTCTCATGAATAAAATACAATCAGATGGATTTTATCTTTACCGTACAGTCTGACTAAATGCAAAAGCAAGTAGGAGAATTAAAGCAGAATTTAAGGCAATCAGATGACAGAGCAACAACTATTTTAGCGGAAGTTTGGGACCTTACGAAACAAATAAATCCCAGTAGAGAGGCAGTTATCTTATTAGAGGACAACCTAGCGGTTAAGCGCTATACCCGTTTGGAAGAAGCCTTATTTCTCTTAGAAAACGCCAAGCATTGCGCTGGAAAAGAATAAGGAGACAATTAGTCAGTTGACAGAAACAGTCGCCCTTTTAGAAAAGAATTGCCAAGAGTTAAGTAAACTAATAAAGGGTAGCGTAACGCTCATGGAGGAGTCTGAAGCCAACAACGAGACACTAAGAGAAGCATTTAGTAGTGCTGTAGGAGGAAAAGTAGCTGAGGACTTAGAACGGAGAAAGGCAGCAGTGAGGGAACAGAAGAAGGAAACCGAATACCTCAAGGTAGAAGTTAGAAAACGAGAAAGTTTAAAGAATCTCTGTCGCACTTCGCCCTCTCCTTCCCGTACTCGCACTCTCATAACACCTGAACAATCAGAACAATCCGGTCAGCAGAATAGAGCTGAAAATTGCATTTCACAACAAGGACTTAAGGATATAGTACAAGAAGCGAGAATTTCAACTATAAAAATTACAATGGCCAACCCTACAAATATTAGTGAAGTAATGAAAAATATTAACAGATTAGTACCATATTTCGCGGCCACCAATGGCAAGGAACTTAGAGCAGACGTCCATAGATTTATCGCCGGTTGCGAATCAGCGAAATTAACTATTAATGAGTACGACACACAGAATGCAATAAAGTGCATTAAACAAAGATTAGCGGGCCATGCCTTCGAGTCATTGTTAAACAAAGCTTTTAGTAGCATTGACGAACTGTGCGAGTTCGTCAAACAGATTTTTCTAAAGAAAAGAACGCTCGAAGATATAAGAGCAGAAATTATATCGAGTAAACAGAAAGCAGGAGAATCTATTTGCCTTTTTGGGGGTAGGGTTGAGGCCTCATTGAATGAAGCAGAGAGTATCATTAGCGATAAATGGAGTGAACAGTGAACACTCCGCGTTAGACGAATATAAAAATTTAGCAGCTAAACGGTTTATAATGGGTTTAAGAGAGCCCTCAATCAAACATCGTTTCGTAGGATGCCAAAACAAACTTATCCCCGACCTCGTAAAAATAGGTGGGGAAGCCGAGGAGTTGTTTGGCGATACCCGCTTGCACATAAATACAGTGGACTCGGCTGGTCCCAATGCCATGGGACCAACACCTACACCTCAACGTTCCTTTTGCCAGCGGGGGCCACTCGACTGAATCATATTTTCGTGCGAGAATAAACAGTCAAAATAGTCGGAACGGCCAAGAAACGACACGACGGACGATAACTAACTGCACTTACTGCTCACGATGCGGTCATGTTTACAATAATTGTTTCGAGCGGCTCGGAAAGTTTTTCTGTCAGGTATGTCTAATTAAAGGCCATGAAACTAATCCATTCTGCCAACAATCCGCACCAACGGATGGGAGAAATTTTTCCAGACGAAATCCATTCCTCAGGCCTACAACACCGAATTCGCAAGCAGTAAACCAACCAACGACTCCAGCAAATTCCTCAACGAGCAATCGACGCAACACAAATTTACAAGAACGAACTAAACAACCGGGTGCAGTGCTACAGATGTAAAGACTTCGGTCACATCGCCCGAAATTGTACGAAACAACTACAGGATCAGGGAAACTCATTGCGGCCCAGTCGGGCCAATAGACTGGAATGCCGAGAATAATTGCAAAAAACGGACGAACCAGCACCAAAAGTAACGACACCAGAACCATTGGAAGAAAAAATCGCCGATCAAGGAAGTCTCTAGCTCCAATTCAAAGATGCTACGCAGCCAAAAGTCTAAGGATTGTACTCCTTTAAAGGGCAATAAACCTGTAAGGAGAGTGACATTCAACGACACAATAACAACATTTGTGTATGCCCTAGAAAAGGACTCGGTGCTGAAGGGCAGAAGCGAAGGTAAGACTATAAATTTCATCATAAAAGCAAAATTTTTTTTTTTCGATTTTCAACATTGTATTGTATATATTACAATTGACTCTAATAAATTCGACTAACTTTTTAATGTCAAAAATGAGTGACTTGAAACACAAACTTTGGATTTTCAGCTATAATAAACAGCCGTCAATATTCGACTGCGAGTGTTCAAAAAACAAGCAGTTCAGTTGGGGCAAACTATTTCGAAAATTTTCATTCAAAACAGGACATAACGACGCTATAGCTAACAGCTTAAATTTGAGACAAGAGCTTTCAATAGAGGATGCATTTATAGACAAGCGACACTGTTAATTGATTCTGGTGCGGATACTTGTTTGATTAGAAGAGAAGCTTAAGCAGATGATGTAGACATTTTTTTTTATTTTTTTATTTAAACTTGGCTTCTCTTTACTGGATCTTCCTTTGGGTGGGAACTAACAGTAATTATTCAAATCTTATTTCTTAAATATACTTAACTATTTATACAGAGATATAATATTTTCGATTCCAACGGGCCTCTATTTGAAAAACTGGGCTGCTGAGGACTTATTACTGTTAAGCCGCGTCCGTTGCTAGGATGAGTCTTGATCATGCACGAGCGAGGTGCGTCAAGCTTAGTGAATCCGTTGGTAGTATGAGTCTTGATCATGCACGAGCGAGGTGCGTCAAGCTTAGTGAATCCTTGGGTGGATAAGCGTACGGTGCGCACGAGCGAGGTGCGTAAAATTGATTGGCTGGAACGGCTACTCTGATGGTAGTAAGGAGCATTGAGCGTGCACGAGCGAGGTGCCTCAATCTGTATGATTCCTTAATTGGCCAAACGTCTGACATGCACGAGCGAGGTGCAGATAATAGAGTATCGGTGTTATGTTTCCATAATAATAGAAGCGGACGGAAGGTCCTTTCTTCTTAACCGTGTTCGACGTGTTGTATTATTAAGGCTTCTTGCCAGCTGATTCAAGTGATTCCTTAGCTTCTCGTGGTAGGATGATTTTAGGCAAATGATTTCGTCCTTAATAAGTGGGACTTGCAGATCGCGGTGAATGCTTTCGCTACGGATGTACCATGGAGCCCATGTAATGATTCTAAGAATTTTCGATTGAGCTCTTTGGATTATTTCTATAGAGGATGCGCAGGCATTTCCCCACAACTCAATGCCATTAGACCAGGGTGGCTTAAATACACTATTATATAATAGAACTTTATATTCCATATTAAGAGGGGAGCGATAGTTAATTAGCCAGTGAATTTTTGATGCTTTAAGTTTCAGATTGGTCCTCTTTGCTTCGATGTGCTTTCGCCAAGTTAATCGTTTATCTAAGTGGACTCCCAAGTAGATTACACTATTTACTTGGGGGATGGAGACTCCTTTAAGGAGAATAGCAGGGCTTATACCTCTTCTAAGCGTAAATGTAATGTGTTTACATTTACCTTCGTTAACATTTATTCGCCAGGTAGGAGCCAATTTTCAATTAATTGCATATGTTCTTGTAGGATTCTTGATGCTTCCATTGGATCGCGGTGGCAGCTCAATAATGCTGTGTCGTCAGCAAAAGTTGACATTACAATATTATCACTAGTGGGGATGTCGGCTGTTACAAGAAGGTAAAGAGAGGGGCCTAATACACTGCCTTGCGGGACTCCTGCTTTAATTTCAAATTTATCCGTTATAAATTCATTAACTCTTACTCTTACTCCTCCTCGCGATTACTACCTCGCCGTGGTGAGGGGGCCTAGTAAGTGTGATGAATCTCCGAGCGACGCCGGATAGGGCCACCCATACCGGTAAAGTCGTAGAGGAGCACTGAAGCTAAATGTAATCAGGGCAACTAGCGGGAACAATGCCCCATGTTCGAACATGTAGACGAACCAATTCATGTCAGAGAAAACTGCAAACAATCCCCCGATGCACTTCAGCCACTGTTTCAGCGGCTGGAACGCATCAAAACGGCACGACCCGGACTACATTTGGTTTCGACGCCACGGAGCTGGTGGCTGGGGTATTGCAGGACTTGAATAGGGGGAGTGAAATCCTACTGAAATGGCTCCTGTGCTAATGCCCCTGCCATCTTCCGCCCCGCTAAAATCCTGGCTAGGTCTTAAAGTACGTTCGAAGCTTGGCGCCGTTAAGTTGGTGGTGTAGGTTTAGTTGACTTTGGTCCTAATTAGCGCTGGTCTGGCTCTGAGCACATGTCCCCATAAGGGCTTGTGCCAACCCTCGCATGGCCTCCCTGCTTGCATAGATAACCATGGGACCTTTTTGGCGACTACACATACAAGTGGAGATAGCGGCTTTGAGTTGGGGCCCATATAGCATGGAAAATTCTTCCTTAAAAACAACAACAACAAAAACCAAGTCCAACCCAGTAGGGGGACAACTACCCAACCCTTCAGGGATGGGTATATATCCAAAAATGTCCAACCCACCAGGGGGACTACAAAAGGGTGCTCCAGGCAGCACCATAAAAGCGGGTCAACCAAGCCCCAAAAGTGCACAAGCCCGGAAGCAAATCTCTAGGCAGAGTGCTATTACCACAACGGATAAGGGTGGTGTTACTCCCTCATCTTCGGGGAGAGCCGGTGCCAGGCCGAATAAGCCTAGCACCGGAGTCACCTGTGCGCCGCAGGTAACCGCGGGAGCCTTGGAAAATAAGCCAGCTCCTGTGAGGACTTCGGAAGCCAGCACATCAAATGCCTCCACAAGGGCCTATCGAACCCGTAGGGCCGCCTTGCGAATTCTCGCAAAGTTTGAGCACTCAGCTCCCGAGGCTCTTACGGAACGCGACAAAGCTTCCCTAGAATGGGCCAAGAAGAATGTCGCGGTTCGCCCTCAGAGTCTGCCGCCTGTAGCAGGGGCAACTCAGAAGCGGCAAAGATCAAGGGAGACTGTGCCCAGGCTCACAGCCCCGAAGTCAACTACGGCTCGCCCTTACAGCGAGATAGCAAAAGGCTCCCTCGTATGGGCCATCATAGACGCCAGTAAGAGCGACGGCACCATATCTCCAGCTAATTGGAAGTTGGTAGAGCTGGCCCTGCTGCGCGTCTACAGCAAGATTGTGCTTGCCCACCCGGGTCCCTCGCCAGTTTGCAGGGACGCTGGCTGGTACCAGGGACACGTCAAACTCATCGCATGTGCAGATCAACGCTCAGCGGATCTGTACAAGCTAGCCATTGGCGAAGTGGAAGAAATCTGGCCTGGCGCTAAAATTCAAGCGGTAAAGAAGGACCAGATCCCAAGCCGCCCAAGATCCAAGGCTTGGCTTCCACTGGAGCCATCGTCGCCTGAGGAGATTCTCCAACTGCTGCAGCTCAGCAACCTTGACCTCCCAACCCACGATTGGAAGGTGGTGAAGGTGGGTGAGCCCAGCGGTAGCATGCGCGAGGCACTCATCGTGTTGAATGAGGGGTCCCTCGCGCCATTGCAGGAGAAGAAGTGTGTTGTCAACTACGGCTTCGGGTCGGCCACACTTCGTATCTACAAGGGCGACAAAGGGAGCAACGCGGCAAGCGGCTCAGAACCCGTTCCTTCTGCACCTGAGCAGGGAACTGTGGGTCCCCCCGAGCAAACGGAGGACATGGCAGATAGTGAGGAAGTCTTGCACTCCGATGACGGAGGCAGTACGGTCTCACTGTCAGGAGATTTCTTCGATCTTGCTCTGACTTCAGAGCACAAAGTAGGCCTCTCCTCGTCTGGTGAGGATGATCTGAACCAGACCATCATCTGTCGGCCCGAGAATGGTGAAAGTAGTGCAAATTAACCTTCACCATTCAAAAGCCGCCTCAGCAGCCCTACTCCTCCGCCTGAACGAAACAGGGGAGGACATTTGTCTAATCCAGGAACCCTGGATCTCCAATGAGTGGGTTTGTGGATTAAACTCTACAGGGTACACCCTGATATCACCTGGTACAGGTAAGGCACGGGCATGTATCCTTATAAAGAATAACATTAATCTTATTGTACTCAACAGGTTCTGCGATAACGACAACGCAAGCATAGCGGTCGGAATAAAGGGCTTGCCAGTATGGATTGCGTCATGTTACATGGCGCATGATCAGGGGACTAACCCACCAAGCAACCTTCAAAGGGCTTTGACGTCGGAGGCCAACCGAAAGCACATCCCTATAATCATAGGAACGGACGCCAACTCACATCACCAGGTGTGGGGTAGCACGGATACTAATGAGAGGGGTGAGTCACTTTTTAATTACATATTATGTAACAAGCTTACCATAGCGAACGTAGGTGAAGAGCCTACCTTTATGACCTCAAATCGTAGGGAGGTCATAGACCTCCCATTAGTTAGTGAGAGGTCGTCATGTATGGTCCAACAGTGGAAAGTGTCCTCGGACTGCTCGCTGTCGGACCATAGATACATCACCTTTGTAGTTGCAGGCTTAGACTTGAAAGCTACTACAAGGTACGAGAATAGGAGGAACACGGACTGGGAGAAGTTTAATTCCTTCCTAGAACTAAAACTGGAAAGGGCTCCTGCACCTATCCAGAGCACTAGAAGCTTAGATAGTGCGGTTAGTACCTTAACGTCGGACTATTCGGCCGCAGCAAGATTTGCATGTAACCCAACGAAATTTCGGGGTAAGCCTAAACCTCCTTGGTGGAATGCAGATATTGCGACCCTAAGGAAGAATTGTAGAAAACACTTCAACGAAGCGAAATTAACATCGGAATGGCAACCCTACAAGGAGAGCCTCCGTAACTTCAAATATGCTGTAAGGAAAGCGAAACGAGCGTCATGGAGAGCTTTCTGTGATAACATAGAAGGAATCTCTGAAACGAATCGTCTTCGCAAAATCCTCAGCTCCTCACCGAGGTTCCCAGGATGCGTTCAAAGGGATAACGGATATTGGACCGATACCCCTGCGGAAACACTGGAAGTTTTCCTCGACACTCACTTCCCAGGAAGCTACTCAGGTTCCGATAGAGGACCTCCTCTCATCTCCACACGCTCTTATCACTCCCCACGGAGGATAAGACATAATCAAATAAATTGGGCAATTAAATCCTTCGCCCCATTCAAGTCTCCTGGCCCAGACGGTATAGTCCCCGCTGACCTGCAACGCTCGTCAGGTTGGGCAATTCCATGGCTTACAGAGATTTTTAATGCTTGCTTGAGATTCTCCTATATTCCAGTCAAATGGCGGGAGTACCGGGTAATCTTTATCCCCAAGGCGGGCAAAGCAAGCCACACAAAACCATAAGCCTATCATCCTTTCTCCTGAAAACTTTCGAAAGAATCATAGGCTACTTCATAAGCGATACAATCGATATCGATAGACTATCTGCCTCTCAGTATGCCTACAACAAGGGCAAGTCGGTAGAGACAGCACTGCACAAACTGATACAACAGATTGAAAAGTCTCTCTCCTATAAGGAGTACACTCTCACGGCGTTTTTAGATATAGAAGGAGCCTTCAATAACGTCTGCCCACAAGCTGTGACGTTAGCTCTGTCCCATTTGGGAGTCGACAGCAACATCATCAACTTAGTGGGTAGCCTACTCACGGACAGGAGGATAACCTCGTCACTTGGTAATGAACAACTCAGCAGAAAGGTGGTAAGAGGCACACCCCAAGGTGGTGTCCTCTCTCCCCTTCTCTGGAATCTGGTTGTTAACTCCCTGCTCACTGAGCTTGATGCCATCGGATGCAATGTTATAGCGTATGCAGACGACATCGCTATATCCGTTTCGGGTAAACATCTAGATGTCATCTCAAACATGATGTTTTAACATCTGAAAACACTCTGCCGCTGGAGTGGAGAGTGTGGGTTGGGGATAAACCCCAGCAAAACTAAACTTGTACTCTTCACAAGGAGGTACAAGATCCCATCGTTTAACCTACCAAAACTCAATGGGGTTACTCTACGACTAAGCAACCAAGTCAAGTACTTGGGGCTTTTACTTGACTCTAAGATTCTATGGAAAGAGAATACCAGGGAGAGAGCGAAAAAAGCACTATGCGCCCTATACTGCTGTAAAAGAGCAATAGGTGCAAAATGGGGTCTAACCCCCCAAGTCTCTACTGTGGCTGTACCAAGCAGTAAATCAACCTATTCTGCTCTATGGCTCAACCTTTTGGTGGCCAGTTACTGAGAAATTTTCCTATCTGAGAGATCTGGACAAGGTCAGGAGACAGTCCGCTCTATTGATAACAAGGGCGCTAAGGACCACACCTACCAAGGCACTATACACACTCCTGTGTTGGGTCCCAACATCACTTCTGATCAAACAACAGGCAAAGATCGCAGCTGTGCGACTGAACGCGATCAGTTGTTGGACGAGGACTGATGTTGGGCACTCTCAAATCCTTACAAAGGACTTCCGAATCCCGACTGATGTCGACTACCGCACCCCCTCGCTCTGCTTCGAATGCAGGTACACTACTTGCGTACCGAGCAGGGCGGAGTGGTGCGAAGGCATAAGTATCAGTCGGAATTCTATTCAAATATATACCGACGGCTCCAAACTCGATTGAAGGGTAGGATGCGGTATTTATTCCAGCAGCTTAAACCTTAAGCTAGCCCTTCGCCTGCCAGATCACTGCAGTGTTTTTCAAGCAGAGGTCATGGCCATTAACCGTGCCGCCAAGTGGCTCAAGTGTAATGAAATATTTGGCAGGAATATTTACATTTTCACTGACAGCCAGGCGGCTGTCAAGTCCTTCGATGGGGTCGAATCCACATCCAAGCCTGTCCATGAATGCCGGTGTTGCGTGTCTGCTGGGGAGAAGGACCTCTAGTAAAGCGCCAACAAAGGATTCCGTTGAATAAAACACTCTTTACTCCTTTTCCATTGGTGTTTCTTTATTAAAGTCTTTTAATGATGTTTACAGGTTCTACTCTAGCTTACTTTACTGCCCTAATTCCCTAGCTAACACTGAGATCCACACTTTGTCGTCCTGGCTCGTAAGTAGGTGCGCCAAAGTTGTGATCTGATTAGACTTTCGATTCCAAACTGCAAGTCCTCTTCCGTAGATCGAAGCTCCGCTTAAATAGATCAATATTGCCGATCTAGCAATATTGGATATTGATTGATTTCATAAGTATGACTTCGAACTTCCCCTGCCGGTGTGCCTACGTTGCACTTGTTGTTGTTGCACCTGGCTCTTGTTGTTCTGTTGCGTTGATTGCCCTTCTCGATCGCCTTTTGTTGTTGTTACCAATAGCTTTATTGCTGCGTTTCTGTTGTTGATGTAGGACTGCCTTTGAAGACGTTGAACCGCTTATGCCGTTGCTTATTGCTGACTTGCATGCTCGTGGTCTTTCGTCTTTTCCCCCGCTTGCCCTTTCCTCCAGTCGGCGTTGTGCCAAGTTTAGGTACCGGCGATCGGTATGCTTCTTTACGTAATTGTTTTCAGTAGTTGAGTGCTAATGTTGTTGTTGTTCTTGCTGAAGGGTGTCGGATTTCGAGCTCGGTGCTGTGTCGTCGAACTCATTTGCTGTGTTTTGATTGTTTTTATATGTTTTGTCACTTTTACCGTTTAGAGCTGATAGCGTGACGTTGGAGTGTGACGTGACGCTTTTCGACTCACAACATCCCTCCCCTCCTCGGTAAGTCACGAGCATCGTGACCGTTCATAAAAACGTTGCGGCTACCAGGTTGAAATCTGAGACTCGGGTCAGCCTGCCATGATGTCTGCTGATAGTGGCTATGGGCTCGCCGATGTCACTGGTAATGCTCTGGTAGGTTGCTTGCTTGGGTGGGTGTGATGATTTCTAATCATCCCGATCTTCTTGATAGTTGTGCCGGTGCGTGATAAAAATTCGCTGCTTCTATGATGCGTTTTGTCTTGATTGTTGCTGTTCCGGTGTGGGATCTCAGTGTTTTGAAGAAGATTTAGAATTGTACTTTCTACCTTAAAACTATTGTTATATTTCCTCAATTTGTTTTCAAACATTTCGATATTGACAATATTCTCATATGTATGTTTTACTTTACTTTTTTTTTAGAATTAATAGGTATTCAATAATTTATGAATTTTAATTCATATTTTCTTTTAACCCGTGATATACTTATATTAGTTTTTTTTTCCATTGGATCGAAAACTTTGCTATTATATATATATATTTTTTTGGAATTCTTACAATTTCTAATAAATCTGTATTTTTAAATCGGATAGCATTTGTAAATGAAAATACTTAAATATATATATATATATATATATATATATATATATATATATATATTTTCCTTCTTAAAGTCTTAGTACTTCATTAAAAACTTTTTACATTTTTCTTTTTAAAAATTCGTCTGAAGAACAATCAATTGTTAATTTAATATATTTATACTGTTCGTAATTTTCAAATGGCTTGAAAATTTTGAGAGTGACATTGATTTTACATAATTTTTTTTTTTTCATTTCCTAAAATTTTAGTACTTCCTCGAAAACTTTTTTTTTAACTTTTTTTTTTTTACAATCAATTGCTTATTGAATATATTCAGGATGGTCGAAATTTTCAAATAAAATGAATTTGGATTATAAACATATGTAAGTATGTCGCTCGAAAATTCTGAGGGTCAAAATGATTTTAGATTATGCAAGTATGTTGCATTCGTTTGACTTTATGTTCCAAAGTTAATTTTCCGTTTTTTTTAAAATTTTTCTATTTTAATAGACCCCTTCCCCCTCTTAATGGGAGATTGCAAACAAATAAGGTATATATTTTTCAAATGTATTCATGGAAGTATGTGCAATTGCTTGTTCAATTGCAAGTACTTTTTCGGTGCCGCAGTGCTAGGCGACTGCTGACGAATCAAATAACTAAAATTTCATGCACAATCAAAGCAATATACTTTAATAGGTGCTTATGTATGTGTTATTTCATGAATCATGTGGATGCATGTGATTGTGCGTCCAAATGCTTCTTGTGTCTAAGATGGGAGTTTATGATTAAACTTCCGATAAAAATGAGTTACATGGACTTTTATGATTTAAATATTTATTTTTGTTTTTTTTTTTTTTAAATAGTAAATGGTTTTATCTAACCGCTAAAATACCTATTTTTCAAGGTATTGCTTTGAACTAGATGTCTCTTGATATACAAATATTCCAATATTTTGCAAATATTTGTATATACGTCCTTTTATATTTACCAACATATTATATCTTCTTTTTTGTCGCTTAAATTCTTTCGGTCCTTCTCGTTGGTTTACCTTGAATGATTATAGAAGTAGACATAAATTGCCCTGAGCCCCTCCTGTTGTTTCAAGATCGTGAATTTCTTTACCCGGAGAGGTGAAACGTCTGCATTTACAATATGAGACAAAATAGATGTTCCAAAACCTTAAAATTCGTTTAACTCCAATGTTTCAAAAACAAAGCAAAAAAGTTTTTTTTTTTCTATTTGTAACGGAATTTATTTGAATTTTTATTTTTTTGTTGTCATTCCTTATTTAGACATCGCAGCAAGCGATATTAAAAAGAAATTTTTTGTGACAATAATGATTAGATAAAAAAACAGTCAGCTCTCGTTTTAATCGAGATAAACCTATGTTTTTGGGACAGTACTTTGAAATTTTAATAAAGCTACGGCACATTGTAGTTATGGGCGAAAAATTTGTCTAGATCTTTTAAATCTCTTGCATGTTTTATCTTAATAAGCAATATTTTTAATTTAGATTTGCCTTGTATGAGAACAGATTCTTTTACAATGGAGAAAAACTTTTGAATTGATATTTGCATTACATTCGGACTTTTGAAATACTCGTACAACGTCAGCTCTCTTATTTCTGATTCTTCATTCAGGTTTACTCTTTCAACAGAAACTTCCTCATGGGGATTTGTATGTCTATCTGGTGGGTTTCCTTTCAAAATATCTTCAACTACTTCTTTATTACCATTAGTACCATCTCGTATAGTACCACAAGAATTATTCTCGACTTCCTTGTCGAATTCATCTTTTTTATTTCTATTTTTACCACAAAAATTACCCTCGAACTCCTCGTCGAAGTCGTAATCCAATACATTCGACTTTTTATTCGAAACATCCCCACCGCTAGATAGTCCCTTCTGATCCTTAATTTCTTCTTTCTGAATTTCCTTATCGTCCAACACAAAGCTCTCTAAAATCGGTGCCACTTTCGCTTCCCTCGCTTTGATCGTAACTGCCTCTGCAATACAAATCTTATCGATCTTGGGAACGACGAGTTGAAGTGACTCTGATTGACTAAGCTCGGAATGCATAACTTCTACATTTTTCTCAATGTCAATATTTTCTCCAAATCTACTTTTTCGTGAATAAGTTTCTCTTTTCAACACATCTGACTTAACCAAACTATTATCCGGCCCATTGTCCACTGACAAGTTAACAATATCATTTATTGTTTGTCCACAAGGAAATACTGCGAATATGTCGTTGGACACAGACTGCGAATCTTCGATGTTAAGTGTAGATTCATTATTATTACTGACTCTTTTACCATTAAATTGTTTTTTATGTTCATCCCAGATTTTATAAGCCCAAACACAGCTTACTATGGCTTTTTCGATTAAAAAACTTAAACTGAATAGCACAAAAGATATCGATAAAAATAAAAATTTTAGTATATCTTCGTTTTTATTCATCAAAATTTCAATTCTTTTGCCTTCTTCAGATGGTTCTTTTTTATTATCTACCTGGCAAAGGGATAAACTTTCTCTGTCTTGCCCATTTACTTCACTTACTTCATTTTTCTCATTTAATATTTTTAAATTTTCGGAACGAAAACAAGTTATCAAATGAAATTTTTCATCTGATTTTGATGGAGGCTTAATCTTCAATAACTTTTCTTTTTTACTCTCAATATTTTTTTACTTTTTTAACAAACTCTAAGTTAATTTCATCTTCGACTCCAAAATTTCGAAAATCTGTCTTCAATTTCAACAGATTTTCCTTTTTACTTTCTATATTTTTTACTCTATAATAAATCCCGGGTCTGTCTAAGTCTTCAAACAAAATTTTACCTCTGTCTGCGTTTTTAAGGAATGCCATTTTTTTTTTTTTTTTTTTTTTTTAATACAAACTCGACTTGAAAATTTTTTAAATTAGCGTCCAGTATTGACGACTCAATGGCTTTTCGCTTCGAGCTACATTTTGGCTATGATTACAAAACCGTTTCTTAAATTATTTTTACGGATTTTCTCTAAATGGCTCATTTTTCTAAAATATCTATATTCAACCAAGGTATTGAAATTCATCGTCAACAGTAAGGACTCTGGGTAAAAAAATTGTTATTCAAAGTTTTTGTACTCACCATATTGTATGCGTATTTTGATAAAGCTGTAATTCTTGTTGTTGGATGATGTCGCCTTTTACTTGCGCCGCTTTTTCCATTTTTTATTATTATATATATGTATATATATAAAATTTTTATTCAAGGTACTCTGTTATGCCCTTATTGCGTTTGTGCTGCTAAAGTGTCCTTCGGAAGTTTCACTCACACCCGGACCCTGAAGAATTAGGTTTCACCACTGTTCGACAGGTTATAGCAGTGCAGTACAAAAAGGGTTAAAACAAAATAATTGATACAATTCGGTATACTTATATCGTTTCTCATTAAAGTGCCTTTCGGAAGTTTCACTCACGCCCAGGCCCCACTGAATTAGGTTTCACCACTGTTCAGTAGGTTCCAATAAGTAACTCAAATATACCCAATCGATATCAATCTTACCCCACTGTGGCCAAAAATTTTTTTTTGTTTGTTTGTTATGATTTGTTAGTTTGAACGCCGTACTGTTGTGAAAGGATCGTGATTCGTACCCGACTATGCTTAGTCGAAAACCGGCTGCGCCATAAAATGTTGCGTGTCTGCTGGGGAGAAGGACCTCTAGTAAAGCGCCAACAAAGGATTCCGTTGAATAAAACACTCTTTACTCCTTTTCCATTGGTGTTTCTTTATTAAAGTCTTTTAATGATGTTTACAGGTTCTACTCTAGCTTACTTTACTGCCCTAATTCCCTAGCTAACACTGAGATCCACACTTTGTCGTCCTGGCTCGTAAGTAGGTGCGCCAAAGTTGTGATCTGATTAGACTTTCGATTCCAAACTGCAAGTCCTCTTCCGTAGATCGAAGCTCCGCTTAAATAGATCAATATTGCCGATCTAGCAATATTGGATATTGATTGATTTCATAAGTATGACTTCGAACTTCCCCTGCCGGTGTGCCTACGTTGCACTTGTTGTTGTTGCACCTGGCTCTTGTTGTTCTGTTGCGTTGATTGCCCTTCTCGATCGCCTTTTGTTGTTGTTACCAATAGCTTTATTGCTGCGTTTCTGTTGTTGATGTAGGACTGCCTTTGAAGACGTTGAACCGCTTATGCCGTTGCTTATTGCTGACTTGCATGCTCGTGGTCTTTCGTCTTTTCCCCCGCTTGCCCTTTCCTCCAGTCGGCGTTGTGCCAAGTTTAGGTACCGGCGATCGGTATGCTTCTTTACGTAATTGTTTTCAGTAGTTGAGTGCTAATGTTGTTGTTGTTCTTGCTGAAGGGTGTCGGATTTCGAGCTCGGTGCTGTGTCGTCGAACTCATTTGCTGTGTTTTGATTGTTTTTATATGTTTTGTCACTTTTACCGTTTAGAGCTGATAGCGTGACGTTGGAGTGTGACGTGACGCTTTTCGACTCACAACACCGGATATCTCTTAACGAGATAGCGGAACATTCAACGGTATCGATTTTCTGGGTACCGGGACACAGGGACGTAGAAGGAAATTGCGAGGCAGATGAACTTGCTAAGATGGGTACATTGCTTTCAGATGTCTCCTTTTCCAATGTAGGGGTTCCACTGGCAACAGTGAAACTGATTATAAAAACAAGGTATCTCAACCTGGCGAACGAACGCTGGGTTGCAGAAGACTCCTGCAGGGTCACTAGACAAATCTGGCCGTCTTTGAATAAGAGACGTTCCAGGGAACTAGTAGGATTAAGCAGCATCTCCATTTACCAAACGGTTTCAATAATCACCGGTCACTGCCTCTTCGCAGACATGCAACAAGACTTGGTGTTCCATGCAATGATTTTTGCCGAAGCTGCCGATCAGAGGAGGAGGAAGAATCTATCCTTCACCTCATGTGTCAATGCCCGGCCCTGTCTAGAAGTAGATTGTCCTCATTAGGGTACTCCTTCTTCACCAGCTTCACCGGGCTCTCTGAAATCAGAGTCGGAGACATCGCTCGGTTCATTCGGAGGTCTAATTGGCTTCCTCACTAAATACCAAGGGGTAAATCGTGTCATTCTTGTGGTATCACAATGGGCCTACCTACAGTGCCTACGTGAGCAACAGCTGCCACTGCAACCTACCTACCTACCTACTCTAAAGAATCTATTTTGGAGGTATGATATAAGAATTTCGTGAAAATTTTGAGGGAGTAGAGACTTTATTTTAGCAATAAGGCCCCCATGCCACACTTGATCGAAAGCTTGAGCGGTATCTAGGAATATTGCAGAACAATATTCTTTTTTTCGAAGGCGTTACGAATTTCACGAGTGATTCGATTTACCTGTTCAATAGTTCCATGTTTTTTTCTAAAGCCAAATTGATGAGCAGGGATTAAGTTATTCTCGTGGATGTATGGCGTTATTTTTATAAGAAGAGCTTTTTCAAAGAGCTTAGACAAGCAGGGGAGAAGGGTTATTGGGCGATATGAGGTGGCTGTCGTCGGGTCTTTTCCGGGCTTCAGTATCATCATGATGACCGATTCTTTCCATATCACAGGGAAGTAGGAGAAGCTCACAATAGCATTAAAAAGCCGTGCTGCGTATGTAAGATCAATGTATGGCAATTCCTTGATCATTTTTGGGGTTATATAGTCATAGCCTGGAGATTTTTTCTCGAAAAAATTTTCATTAATTATGCATATTATTTCATTGGCATTAAATGTTATAGGGATAATTTGGTTGTTCACCTCGCTGAGGGGAAATCTAAGGCCGGTTACTGGTGGGTTTGGTAGAAAAACTGAGCACAAGTGTTGAGCAAAGACTGACGCTTTTTCGTCATCACTTCTTGCCCAGTTTTCTCTTGAATCCCTTAAGGGAGATTCATGTTCTATGGGTGAATGTTTTATTTTGAAAGCTCGCCATAATGACTCTTTCGACGTGCTATTAGGTGCTTTACTGCCAGGGGACCTATGTTGTTGCCATTCTCTCCTCAATCTACGTTTTTCTCGCAATAATCTTTCAATATGACAATTGGTATGATGGAAACTTCTGAAACTTATGATGTAGACATTGATTTTAAAAGGGTTAAGCGTTTAGTAGGAGCTATCGGAGGAGACTCCAGCACAATAGGCAAAGTCAAAATAGAACACGACCAGATTCCGTCATTGAAGTTTAATATGTAAGCAGTCCCTTATGGTACAAATTTACCAGCGGATGGTCTCCTTGGACGAGATTCACTCTGGAATAAGACCATAACGGATACAATAAGAAAAAATATTATTTTTGTTGAAAAGGGAGCACAGGTAGCTACTCTGCCGTTAATTTTGAAGAGTTCTTCTTGTAATGTTCACGTGGGTAGAAAAATCACAGTTCAGACGAGATCGATTAGAATAATTGCAGTTAGCATAGGGCTACTAGCGAATGGCTTAGAGATGCACAAAAGAGAAGTGGCACCAAACGTTTATATTGCAGAAAGTATTACGAAACCCCAGAATGGGTTGAGATTTGTGTCAGTTTTTAATGCCTCATAGGATCAGGCTAAATTAGATGTGCATACTGAACTCCAGTATAGCCTTTTAGATGACTATGCTGTAATTAGGGAAAATTTTTCTAAGTATAAAGCTAAAGTTTAGAAATCATCCGTTTCTTGTCCAAATATTAATTCGTGTGCATCCGACTCCAGTGGAGAACGATTGGCGCTTTTAGTCAACACGCTGTAACTGAATGTTAACCTTAGTGATGAAAAGCGAACGTCACTATTGAAAATGTGTAAAGATTTTCAAGACGTTTTCCATCTAAAAGGGATCGTCTAAGTTACACGACTACCTTACGTCATGAAATTCCCACAGAATGTGGGATTGTTGAAAAACTGTAGCAGTTGGATTCGGTCATATAAGCGCATAATACAATCGATTTGCCCAACGGTTAAAACTTCTATTTCTCCCGTTGGAGACCCCGGTCAATTAAAGTGTAATTCAAATTCTTACATTCGTTGTGCATCGAATTGTGGTCGTTTATTCCACACTAATTGCATTAATTTATCAGAAGATTCTATTAAAACACTGCGTGATATTCCTAATTTTTTCTGGCATTGTGACTCATGTATCAAAGATAACAAGGCTTTTTTGGACAAATTAAACAATTTGGCGACACAGCTAAACGCAATTCATAGCAAGGTCGCTGATCTCGAATCGTCTCTTCGTAATGTAACCGATGCACTAAGTAAGTGTAACTCGGGCGCTGTAGCAAAGCTTAAGAGCGCAGCCTCCGTTAAGACTAATAAGGCTCATATACTGCCCTCGCCGTCTTCTCATTCTGAGAACGAGTTATTTGAAGATGCCGTTGATTTGAATTCGCCTGCCGCTGTGAGCACGGGAAACCAGTGGAGCATAGCCAAGGGAAGAAAAAGGGGGGATAAGTCAAATGCAAAACGCAACCGTATCTTCGGCTCTGCACCTCAGTGCAATGAACTAGAAGTGGTGAGAAGCTTCAGATTCATCCATATATCGAATTTCAATATCAGTACGGAACCCGAGACAATAATCAACTTCATCTCGAATCGCCTTCAGCTTCCTACCAGCACCTTTTCGTGTTTTAAGCTAATTAAAAAAGGTGCCGACTTGTCTTAACTTCGCTACGTCAACTTTAAACTGGGTGTTCCTGATCACCTTTATGAGAAAGTCTTCGATAACACGCTGTGGCCTTTATCGGTGAAACTTTCCCATTTTGTCGTAAGACCAAAAAACGCAAAGTTGGCCCCTGTTCAGATAACTACAGAAGTAGAAATCCCCCCTTCAATCAGCCCCGGGCCAACGCCTCTGCCCAACGATGCGCCGAGAGAGATTCGTCAGCTTCGGAAGCGTACAATTCCTCTTCCCAATGCGCCGTAGCTTTGGCTCGGCATGAACCCGACTTCTCTTCTAATCTCTCTTTATTCTATCATAATGCGAGCGGACTTCGAACGAAAACCAATCAACTATTCATCGCTGCTTCATCACACGACTATGATGTTATCGCGATAGCTGAGACGTGGCTAACTTCTAATATTCTCTTTTCTGAGCTCTTCGACAATTTCTATACTGTTTATCGCAATGATCGCTCGCCACTCTGTGGACTTTCGAGAGGTGGAGGTATACTAATAGCCGTTGCTGCTGACTTTATTAGTATTGAAATTAAGCTTCCAAAGGCTGGTCCAACCATTGAACAGCTCGGAGTTTCTATAAAGTTCAATAATTCCAACACATGCTCTGGCGTTAATGAAATTATTTTTTTACTTAGCTACATACCACCTAACAGCTCTGTTGAAATTTTCGAGTCTCATCTTTTCAATATTGAATTTGTTGTCTCCTCGTTGAGTTGTTTTCAATCGGTTTGTGTCTTGGGTGATTTTAACTTAGGAAATATTAATTGGCAGCTCAAAGATGATATTCTTATACCACTTAACGTTTCAGAAGATCACGAAATTCTATTCTGCGATTCAATGTATGCATTAAATCTTCATCAAATCAATAATATTAAAAAGGATATAAATAGAATGTTAGATCTAGTTTTCGTAACTGATGACTACAAGTGTAAGATAGATAAATGCTTGGTTCCTCTATTAAGTGAGTCTGTTCATCATAAGTCTCTCTGCATTGATATCGCGCTCTATTGATTCTGCGTTGAAGAGGCAGACACTTCATCTCTGTATTTTAACTTTCGGAAAGCTAATTTTGCTGCTTTAAATGAATATTTTGGCTGTATTGATTGGAATTCTTTGTTTCGTAGCCGAGGATTGCCGCAGATGTATGATGCTTTCATGGCGGTTTTACTCGAAGGCTTCAATCTGTTCGTTCCAACAAATGTTCGTAAACACCGATATAAGCTACCTTGGCAAAATCGCCATTTACTTAACTTAAAAAATATAAGAAGCAAGGCACACAAGAGATTCAAACAAACTGGTTCACCTGAAGACAAAGATTTTTTTCTGCTAAAAAGAAGGGAATATGATTTTTTCTCCAACTTTTTATTCAAAAATTATATTCAATCTGTCGAATCCGATGTCAAATCAACCCAAAGTCATTTTGGTCATTTGTAAATAGTAAACGATCATCCATAAACGGTTTTCCATCTTCTATGTCTTATGAAAGTAGAATTGCCAGTGATAAACAAGGCATTTGCGAACTATTCGCCGACTTTTTTGGTTCGGTCTACGACAAGTTCGATCAACGTCTGCCCTCACTAGATACATCGAATATATCGCAAATTTTTAACATTGGTAGCTTTTCGATTTGTGATGATGAAATTTTAGAAGTGCTTCTCGCATTGGATGGCAGTAAAAGTGCGGGGTTCGATCTTCTCCCTCCCTCTGTTCTAAAAAACTGTGCCAGACCGTTGTGTGAAGCGCTAGTTCTAATACTCAATAAATCCTTATCTGAAGGTGTATTTTTAGAAGCGTGGAAAACGTCCTTAATTACACCTATCTTTAAATCTGGGGATAAAAGCTTAGTTAATAACTATAGACCTATAGTAAAACTCTCAGTCATCCCCAAAGCTCTTGATAAATTGATAAACAAAAAATTATTCGCTATTTGTAAAATTCACATTACGAACATTCAACACGGATTTTTCCCGGGCAGGTCAACTACGTCTAACCTTGCTCTGTTTACGAATTTCTGCTTCGATACTTTTGATCGTGGTGAGCAAGTGGATGTATTGTATACGGATTTCGTGAAAGCATTCGACTCGCTAAATCATGCTGTTCTTTTAAAAAAACTACATGCGTTAGGGATCCATTCGAAATTTCTCTGCTGGATTAGTTCTAACTTATCTAAAAGGAGGCTGATGGTATCCGTAGATAGCCATTATTCAAGAGAAATAGTCGTCAATTCCGGAGTGCCACAAGGTAGCGACTTGGGGCTTCTTCTTTTTATTTTATTTTTAAATGATATAAATGATAAAGTTAAATTTTGTAAATGTCTCTTATACGCTGACGACTTGAAAGTTTATATGCCTATCAACAACAGCCTCGATTGCATGAATTTTCAGTCTGATATCCGGCTTTTAAACACCTGGTGTGAAGAGAACGGCCTTTATCTCAACGTTTCCAAATGTCACATAATGACGTTTTCACGGAAAAGAACTCAAGTCGTATTTCCCTATGTTTTTGGCACAGAAATATTGATTAATAGAGTGACAATGATCAAAGATCTGGGAGTTATTTTCGACACAAAATTAGCATTCTTTATCCTCTTTTTAGTAGGCTAAGTGTATAATCTGTAAGGAATGAATTCCGGTAGATTGAATAAATGAATGTGGTCATCTACCAGTAAACATTAGACAGTATCGTCTCCCCGAAGCGCATAAAGAAGAGATAAACTGGCAAGTCGGGGAAATGTCCCAACAAGTGATTATAACCCCTAGTATTTCGCCATGGATTTTTCAGATTATATTTCAGTTCTTAACTGATTGTGCTTAAGTTTGTTTGCATAGAGTTCTTCACTCTCAAAGTTTTGAAATGTCCTCTCCGTGCTTGCTCTGTAATTTTGCGAATGCGCAACTGAATTGCTTTATCTGTGAAAGTCATTTTCATGCTAATTGTGCTGAAATTAAGATCGAGCATTTTGAATTGGTTAAGAATGTTCGAAATTTTGTTTTTATGTGCAATAAATGTCTAAACATTGAAATTAATTACCCGAATAATGAAGTGCTTAAACTTGCGGCTGATTTAAAAATTTTTAATCAGAAGTGTATGTTGTTGTTGAAGAAATTCTCTCTTGATGGTACTTCTTAGGCGCATTCTTCGCATATTTTTAATACTTCGTTTGTTAATTCGCCGCGAAATTCTCTTGCGTCTGATAATAGTTATCGAGCTACCAACAATAATGTAAGAGTAACTCGTGCTAAAGCTAACGGCTCTGATGCTCAACCTTCGGTCGTCGCTATTAAGAAGTCAATCGTAACTAAGTCATCCTCGCAAGCTGCTGGGGCTGCGCGCCTGTTAAATAAAAATTTAGTATCTATGCCGTCGCCTGCTGCTTCTACTGGCTCTTAGAATTCTATTACGGACACTGGTCGGTTGTCTCCAGCTGTGGCAAATGTGGTTGCTGCAAAGTCTAATGGTGAGAGAAACTCGCCGTGCTCAAAAATTTCGGATTCTGTCTTTCTTGATTCTTCACTCTGCTCGGATCTTCATAACAATGTCAATAGCGTGAGACATGATATTGTTATGAGTGATAATACGCAGGGGACTGAGGTAGTAGTTCACCGTAAGCGGAACACAAATGCTGTTGTTGTTGGCTCTTGTATGAGCTTGGATCTTGATGTTGTCTCTCGCAAAAAGTGGCTACACTGTCTTCGTTCAAGCCGACGGTTGCTGAAGAGAGTATTGTTGATTATGTTTCGAACAATGCGGTTGGTGATCGAAATCTCATCGCTTGTTATACATAATTAAGAAAGATGCTCAATGCGACTCTCTTAAAAGAGTCAATTTTAAGCTGGGTGTCACTGCGTCGGAGTATGATAAGCTCTTACAGCCTTCTATTCGGCCAGCTGGGGTTAGAGTGCGTGATTTTGGTTTTTTCGGAGAGGCGTCGAATCTCAAGTGGACTCTTAACTGAAGTAAATTGCTTAAATGAAGACTGTTATGGGAATATTTTATTTTATTATTTTTTTTGCGGTCTTTTTTTATATTGAATCTTCTAAATCTTAAGAACTAACAATATGTTTTAAAATGTAAAACTAGTACAAAATTTCACTACATAAAATAAATTCATAATTTATATAGCGACATTGGCAAAAACGCGCCTGGAACCTTCTAGCCGGGCTTAAGAAATAGTTTCGTGTGCCGTTTGGAGCGATGTTTCCGAAGGGGGTGTCGGTGCCGGTTTGAGTACGAGGCTCACAACACATTTCGTGTGTGTCGAGGAGTGTATCGCAGTGCCGACTTTAAAACAGGGGATCGACGATGCTGTGGTAAACGAAACAGCTTCTTCGTGGTTGGGCGGTTTGTGCCAATGTTGCTATAACTGTCGAATGTCGACGGAGCCCATATTGGGTACAACTGGCAGCCGATTGCCGTAGAATCGTGCGAGAATCGTGCGAGGCAAGGCTATCGACATCCGTCGTCGTATACGTCATCGACGGGGAGCACAGTCGGAGACAAATTGACAGCTCGCGAGCCGTTATCACAACGTTACCGACGGGATTAAGTCGAAAGTCAAGCGACGCAGAACGGTCATCGTTAACTGGATTCGTCATCGACGGGGATGCTGTCGGAGACCAATGACGGGGGACGAATGTCGTGAGCATCGCCGCTCGCCCTGTGGTGCATGTGTAGCGGTCAGGCGATCGTTTCTTTTTAGCCTCGAGTGCGATGAAGTTGAGGCTAAGCGCCTAGCCATTTCATTTGGGTGCCACTGGAGTCTATCCAAATAGGATTTTTTAAGACGCACTAATTTCTCTTTAACCAAAGGGATATTAAAGTAACGATGGATATTTTCGTTCCGTATATACCACAGCGTACCTGTAATTGAACGGAGAATTTTTGATTGGCATCCTTGAATCAATTCTATACTTGAGGAACTCGCATAACCCCATAACTTAAGGCCAAATGAGCATATTGGCTTTAAAATACTAGTATTATATATAAAAGGATTTCATATTCGATTTTTAAGGGGGCTCGATGTTTCATTAACCAATAAAGCTTAATAGCTTTAAGTTTCATTTGGGTTCGTTTAGCTTCAATATATTTGCGCCATGTGAGACGCTTGTCCAAGTGGATACCCAAGTAAACAACATTGTCCGTCTCTGGTACTATTATGTTGTTTATTCTTAAAGGGGGACAGATGCCCCTTTTAAGTGTAAGTGTAGCAGGTTAAAAGTGGAAGAAATCGGGCATCTATGACGGCTTAACATGGCTGTGTCATCGGCAAAAGTGGATGTTGTAAGACTACTGTTTACAGGGAAATCTGACGTATATAGTAAATATAGGAAGGGTCCAAGAACACTTCCTTGGGGCACTCCTGCTTTGATTTCAATGCTTTGTGAAACAAAATCTTTATATTTGACCTTAAAATTCCTATGTTGTAAGTAGGATGAAAGTATTGCGTGAACAGTAGGAGGGAGAAGATATTTAATTTTTTGAATAAGTCCTTCATGCCATACTTTGCCGAACGCTTGAGCCAAGTCCAAGAATATGTCTGAGCAGTATTTTTTGTATTCAAAAGCTTTCCTTATTTCATTGGTTATGCGATTTACCTGTTCTATAGTCCCATGGTTTTTACGGAAACCAAATTGGTGGTGCGGAATTATATCCCTTTCAAAAACGAATGGAGTCAATTTGGAAAGAAGTGCTTTCTCAAAAAGTTTGGAAATACTTGGAAGAAGGCTTATGGGTCGATAAGAAGACACCATTGTTGCATCCTTTCCTGGTTTTGGAATCATAGTTATTAAGGAGGATTTCCATGCTTGAGGGAAATATGCAAATCGAATGATCGCATTGAAAAGCTTTGTAATGAACACGATGGAAATGTATGGCCTCTCAATAATCATTTTAGGAGTTATGTTGTCCTCTCCAAGTCTTTTGTTGGGGATAATTGACTTGTAATAATTGCTTTAATTTCGTGTGAGTGGAAATAGATTGGGTAATTTTGAGAAATTATTGGAAGTGTGGGCATTTCGCAATTTATTTAAGGGCGGTTAGGTTGGAAAACCGACTTTAAATGCCCAGCAAAGGCAGTAGCCTTTTCTTCACTACTACGTGGCCAAGCGCCGTTGGTGTCTCTTATGGAAGATTCCCCCACTTTTTGGGATTTAATAGTTACTTCTTTTCCATAAAGATGATTTTCCGGAGGACTGTGGGGAAAGCTTCGAAACATATTTCCTACACTCGTCATTTTTTAGGGGAAATGTTTGTAAATTGTTAAAGGGAAATTTTCTATAAGTTCAAGGGGCATGGATTTTTAATTTTAAAATCAATTTTAATTTGAGGGAAGAATTTGGGCATTTGGGGAATTTATTTTAAAATTTTAAAGCCAAAACCTTTGGATTTGATTTGTTTAAAAATTTATTTATTTTAAATTCCTTTTATTGGAAGTTTCGAAAAAGGGGGTTTTTTTAAACTTTATTTTGAAAGTTTTCCAAAAAAAATTTTGGGATAAAACCCAGATTTTTTGAAATTTTTAAAAATTTTTGGGGAAAAACTTTAAAGAAACTTTTGAAATTTTTGTAATATTAGAGTTTTGTTAAAAATTTTGGAAATTTGTTGAATAATTTTGGGTATTAAAAATATGTGCTTAATTTTTGGGGTGAAACCTTAATCAAGGATTTTTTTAATTTGGGGTTTTTTTAAGTTCCCTTTGGAAAGGTATTTTTAAATTTAGGTGGGCTTGAATTTTTGGGATTTAAAACTTTCCAAAGTTTTTACTTGGGAAGCCGGCTTTAGATTAATTTGGGTTTGCCTTTTAGTTTTGGAGTAAAATTTAAATTTTAATTCCCTTATCAAATTGCACATGTTAAGTTTGTTTTGAAATTTTCGGGTTCCTTGATGAAGCGCATTGAAACGTTAAGGATGTTTCCGTTTAAAATTAATTGGCACTTAAATTTGGAAATTTTAAAAAAATTATTTTAAAAATTGTTGCCCGCTTAAAAGGGATTTGTTGAAAATTAAAAACACTTCAAAAAATGTTGGCATCCAAAAAGGGTTTAAAATGTTTGAAAAATTAAAATTTTATGAGGCCTTGGGAAAAGGGCAAAAGTGACCTTGGGAAAAATTGGAAAGTTTTTAACAAATAAAGGCGAAAAAATTTTTCATGGATTGAAATTTTATTCCCTTTTAAAAAATTAAAACAAAAATTTTTCTGAAATTTGATTTTTTTTTTCAAAATTAAAACAATAAATTAAATTTTAATTGTGAAATTTTAAATTTTTGAATTAAAACTTTAAATTCAAAATTTTGCTAATCATCTTTTATTCAGTAGCCGGTCTTTTGCAGAAATTTCGGTTTTAACCTCCCCATTTTTAAAGTTTTGGGCTTTGTGCCGGTTGCCGGTTTTGGCTAATTTTGTAAATTTCTTGCTTTGTGGTTTTTGGTTTAATTTTTTCAATTTTTAAATTCATGAATAATTTTTTGATTAGTGTTTTCTTTACATAGTTAAAATTTTTAAAAGTTTACTTAATGAAATAAGTGGATTTTTTAAAATTTTTAAAAGAACAAACCTTTAAATGGATTCAAGGGAAATTTCGGAAGAAGGGCGAAGTGCCGGGGCCGTCTTTCCCGACGGGTCTTTAGCCATTTGGGGAGAACGACAGGGCCCGGTCATTATTTAGGATTTTTTAAAAGGGGAAAGTGAGTCCCTCCTTTGGGCCGTAAAGGTTTTTTCCCTTTTCTTTGGGAACCTTTTTGGAATCCAAGTTTAAACAATTTTTAAAAATTTAATTTAAGGGTTTTTTAACCAATAGTTAAAATTTTTTTTTTTTTTTTTTTTTTTTTTTTTTTTTTTGGGTTCGTTTAGCTTCAATATATTTGCGCCATGTGAGACGCTTGTCCAAGTGGATACCCAAGTAAACAACATTGTCCGTCTCTGGTACTATTATGTTGTTTATTCTTAAAGGGGGACAGATGCCCCTTTTAAGTGTAAGTGTAGCAGGTTAAAAGTGGAAGAAATCGGGCATCTATGACGGCTTAACATGGCTGTGTCATCGGCAAAAGTGGATGTTGTAAGACTACTGTTTACAGGGAAATCTGACGTATATAGTAAATATAGGAAGGGTCCAAGAACACTTCCTTGGGGCACTCCTGCTTTGATTTCAATGCTTTGTGAAACAAAATCTTTATATTTGACCTTAAAATTCCTATGTTGTAAGTAGGATGAAAGTATTGCGTGAACAGTAGGAGGGAGAAGATATTTAATTTTTTGAATAAGTCCTTCATGCCATACTTTGCCGAACGCTTGAGCCAAGTCCAAGAATATGTCTGAGCAGTATTTTTTGTATTCAAAAGCTTTCCTTATTTCATTGGTTATGCGATTTACCTGTTCTATAGTCCCATGGTTTTTACGGAAACCAAATTGGTGGTGCGGAATTATATCCCTTTCAAAAACGAATGGAGTCAATTTGGAAAGAAGTGCTTTCTCAAAAAGTTTGGAAATACTTGGAAGAAGGCTTATGGGTCGATAAGAAGACACCATTGTTGCATCCTTTCCTGGTTTTGGAATCATAGTATTAAGGAGGATTTCCATGCTTGAGGGAAATATGCAAATCGAATGATCGCATTGAAAAGCTTTGTAATGAACACGATGGAAATGTATGGCCTCTCAATAATCATTTTAGGAGTTATGTTGTCCTCTCCAAGTCTTTTGTTGGGGATAATTGACTTGTAATAATTGCTTTAATTTCGTGTGAGTGGAAATAGATTGGGTAATTTTGAGAAATTATTGGAAGTGTGGGCATTTCGCAATTTATTTAAGGGCGGTTAGGTTGGAAAACCGACTTTAAATGCCCAGCAAAGGCAGTAGCCTTTTCTTCACTACTACGTGGCCAAGCGCCGTTGGTGTCTCTTATGGAAGATTCCCCCACTTTTTGGGATTTAATAGTTACTTCTTTTCCATAAAGATGATTTTCCGGAGGACTGTGGGGAAAGCTTCGAAACATATTTCCTACACTCGTCATTTTTTAATCTTAAGAGAGCTTTGCTTAGCTCATTTGTTGAGGCTTTAAGTCTAAGGCAAGCGATACACTATAGCATGATTGCACGAAATCGCGGGTTGTATGGAACGCGCAATTATTGCACGATTACGCGTTGCACGTAGTGTATACAGTATCCCGTTTTTGAAAATATTCAGATTGCGAGCAATATTGCATGCAACTATTGCATGGAATTATTGCACGCAGTGTATACGCTTTTGATGATTTTTGCTGATTGCGTGTTGCCCGTGGCGCATTTCCAACTCGTTGGAATTGAGCAATCGTTCGCATGCAATGAAAAACGTTTGAAACAAAAAACGAGCACTGTCAGTTCAGAATGAAAGCAAACTAGATTGCGCACTTCGCGTTTAAAAAGTGTTTCGGGATATTGTGTTTCGAAAATATCGAAAATGATACGATTCTTTCCAAATAAGATGTTGCGCCTATTGCGGAAATGGAAAAAGCGCGACTTCGATGGTATGGACTTGTATTGCGGGCCCACGAAGCAGCCATTGCAAAAAAGGATTGTTACTCGAGGTACCATACATGGCCAAAGGGGCGCCTAAAAAAAATGGTTGTATGCACTCAGATAGGATTTAGAAGCAGTTGGCCTATGTGAACCGGATGCTCCAAAAAGCAGGAAATGGAGAACGATACCGGAAAGAGTAGACCCTGGCCTCAGCTGGAATAGAAAATGTGGATTCAATCGCCTCTTTCTCTTTTTCAACAGTAATTTCAACAAAAGGCAAGCTGCGATGGAATATTTATATAATTCATAGGAATTGTTTGAATATACTTATTTTTTAATTTTTCTTGAAAATTCCAATAACACAAATGTCAAAAATTCAAAAACTTTTTAATTGCCTGCATCGATGTTGCTTGTAGTATAGTACAGTGCAGCAAGTGTGTATACAGTACATGCAACGATTGCAAGCAATATGCGCGTAACTTGCATGAAATCCACTCCCCGCCCAATTTTACGTAATTGCACGTAGTCTAAGCAAACCGGTCTTTTTTGATTGCACGGAATGGATTGCCGGCCATTGTGTTGCATGCAATCATGCTTTAGTGTATCGCTTGCCTAAGCTTAGCCGCTGGGGATCTATGTTGTTGCCATTCGCATCTTAGCCTGGGTTTTTCGTTCACAAGCCTTTCGATTTCGCTATTGGTAAAGATATGATTCTTTGCATTGCTTTCGATGCAAGGCGTTGGCTGCTCTGCCGCTGTCGTAAGCATAGAATTCAGTACATTTGTAGCTTCATCAACGTGTTCTATGCAGTCAATAGAGTATCTGGTATGAATATGAGTGGTTATATATTTCTTATATTTAATCCAGTTAGTTTTAAAAGATGTCAATCTGAAGGGTGAATCAGTAACTATAGGACTTTCAGCTAGATGAAAAAGTACAGGTGAGTGATCTGATGAGAGATCGAAAGATGTCGTGGTTGTAACGCAAGATCTATTTACCCCTTTGACAATGGCACAGTCAATGAGGTCGGAGATTTTTCTTGGATTAAGTCGATTAAGTCGAAAGTCAAGCGACGCAGAACGGTCATCGTTAACTGGATTCGTCATCGACGGGGATGCTGTCGGAGACCAATGACGGGGGACGAATGTCGTGAGCATCGCCGCTCGCCCTGTGGTGCATGTGTAGCGGTCAGGCGATCGTTTCTTTTTAGCCTCGAGTGCGATGAAGTTGAGGCTAAGCGCCTAGCCATTTCATTTGGGTGCCACTGGAGTCTATCCAAATAGGATTTTTTAAGACGCACTAATTTCTCTTTAACCAAAGGGATATTAAAGTAACGATGGATATTTTCGTTCCGTATATACCACAGCGTACCTGTAATTGAACGGAGAATTTTTGATTGGCATCCTTGAATCAATTCTATACTTGAGGAACTCGCATAACCCCATAACTTAAGGCCAAATGAGCATATTGGCTTTAAAATACTAGTATTATATATAAAAGGATTTCATATTCGATTTTTAAGGGGGCTCGATGTTTCATTAACCAATAAAGCTTAATAGCTTTAAGTTTCATTTGGGTTCGTTTAGCTTCAATATATTTGCGCCATGTGAGACGCTTGTCCAAGTGGATACCCAAGTAAACAACATTGTCCGTCTCTGGTACTATTATGTTGTTTATTCTTAAAGGGGGACAGATGCCCCTTTTAAGTGTAAGTGTAGCAGGTTAAAAGTGGAAGAAATCGGGCATCTATGACGGCTTAACATGGCTGTGTCATCGGCAAAAGTGGATGTTGTAAGACTACTGTTTACAGGGAAATCTGACGTATATAGTAAATATAGGAAGGGTCCAAGAACACTTCCTTGGGGCACTCCTGCTTTGATTTCAATGCTTTGTGAAACAAAATCTTTATATTTGACCTTAAAATTCCTATGTTGTAAGTAGGATGAAAGTATTGCGTGAACAGTAGGAGGGAGAAGATATTTAATTTTTTGAATAAGTCCTTCATGCCATACTTTGCCGAACGCTTGAGCCAAGTCCAAGAATATGTCTGAGCAGTATTTTTTGTATTCAAAAGCTTTCCTTATTTCATTGGTTATGCGATTTACCTGTTCTATAGTCCCATGGTTTTTACGGAAACCAAATTGGTGGTGCGGAATTATATCCCTTTCAAAAACGAATGGAGTCAATTTGGAAAGAAGTGCTTTCTCAAAAAGTTTGGAAATACTTGGAAGAAGGCTTATGGGTCGATAAGAAGACACCATTGTTGCATCCTTTCCTGGTTTTGGAATCATAGATATTAAGGAGGATTTCCATGCTTGAGGGAAATATGCAAATCGAATGATCGCATTGAAAAGCTTTGTAATGAACACGATGGAAATGTATGGCCTCTCAATAATCATTTTAGGAGTTATGTTGTCCTCTCCAAGTCTTTTGTTGGGGATAATTGACTTGTAATAATTGCTTTAATTTCGTGTGAGTGGAAATAGATTGGGTAATTTTGAGAAATTATTGGAAGTGTGGGCATTTCGCAATTTATTTAAGGGCGGTTAGGTTGGAAAACCGACTTTAAATGCCCAGCAAAGGCAGTAGCCTTTTCTTCACTACTACGTGGCCAAGCGCCGTTGGTGTCTCTTATGGAAGATTCCCCCACTTTTTGGGATTTAATAGTTACTTCTTTTCCATAAAGATGATTTTCCGGAGGACTGTGGGGAAAGCTTCGAAACATATTTCCTACACTCGTCATTTTTTAATCTTAAGAGAGCTTTGCTTAGCTCATTTGTTGAGGCTTTAAGTCTAAGGCAAGCGATACACTATAGCATGATTGCACGAAATCGCGGGTTGTATGGAACGCGCAATTATTGCACGATTACGCGTTGCACGTAGTGTATACAGTATCCCGTTTTTGAAAATATTCAGATTGCGAGCAATATTGCATGCAACTATTGCATGGAATTATTGCACGCAGTGTATACGCTTTTGATGATTTTTGCTGATTGCGTGTTGCCCGTGGCGCATTTCCAACTCGTTGGAATTGAGCAATCGTTCGCATGCAATGAAAAACGTTTGAAACAAAAAACGAGCACTGTCAGTTCAGAATGAAAGCAAACTAGATTGCGCACTTCGCGTTTAAAAAGTGTTTCGGGATATTGTGTTTCGAAAATATCGAAAATGATACGATTCTTTCCAAATAAGATGTTGCGCCTATTGCGGAAATGGAAAAAGCGCGACTTCGATGGTATGGACTTGTATTGCGGGCCCACGAAGCAGCCATTGCAAAAAAGGATTGTTACTCGAGGTACCATACATGGCCAAAGGGGCGCCTAAAAAAAATGGTTGTATGCACTCAGATAGGATTTAGAAGCAGTTGGCCTATGTGAACCGGATGCTCCAAAAAGCAGGAAATGGAGAACGATACCGGAAAGAGTAGACCCTGGCCTCAGCTGGAATAGAAAATGTGGATTCAATCGCCTCTTTCTCTTTTTCAACAGTAATTTCAACAAAAGGCAAGCTGCGATGGAAGTATTTATATTATTCATAGGAATTGTTTGAATATACTTATTTTTTAATTTTTCTTAAAATTCCAATAACACAAATGTCAAAAATTCAAAAACTTTTTAATTGCCTGCATCGATGTTGCTTGTAGTATAGTACAGTGCAGCAAGTGTGTATACAGTACATGCAACGATTGCAAGCAATATGCGCGTAACTTGCATGAAATCCACTCCCCGCCCAATTTTACGTAATTGCACGTAGTCTAAGCAAACCGGTCTTTTTTGATTGCACGGAATGGATTCGGCCATTGTGTTGCATGCAATCATGCTTTAGTGTATCGCTTGCCTAAGCTTAGCCGCTGGGGATCTATGTTGTTGCCATTCGCATCTTAGCCTGGGTTTTTCGTTCACAAGCCTTTCGATTTCGCTATTGGTAAAGATATGATTCTTTGCATTGCTTTCGATGCAAGGCGTTGGCTGCTCTGCCGCTGTCGTAAGCATAGAATTCAGTACATTTGTAGCTTCATCAACGTGTTCTATGCAGTCAATAGAGTATCTGGTATGAATATGAGTGGTTATATATTTCTTATATTTAATCCAGTTAGTTTTAAAAGATGTCAATCTGAAGGGTGAATCAGTAACTATAGGACTTTCAGCTAGATGAAAAAGTACAGGTGAGTGATCTGATGAGAGATCGAAAGATGTCGTGGTTGTAACGCAAGATCTATTTACCCCTTTGACAATGGCACAGTCAAGAGGTCGGAGATTTTTCTTGGATTAAGTCGATTAAGTCGAAAGTCAAGCGACGCAGAACGGTCATCGTTAACTGGATTCGTCATCGACGGGGATGCTGTCGGAGACCAATGACGGGGGACGAATGTCGTGAGCATCGCCGCTCGCCCTGTGGTGCATGTGTAGCGTCAGGCGATCGTTTCTTTTTAGCCTCGAGTGCGATGAAGTTGAGGCTAAGCGCCTAGCCATTTCATTTGGGTGCCACTGGAGTCTATCCAAATAGGATTTTTTAAGACGCACTAATTTCTCTTTAACCAAAGGGATATTAAAGTAACGATGGATATTTTCGTTCCGTATATACCACAGCGTACCTGTAATTGAACGGAGAATTTTTGATTGGCATCCTTGAATCAATTCTATACTTGAGGAACTCGCATAACCCCATAACTTAAGGCCAAATGAGCATATTGGCTTTAAAATACTAGTATTATATATAAAAGGATTTCATATTCGATTTTTAAGGGGGCTCGATGTTTCATTAACCAATAAAGCTTAATAGCTTTAAGTTTCATTTGGGTTCGTTTAGCTTCAATATATTTGCGCCATGTGAGACGCTTGTCCAAGTGGATACCCAAGTAAACAACATTGTCCGTCTCTGGTACTATTATGTTGTTTATTCTTAAAGGGGGACAGATGCCCCTTTTAAGTGTAAGTGTAGCAGGTTAAAAGTGGAAGAAATCGGGCATCTATGACGGCTTAACATGGCTGTGTCATCGGCAAAAGTGGATGTTGTAAGACTACTGTTTACAGGGAAATCTGACGTATATAGTAAATATAGGAAGGGTCCAAGAACACTTCCTTGGGGCACTCCTGCTTTGATTTCAATGCTTTGTGAAACAAAATCTTTATATTTGACCTTAAAATTCCTATGTTGTAAGTAGGATGAAAGTATTGCGTGAACAGTAGGAGGGAGAAGATATTTAATTTTTTGAATAAGTCCTTCATGCCATACTTTGCCGAACGCTTGAGCCAAGTCCAAGAATATGTCTGAGCAGTATTTTTTGTATTCAAAAGCTTTCCTTATTTCATTGGTTATGCGATTTACCTGTTCTATAGTCCCATGGTTTTTACGGAAACCAAATTGGTGGTGCGGAATTATATCCCTTTCAAAAACGAATGGAGTCAATTTGGAAAGAAGTGCTTTCTCAAAAAGTTTGGAAATACTTGGAAGAAGGCTTATGGGTCGATAAGAAGACACCATTGTTGCATCCTTTCCTGGTTTTGGAATCATAGTTATTAAGGAGGATTTCCATGCTTGAGGGAAATATGCAAATCGAATGATCGCATTGAAAAGCTTTGTAATGAACACGATGGAAATGTATGGCCTCTCAATAATCATTTTAGGAGTTATGTTGTCCTCTCCAAGTCTTTTGTTGGGGATAATTGACTTGTAATAATTGCTTTAATTTCGTGTGAGTGGAAATAGATTGGGTAATTTTGAGAAATTATTGGAAGTGTGGGCATTTCGCAATTTATTTAAGGGCGGTTAGGTTGGAAAACCGACTTTAAATGCCCAGCAAAGGCAGTAGCCTTTTCTTCACTACTACGTGGCCAAGCGCCGTTGGTGTCTCTTATGGAAGATTCCCCCACTTTTTGGGATTTAATAGTTACTTCTTTTCCATAAAGATGATTTTCCGGAGGACTGTGGGGAAAGCTTCGAAACATATTTCCTACACTCGTCATTTTTTAATCTTAAGAGAGCTTTGCTTAGCTCATTTGTTGAGGCTTTAAGTCTAAGGCAAGCGATACACTATAGCATGATTGCACGAAATCGCGGGTTGTATGGAACGCGCAATTATTGCACGATTACGCGTTGCACGTAGTGTATACAGTATCCCGTTTTTGAAAATATTCAGATTGCGAGCAATATTGCATGCAACTATTGCATGGAATTATTGCACGCAGTGTATACGCTTTTGATGATTTTTGCTGATTGCGTGTTGCCCGTGGCGCATTTCCAACTCGTTGGAATTGAGCAATCGTTCGCATGCAATGAAAAACGTTTGAAACAAAAAACGAGCACTGTCAGTTCAGAATGAAAGCAAACTAGATTGCGCACTTCGCGTTTAAAAAGTGTTTCGGGATATTGTGTTTCGAAAATATCGAAAATGATACGATTCTTTCCAAATAAGATGTTGCGCCTATTGCGGAAATGGAAAAAGCGCGACTTCGATGGTATGGACTTGTATTGCGGGCCCACGAAGCAGCCATTGCAAAAAAGGATTGTTACTCGAGGTACCATACATGGCCAAAGGGGCGCCTAAAAAAAATGGTTGTATGCACTCAGATAGGATTTAGAAGCAGTTGGCCTATGTGAACCGGATGCTCCAAAAAGCAGGAAATGGAGAACGATACCGGAAAGAGTAGACCCTGGCCTCAGCTGGAATAGAAAATGTGGATTCAATCGCCTCTTTCTCTTTTTCAACAGTAATTTCAACAAAAGGCAAGCTGCGATGGAAGTATTTATATTATTCATAGGAATTGTTTGAATATACTTATTTTTTAATTTTTCTTGAAAATTCCAATAACACAAATGTCAAAAATTCAAAAACTTTTTAATTGCCTGCATCGATGTTGCTTGTAGTATAGTACAGTGCAGCAAGTGTGTATACAGTACATGCAACGATTGCAAGCAATATGCGCGTAACTTGCATGAAATCCACTCCCCGCCCAATTTTACGTAATTGCACGTAGTCTAAGCAAACCGGTCTTTTTTGATTGCACGGAATGGATTGCCGGCCATTGTGTTGCATGCAATCATGCTATAGTGTATCGCTTGCCTAAGCTTAGCCGCTGGGGATCTATGTTGTTGCCATTCGCATCTTAGCCTGGGTTTTTCGTTCACAAGCCTTTCGATTTCGCTATTGGTAAAGATATGATTCTTTGCATTGCTTTCGATGCAAGGCGTTGGCTGCTCTGCCGCTGTCGTAAGCATAGAATTCAGTACATTTGTAGCTTCATCAACGTGTTCTATGCAGTCAATAGAGTATCTGGTATGAATATGAGTGGTTATATATTTCTTATATTTAATCCAGTTAGTTTTAAAAGATGTCAATCTGAAGGGTGAATCAGTAACTATAGGACTTTCAGCTAGATGAAAAAGTACAGGTGAGTGATCTGATGAGAGATCGAAAGATGTCGTGGTTGTAACGCAAGATCTATTTACCCCTTTGACAATGGCACAGTCAATGAGGTCGGAGATTTTTCTTGGATCACAGGGCCAGTATGTAGGCTGACCAGGTGATAAAAAATCAAGCCTGCCCATGCTGTTAATAAGGGTGCTATACAATTTTCTTCCTTTCAGGCTTCTCAGACGGGAGCCCCAATGCGTGTGTTTCGCATTAAAATCTCCAGCTGCTAGGAATTTATTACCTAAAGTGCTAAAGAAAGCCTTAAATTTATCCTCGTTTACCGGAAAACGCGGAGGACAATAAACAACAGACAAAACTAAGTTATTGTTTCGATTTTGTAGGCAAATTGACGTTGCCATCAAAAAGTTTTCAGCATATGACTGCAGGGGAAAATGTTTAATCCTGCTTCGGACTAAGATCCCAGTACCGCCATGCGCTTTTTGGTCAGGGTGATTTGTTTTATCAAATTGATAACCAAGAATAGAAAAATTATTTTTATCTGTTAAATGCGTCTCTAAGAGCAGCATGACATCAACAGATTGGTTGGAGAGGAAGCAAACTAATTCCAGCTTATGTTGGCGGACGCCGTTTGCATTCCATGAGCATATGTTTAGTAAACTCATTTTTAAGCGATAAGAATTTGGAGCATTTGGTTTTGTGCTCGAACTAACTCTTGAAAAGTATATTGCATGCTTGACATGAATTGAGTCATACACTGTGTCAGACTGAAAATCATGTTTTCTAAACTCCTACTTTGTGGCTGAGGGGGATTTTGGGAGTTTATTCCGGACTTTAATGCACTGGCGTAAGAAAATTTGAAGTTAACAGACGCGTTTGGTGCAAGATTTTCAGGCGGAGGGCCTTGAACCATCAAAATTTAAATTTGAGGGTTGCGTGCAGCTTGCTTTTGCTGCACTAGTCGGCTTTTAAGTTCCTTGTAGATAGGACAGTCTCTGTAGTTGGCTGTGTGATTTCCCCCACAGTTGCTACACTTTTTTATAATTTGGTCAGTATTAGCCTTAAAATTACAGTTTGTAGAATGGTGGAACTCTCCACATATAACGCAGACAACGCGTAGGGTACAATATGACTTTGTATGGCAATACTCGTGACAATTCGCACATTGAACAGGGAGTATTTGATGTGCTGATTTATCTAATAATTGCGATAAGTTGATAAAAATTTTCTATCAAAATGTGTCTGGGAAGCGTACTAAGAATAACTTATTTCGTACCAATACTGCTCACTCTGATTATGACGTAATTGTTATTTCGGAAACTTGGTTAAATGGTGACTTCTATACTGAAGAATATTTTGATTAAAATTTTTATCAGCTGTTTCGAAAAGATCGTGATCCAATAAAATCTGGATGTAGAAGAGGGGGCGGCGTTCTGATTGCCGTTTAAAGTACCTTTTCGGTAACTAGCGTGCCGTTGGTACATGCGGATTCGATTTTGGATCAACTATGTGTCATTATCAAGGGTAGAGCCAGTAAGTTATTCTTGGTTGCGTCTTATATACCGCCTAATAGAAGTTTCGAGCTGTATAAACTTCATGTCGACAATATAAATTTTTTTGCGACAAACATATTAGGAGAAGACCACTTATGTGTGCTTGGTGATTTTAATTTAAATAATTTAGATTGGTCAGTTTCGAATAACAAATGCTTTCTCACGCCGTCAAATGTATCTAGTGATATTGAACTTTGTGTATTGGACACCCTGTCTGGCGTGAGTCTTTATCAAATCAATTATTGCTTTAATCTGCTGAATAGACTTTTGGATTTGGTCCTTATAAGTGAGAATGTAAATGCAAATGTCTATGAAGCTCTATGTTCCTATCACCTGCTTTATTACATCATATGCCACTATCAATTATATTGGACTTTTATGAATTTGTACCTCTTAAATTGGATAACGGCTTGGAGTTTAGTTATGATTATAAGAACTGTGATTTTAATCTCTTGAATCATTTAATTGCTTCAGGAGCACTATAATTGATATTATCAATGAAAATATACCAATAATTAACATAAGTATACGAAAATACCTTGGATGACTCCAGGACTAAAGAAACTCAAACACTTGCGAAATAAATTTTATAAGATATATGTTGCTACTGGTAACCTATTTTTTTTTCAATAAATACAGACATTTTATGGGAGAATTTAATTTTCTTGACAAATTTCTGTTTAAAATATATATTGCTAAACATAAATCCTGATTAAAAATGAATGTTTTTATATGACCAGGTGGTTTATTCTGCAGATGAATCGTCGAATTTATTTGCTGAATTTTTCAAATCGAATTTTGTCCCGAACTCGCCCTTGGGTTATAATGAATTTGTACCAAATCTTACTATTGATTTTGGACTTTTAAGTCTCACTGAGGAATCTATTTATACTGCGCTGTCTAAATTAAAAAATTCAGCTAAAGTTGATTTTGATGTTTTCTCTGCAACTATCTTAAAAAACTGTGTAAGTAGTGTTTCGCTACCTTTGAAAATCATATTTAACAAACTTTTGGGTTCCGGCGTTTTTATTAATGACTGGAAATCGGCTTTTATTCCACCTGTTTTTGAGTCTGGTAATAAGAATGATATCAAGAACTATAGGCCTATTTCGAAAATTTCGAATATCAGCAAGATTATTGAATCCATTGTGAAGGATAAAATGTCCTTTGCTGTTAAGAATATTATCTCTCCTCTACAACATGGGTTTATTTCTGGTCGTTCTACTGTTACAAACCTGGCAATTTTTACGGAGTACTGTATATCAGCCTTTTGTCAGGGATTGCATATTGATTCTTTTTATAGAGACTTTTCAAAGGCTTTTGATAGAGTGTCGCATGTAATCCTATTAAAAAAGCTGGAAATACTAGGTTTCCATTCAAAGTTTTTGCTTTGGCTTAAGTCGTACTTAACTGATAGAATATCTTATGTTAAGGTTGATGGCTCAATTCCTGGTCCTATTTTGGCCACGTCTGGGGTTCTGGAAGGTAGAATTTTGGGGCCTCTATTATTTTAGTTGTTTATAAATGATGTAGTTCACTGCATTAAATCTTCGCATTGTTTGTTATTTGCTGAACGATCTAAAAATTTTCATGAAAATGGATAGTCCAGATGATTCCTACACTTTGCAAGTTGATCTTGATACTTTGTTTGAATGGTGTTCTACTTCTTTTTTTACTTAGAAAAATGTGCAGTTGATACGTTTTCCAAATCATGTCAATGCGTGATGCTCTCCTATACTTTAGGTGGTCATTTGCTTTACAAAGTCGATTGTATAAAAGACTTGGGTGTTGTATTTGACTCCAAGTCTACGTTTATCCAGCACTTAAATTATGTAATTCCAAAAGCGTATCATATGCTTGCCTTTATTAGACGTAATTCTGGCCATTTTAAGGACCCTTATACGTGGAAATCTCTTTATGTTGTTTTGGTCAGATCTAAGTTGGAATATGCTTCATTCATATGGAGCCCATTCTATAATGTACATACAGGACGTATCGAGCGAATTCAGAAATCTTTTACAAGATCTGCCTTACGCTTTACACTTTTGATCGTCTTCCTGATTATCGCACTCGCTGTGCGCTTAGTTGGTTAAAGACCCTGGAGTCACGCCGATCTATGCAATCTTACTCCTTGTCACTGATATTGTAAGTGGAAGGATTGATTGTACTACCTTACTCCAAAGTATCTTATTTTTTGTGCCTACTTGAATTTCAAGGCGTTCTGATTTATTTTTTTTTACGCTCCAAAGAACGAATAATGATATGAATGCTCCTCTTTACAGAGCCTTAAATCTTTGTAATAATGTTTCTTCCTGTGTTGATATTGATTTAAATTTTTCAAGAGAGCATTTTAAGTTATTGTAATTTGTTTTAAGTCAATTTTGTAATGAATTGTTTACTGTGGAGTAGTCTGTAAATGTTAGGGCGGTTTTCGGAATGTCCGGTTAAACCGTAACCGGCAGTTATTTTAACACAAAATCATGTTTCGTTTTCTCAAAATAGCATTAAGGCACAAACCTTAACCGACGCTCATCTGCCGATTAAATTTATTTATAAGAAACATCTGGCGGTTAGATCTAGTAGCTTTGTTATAGAATATTTTGGAATTCGTATATTTAAAATTTTAATTTCAAAACATCGCAAAACATCTTTTGAAAAATTTTAGCTGCGTATCCCGAATTCATATTGAACGACAGTTGGTTTTCAGAAATTTCAGTACAAAACGCTGCAAAATTCTGTCGTTTTGACATTTAGAAACAGATGTTTTGTGAACGCGTTGCCAACTTCTCACTTATTAACCAGAACAAATCATTTAGACATTGAGAAAACGAAATTGCCTAACCGACACGTTTAATCATTCGATTAGTTTAACTGCCGGTTAGTTAATCTAGACTTTAACCGGACACTCAGAAAACGGGCCTTAGTCTGTAAGAATTTTTAATTCATAGACTGATATAAATAAATAAGTGAATAAATATTGGTGCCAAAGAAAAGTGGGCCAAATAGAGAAAAGAAGTGGACGCTAGTGGTCGATTTTCGTAAATTGAATGAACAAACGATTAAGCAGGTTTTTCCAATTCCTAGGATTGACGAGATACTCGACCACCTAGGGTGTAGTCGTTACTTTACCACGCTAGACTTAGCTGGGGGATACCATCAAGTATTGGTAGATGAGGACGACCGCAAAAAGACAGCCTTGAGCACAGATCAGGGACATTATGAATTTTTGCGAATGCCTTTTGGCCTAACAGGGGCACCGGTAACGTTGCAACGGATTATGAATCATATTCTTACAGGGATTCAAGGAAAAGATTGCTTTGTTTATCGAGATGATATTGTAGTCTACGGCAGGAATTTGAAGGAGCACGATATACGTTTGCGAAGAGTTTTACAGGCTCTAAGAGCTAACAACCTAAAAATACAAACAGAAAAGTGTCAATTTTTATGAAGGGAGGTGGTTTATTTGGGTCATCGCTGTTCTGAGAAAGGTGTTTTGCTAGATCCAGGCAAGGTAGGGTGTGTGAAGCGATTCCCGGCACCCAAGAATAAAAAACAACTGCAATCCTTCCTGGGTTTGGTAAACTACTATAGAAAACTTATTCCGAGTGCAGCCCGAATCCTACTGCCTTTTACCAATTTGTTGAAAAAGGATGTTGAATACAAATGGTCTGAAGTCTGTCAAAACGCAATGGAAGCCTTAAAAACCGCCATTACCAGTCCGCCGATTTTAAGTTATGCTGATTTTTCAAAACCCTTTTTGCTGACTACAGATGCCAGCTATGACGCCTTGGGGGCAATTTTATCACAGGGAACCCTGGGAGAAGATCTACCGATTTATTTTGCAAGTAGAGCGTTGCGTCAGACGGAACAAATATAGTCAACAATAGAGAAGGAGTTCTTGGCTATAGTGTGGGCGACAAAAAATTTCAGATCATATTTACTAGGACGGCATTTCACTGTTTATACTAACCATAAGCCGTTGAGAGGAATAGCGAATTTAAAAGACCAAATGTCCAGATTGGCTAGATTCCGACACAAGTTGTCAGAGTTCGACTTTGAGATTTGTTATAAGCCTGGGAAAACAAACCAGAATGACGATGCTCTGAGTAGATTTCCCTTTGAAGACACAAACATAGGCGTAGTTACGAGATCTCAATTAACGCAAGAAGTAGATGCGTCAAATAGTCCAGTGATAGTCTGCAAAACTTGTGTAGAAAATGAAGAGGAAGAGAATGTGTTAGACAAACTCGATTTGAGAAAGGAGGATTCTGCCGGTTTCTTATCAGATCCCAGTGATATAAAAAATGTACTCAAACAATTTCATGATAGTCCGATGGGTGGGCATAAAGGGGCCCTGCCCACCTATTTCCGTGTTCGCCGCCAATTGTGAGGGTTGTTTAAAAAATATCTAACAGTTCCAAATCACTCAAGAATTCATTTAAATCTAGTTAAATAAAATACGAATCAAAACCTAATAAAAAAAAAAAAAAAAAAAAAAACCCAATAGTATAAAAATAAATAAATAAATAATAATAATTATAATTATAATAACAATTATAATAATAATAATTATAATAATAATAATTATAATCTATTACACCTACTTGTCAAAGGCCAGTGATAACAATTCACCAAAAGCAAATCAATATTTCCGAATCTCTCTCTCGATCTCTTCTGCCGACCATAAGTAGATCAAAAGACATTCGATTCTTAACCGCTTATCAGTAAAGACCAACGCGGGTGTTAAAGTACTTTTCATAAAGACAAAAGAAAAAAAAGAAAACCTTTAATATAAAAACGAAAATTTAGTGTGCGAGTAAATTGTGTAAAAGTTAAACGGGGATAGATTCCTCTTCTTCAAAGGCCAAAAATAAAATTCCGCCTGAATTTTTTTAAAAGGAGGGACTTAGGAGTGCCAGTCTCAAGGCGTGTCAGGCTTTGGCACGTGGGGAAAAATTTCTAAGTTTTTCTAAGCCATCATTTTGTGAAATCAGGTAATTTATTGTCCAGTGGACAACGATACTACTTTTCCCGGCAAAACGTCTGAAATTTTATATTTCTCTTATAAAAACAAAATAACTAAAACCTAAGGTGGCGCACACGTGGGTTTTACGCGATTCTTAAGGGTCGGAAATTTTGGACCTCTACTCGCAATTCCGTCGAGAGATTAATATGTCCATAAACCCTCCGAGGAGGTGAGAAAAGTTATTTCAATCTATGGAATCATAAATTTATGCGAAACCTTAAAAAAATTATAGGGTTTTATTCATGGTCGTCTTGATCAAGCGTAGCGTGCAAACCAAACATCCCCATCGTCAGCCTGAATTGGATTTTTTGTGCCGAGGAATTAGTATTAATAGCATCCAGAAGGTTTATTAATCGCCGCCTAAATCTTGGAGCGTTGGCACACCGTCCTATTGGCGACATACCGAACAAAAGGAATTTCCTTTTCGCCGTAACTAACGAAAAAAAAAATTAAATATACATACATATATATATAAATATATATAAAAAAAAAAATATATATAAAAAAAAATATATATATATATAAAAATTTTAAAACTAACATTAAGAAAAGTCAAAAAAAACAATAAGTAACACGAGTGAGGCAGAGCATGGCCGTGATCGCAGGGACAGAAGGGTTAACCTCAGTTTTCTTCTTTAATGTGTAAAACGCAAAGTATTAAAAAGATCAAAGCACCGCTTGCTAGCCGCGATGAGCTGCACTTAATTCTCTTAAAACAAAAACGAAAATAAAAAGAAAATAATCTCTTTAAATTCCCTTGTGCTGCATAGAAATGCAAGAGAAACTGCATTGACGATTAACGAAATGGGAGATGCGTAAAGTTGGCAAATAGAGAGAAAAGAAAAAAAAAAAACTAAATTCAATACCGAATAAAAAGAAATAAAAGAGAGACAAAATTTTCAAGTTCAATGTCAAGGTTGCAAATGAAATGTGTGTCTCGTTTCTGGGCTTCTTTGCGATCACAGCTGATCTTCGCCTTTAATTGATTTTTTTTTGTTCCTACGTTCATTTCGATACGCCGAGATTTTCTAACACCATGTTACAAAATTTTCCTTTTCGACAGAATGTTATATTTTTTTATTTATTTTCGTTTAACTTAAGATATTAATTTTCTTATGTTTACAATTCTGGACAGATAGTTCGGCTGTATAAATTACCATCGAGCCTACAGCGATACTTCAGGCCTGATACATCGGTGTAGGTGCGAGAATGGAATTTTGTAAGGAGTAAGTGGTTATATCGAAATACGTATATTGTATAAACCATGTAACTTTATTTATTCTTAAATGATATATATTTTTTTTTGAATATTCACGACTATGTGAAATTTTTTTTTGTTGAATTGCTTTTCGGTTATTGATGTCTGAATTGGAATCGGTTTTGCTTTACGTAAAGGTAAAAGCATATAACTCGTTTTAAATTTTTGTTTAACGTCAAAACAACGATGCTTGTTTAATTTATTTCGTGTTTTTTTTTATATTTTTTTTTTCGAAATTTCTACTAATTTTAAACGCTTAAATGAAGTTAAGGATATCGGGATGAAAATTGTTGCTAGTCTAGTACTAAATGTTATTATTTCTATTAAATGTAATTTATAATTCTCGAAATATGGTTTAAATTAAAATTAACAGTGGACGAAACGTAGACACAAGAAGTTAAGAAGGCAAGCTTTATACTGGGCTATTGAAATAACTTCTTCCGTTCAATAGTATGGTTGGGAGGGTAAAGCGGTACAGGGATAACTCCATCTTTTCCCATACCACTATGAGAGCAATCGTAATATTTTTTTTTCTTTCACCTTTCGAACTTTTTCTCTCTCCTTTTATACTTTAGAAAATTCAGACCTTATCATGAAAATCTGAATTTTAAAATTAGTTTCAGTTGATTTAGAGTAAATGTTATCAGCCGAATTTTTTTTTTAAGTTGATAGGTGAGTGAGATATAGAAACCTCTGCATACTCATTATTTTCTATGTCGACTTTCGAATAGTGTGCACATGACATAAAAACCCACCCTCATTTCCACGAGCTAAGCGATGCAATCTGGTTATGCAGAGTAATTTGTCATGTCATACGCCTCTTGGACACATTGGTCTGCGACTATCGGTGACCAGAAGGTGAAGGTTTGTTACATAAAAGAAAATTGGCGGCCAACGTGGGGCGAGAAGTGGGTTTTCCGCATATTTTTTGGCATATACACATGTAAAAGGAATATAAAGTGAACTTCGTTTTTGATTTCTTGGAATCGAAAGTTCGAAATGTGTAGAATTTGTTGGTGAAACTGCTTTCTCCCTATATTAATTTAACTCAACACCATCATTGTTTGCGTTTTGTTACTGGAATTGCAGTAACTGATTAATTTCGATTATTGACCGTGCAATAGGCAAACGATTCCGGAGTTATTTGTGGTATTGAGAGATTTCATTTAATTCTTGGAACTTACGTGTACTGGTGTTGTAACTACTCGTACCAAATTATGTGATCTCTTATCTTATATCACGCTGGTATGTTCTTGATTTTGGAGAGATGGGTTTTCTGATTAGCTGGAAAACTACTCAAGTCATAATTCATATCACCAGTCTCGCTCGTCTCACTCACTCGTTATATCTTCCTTTATATTGCATAAATACCCGTGTATCACAAAATGCCTTCAAAATACCTTTCTTACTTTTAAACTGTGTCTACAAAGTAGTCCATGACTACCTTGCAAAAGTTACAAATTTAGCTTAATCCCTCTATTACTAATATTTATAAAAAAAAAAAAAAATTAAAAAAAATACATGTATGTATATATACACATATATATACACTAATTATTGTATATACTATTAAATTATATATCTACAGCTTTTCTTGAGGCGCTGGATAGCTATTTAAACACACTTCAGTTGAATATCATCTTTTTTTTTGAGTCGCGTGTCAAGCCCTACATTTTGCAATGCCTTTAGTAAGAAGCCCTGGTGGTCAAGCTGAGGGTATTCAGAATACATCTACTCCGAAGGGACTCACTTGCACCATCTGTAGTGAATCTTTAGAAAATAGAGTGGATAAAATCGAAACACAGTGTAAGCATTCGTTTCATACTTCGTGCATTCATAAATGGCTAGGAACTAATCCGACCTGCCCAAATTGTCGTGAGAGTATCGATATAGATCAAATAACCGGCAGAACCAGTACAGGCCCTCGCAATAGCAATTCCAGAACTGCTGGAATTAGAGGAAGAGGAAATTCTAACACGCGTGACAGACCGGCTACTAGGCTACAAGTTCAACAAAATTTAAATTTTCCTCCCGCCAATGTTCAAATTCCTCCTCCACTGTCTACTATTTCAATCAGTCCTACTAATAATAGAACATTTATCCCTGTGGTTACGGCAGTGACAGAACAGAGAGTACAGGCTATAATCGCCGAATCTTTAAGCAATTTCAGAAACGACATTACCGCCACAATATCAGGCGAATTACAGAATTTGTTTAGGCTGTTGAACGTTCGAAATGACACTCAATCCACCACGCAGAATACCGCGTCAGTTGCAAATCTTGATACGGTCGAATGGCCGCGAGATAGTCCATATGGTTTGCCCCATGAGCGACAAAATGTTAATACCCGCTCTTCTGCCATGGAGCCAGATTTAAGACAAATAGATAAAATATCGAATGTAGTACAAAATTGGCAATTAAAATATAAAGGGTCACCTTCTGACATTCCAATTGACGACTTCATATATCGTCTGAACATGCTCACTACCACGCAACTTAATGGTGACTTCTCACTTCTCTGTCAGCATATCCATTCGGTTTTCGAAGGAAAAGCGTTACATTGGCGATATCATCGCAACGCAGATTCTTTGGAATGGTTAGAGCTTTGTGAAGCAATGAGACGACAATTCAAAGACTATGTCTCTGACTCCGATATTATGGAGGATATGAGAAAGAGGAAACAAAACCAAAATGAGACTTTCGATCAATTTCTAGAGGCTATTACCACCATGGGAGATAGATTGCGCCAATCCTTGTCTGAAAATCAGTTAATTGAACTATTAGTCCGAAATTTGAAGCCCAACTTAAAGCATGAATTGTTGCATTTGGAAATTCATAGCATATCAAAACTGCGTAGTGAAGCTCGTAAGCATGAAAAGTTCTTTGAGGGGTTAAGAAGACATACGTCAGGAAGGCAACCAGTCTCGAATCGGAACGTGTATGAATTATCCTCCGAATCCACTGACGATGTCATTCAGGTCGAATCAACACCAAATATTTTTGCTCTTAACCCATCCCGCTTAAAGTGTTGGAACTGTGAGGAGCAGGGTCACGCCTATCAAGACTGCCTAAAGCAGAGAAGAATATTTTGTTATAGTTGTGGCATGGTTAATAAATACAAACTTACTTGCCCCAAATGTAGCCCCGAGTCGGGAAACATGCAGAAGGATGTTCGTCCAATCAAAAACGAACATCCGAGTTTCACATCGCGTCCAAACCAATAAGAATATTGAAAAACAGTAACGACTCTAAGGGTGATACCTTAAACCCAAAATTTAGTAGTTTTAAGCCTTATCATATACGCCTAGCAGAATACCTCCAGCGCAGAGCTCATATTTTCAACGGGGTTAACGCACTGAAAAGTATTTCACGCTCAGCGGTAAGAATAAAAAAATTCTGGTCTGACAGAAAAAAGCTAAACACTTACATACTTTCGGGGTTAATACATTCCAACTCCGACAATAAACCCTTTATTCAAATTAATATCCTAAATAACGTATATTTAGCGCTGCTTGATAGTGGTGCCAACAAGAGTTGCATAGGTGGTAGTCTAGCTTTGGATATTATTAAAAATCCGGCCAAAAATTTCAAGAAAATTTCGGGCAAAGTACGAACCGCTGACGGACAAAGTCAACAGGTCGTGGGTTCGATTACCTTTTCAGTGACTTACAACGGCAACTCAAAGCTAGTGAATTTTCTTGTAATTCCATCCATTAAGCAGAACATTATATGTGGCATGGATTTCTAGAACTGTTTCGGAATTAAAATTTTTTTCCGTCCCGAAATCACTGAAATTGATTACAACCAAGACCCAGATCATCTCGACTTAGACCCGATACAAAAATTGCGATTAAAGGAAGTCACTGAAGACTTTCCATCATACGAAAAAGAAGGTTTGGGTTGCACGACTTTGTTTCAACATGTGATCGACACTGGCAATGCGAAACCAATAAAACAACGCTTTTATCCTATTTCTCCCGCCATGGAAAAATTACTAGTAGGTGAATTAGATAGAATGCTTCAGTTAGGTGTGATTGAAGAAGCCAATGAATCACCGTGGTCATCACCAGGGGTGCTGATTATAAAACCTGGTAAAGTTAGGTTTTGCCTGGATTCTAGACGTTTAAATGAAGTAACTGTTAAGGACGCCTACCCTCTACCTAATATTGACGGATTAATAGTCAAACTCCCAGCGGTCCAGTGTGTGTCAAAAATAGAATTGAAGGGTGCTTTGTGGCAGATCAGCCTGTCACCAGAATCTCGCCTAAAAACAGCTTTCACGGTCCCCAATCGGCCGTTGTATCAATTTACGCGCATGCCTTTCGGCCTTTACAACGCGCCCCAAACAATGTGCCGAGTGATGGATAAAGTGATTCCATATGCACTTAAAACCCATGTTTTTGTCTATCTGGACGACTTACTGGTAGTTTCTAGGTCTTTCAAGGAACACCTTAGCCATCTCATGGAAGTGGCGTTATTTTTACGCAAAGCAGAGTTGACGATAAATATAAAAAAAAGTCAGTTTGAGCTAGCAAAGGTTAAATATTTAGGATATGTGGTAGGAAATGGAACTCTAATGATTGACTCTGAAAAGGTTGAGGCCATAACCGAATACCCCACTCCCAAGACGCGAAAACAACTGAGACGATTTTTAGGAATGACAGGGTGGTACCGTAGATTTGTCTCAGAATACGCTTCGCTGACTGCACCATTAACCGACCTCCTGTCAACTAAAATTCCATACGCATGGAACTCATCAGCGCAGTCTGCTTTCGAATTATTGAAGGTTAAGTTAACCACTGCTCCTGTCTTACAGCATCCTAACTACGAAAAGCCATTTGTGGTTCAATGCGACGCAAGTATGCATGGTGTAGGCGGTCTCCTTGCTCAATGCGACGAAGAAGGCATAGAGAAGCCTATTGCCTATATGTCGCATAAATTAAACAAAGCGCCAAAAAATTACACTGTGTCGGAGCTAGAATGTTTGGCAGTAATAATGGCAATAAAAAAGTTCAGGGCGTATATAGAGGGACACGAATTTAAAGTAATGACAGACCACGCCAGTCTTAACATAAGTGGCTGATGCGGCAGAAAGACCTCAGTGGTAGGTTAGCCAGGTGGGCTCTCAAGCTCCAAGCCTTCAATTTCACAATTGAACATCGAAAAGGAAGCCAAAATGTTGTCGCAGATGCATTGTCACGCACATTCGAAGATTCAGAAATCAACGAAGTTGAAATAGACCTACTTCCTTCTATAGACTTGTCCTCAAAACACTTTCAAAGCAAAGAGTATAACGATCTTTGCGAAAAATTTAGAAAGGCTGAACTGCCAGACTTTTAAGTTGTTGATGGTTATCTTTATCATAGAGACATATTTGGAACAGAACCTACAAATGAGTCTGAGGCCTGGAAATTATACGTGCCCAAAGAAATGAGAGAAAAGGTTATTCAATCTGCCCACGATCCTCCTACGTCCGCCCATGGTGGAATAACAAAGACCGTCGAAAAAATTAGAAGAAATTTCTATTGGCCAGGATTGGTAAAAGACGTCAAAGTTTTTGTTTTAAATTGCGAACTTTGTAAAACCTCTAAAACGCCTACTCATTCTTTAAGGCCTCCGCTTAATTCACTGTCTACAACGGAGAGACCTTTTCAACGTCTTTACATTGACTTGATAGGGCCTTTTCCGCGAAGTAAAATGGGAAATATTGGTGTTCTAATTGTCTTGGACCATTTCAGTAAATTTTCGTTTCTAAAACCCTTAAAGAAGTTTAATTCGAAATTAATTATGGATTTTCTTAAAGAGCATTTATTCAGTTGTTTTGGCGTTCCTGAGTCGATTGTTTCGGATAATGGGAGTCAATTTCGTAGCAAAGAGTTTAGTTCCTTTCTAAAAAGGTATGGAATACAGCATCTCCTGACCGCTGTTTATTCACCCCAGTCGAACGCTTCTGAACGAGTGAATCGTTCAATAAACGAAGCACTCAGATCTTACATAAGAAAAGACCAATGGGAATGGGATTGGTACTTAAGCGACATTAACAGTGCTCTTAGAAATAGCTACCACTTAACAATCGGTAACTCCCCATATTATGTGCTTTTTGGCCAACATATTATATGTTGACACATTGGGATGACTATAAATTGCTTAAAAACTTAAATCTTTTAGAAGAAGGCAGACCTAAAATTAGAAGAGATGATCAGCTGACCTTGCTGCGTTCGAAAGAAACGCTCGTCTGTACAATTTGAGATCTAGAGAAAGAAATTTCGAAATAGGCCAAGAGGTGATTCGGAGAAACTTTGTCCAAAGCAACCTTCTGAATCATTTTAATGCAAAATTAGCCCCGAAGGGAGTAAAGTCCAACGTCGTTGAAAAGAAAGGGAATTCGTATTACATCCTTGAGGACTTAGAGACAAAGAACAGAGAAACCTACCATTTAAAAGATATTTGGTAGATTAAAGTAAAAAATTGGGCGGCTGTTCCTCATAGAACCTACTCAACTAAATCATTCACCCTTTTTCATCTTTTGTTCCGCAGTAACCTTTGAATGAAACATGCTTTGTGAGGGTTGTTTACAAAATATCTAACAGTTCCAAATCATTCAAGAATTCATTTAAATCTAGTTAAATAAAATACGAATCAAAACCTAATAAAAAAAAAAATAAAAAATAAAAACCCAATAGTATAAAAATAAATAAATAAATAATAATAATTATAATTATAATAATAATTATAATAATAATAATAATAATAATAATAATAATAATAATAATAATAATTATAATAATAATAATTATAATAATAATAATTATAATAAAAATAATAAAGGAAAACCAACCAAAAGATTTTTGCGCCTGGTGTAAATCAACCATAACATTCGCTTATTTTTTTGTAATCTATTACACCTACTTGTCAAAGGCCAGTGATAACAATTCACCAAAAGCAAATCAATACTTCCGAATCTCTCTCTCGATCTCTTCTGCCGACCATAAGTAGATCAAAAGACATTCGATTCTTAACCGCTTATCAGTAAAGATCAACGCGGGTGTTAAAGTACTTTTCATAAAGACAAAAGAAAAAAAAAGAAAACCTTTAATATAAAAACGAAAATTTAGTGTGCGAGTAAATTGTGTAAAAGTTAAACGGGGATAGATTCCTCTTCTTCAAAGGCCAAAAATAAAATTCCGCCTGAATTTTTTTAAAAGGAGGGACTTAGGAGTGCCAGTCTCAAGGCGTGTCAGGCTTTGGCACGTGGGGAAAAATTTCTAAGTTTTTCTAAGCCATCATTTTGTGAAATCAGGTAATTTATTGTCCAGTGGACAACGATACTACTTTTCCCGGCAAAACGTCCGAAATTTTATATTTCTCTTATAAAAAAAAAATAACTAAAACCTAAGGTGGCGCACACGTGGATTTCACGCGATTCTTAAGGGTCGGAAATTTTGGACCTCTACTCGCAATTCCGTCGAGATATTAATATGTCCATAAACCCTCCGAGGAGGTGAGAAAAGTTATTTCAATCTATGGAATCATAAATTTATGCGAAACCTTAAAAAAATTATAGGGTTTTATTCATGGTCGTCTTGATCAAGCGTAGCGTGCAAACCAAACATCCACATCGTCAGCCTGAATTGGATTTTTTGTGCCGAGGAATTAGTATTATAGCATCCAGAAGGTTTATTAATCGCCGCCTAAATCTTGGAGCGTTGGCACACCGTCCTATTGGCGACATACCGAACAAAAGGAATTTCCTTTTCGCCGTAACTAACGAAAAAAAAAATTAAATATACATACATATATATATAAATATATATATAAAAAAAATATATATAAAAAAAAATATATATATATATATATAAAAATTTTAAAACTAACATTAAGAAAAGTCAAAAAAAACAATAAGTAACACGAGTGAGGCAGAGCATGGCCGTGATCGCAGGGACAGAAGGGTTAACCTCAGTTTTCTTCTTTAATGTGTAAAACGCAAAGTATTAAAAATATCAAAGCACCGCTTGCTAACCGCGATGAGCTGCACTTAATTCTCTTAAAACAAAAACGAAAATAAAAAGAAAAGAATCTCTTTAAATTCCCCTGTGCTGCATAGAAATGCAAGAGAAACTGCATTGACGATTAACGAAATGGGAGATGCGTAAAGTTAGCACATAGAGAGAAAAGAAAAAAAAAAAAAAACTAAATTCAATACCGAATAAAAAGAAATAAAAGAGAGACAAAATTTTCAAGTTCAATGTCAAGGTTGCAAATGAAATGTGTGTCTCGTTTCTGGGCTTCTTTGCGATCACAGCTGATCTTCGCCTTTAATTGATTTTTTTTTTGTTCCTACGTTCATTTCGATACGCCGAGATTTTCTAACACCATGTTACAAAATTTTCCTTTTCGACAGAATGTTATATTTTTTTATTTATAATATTTTCGTTTAACTTAAGATATTAATTTTCTTATGTTTACAATTCTGGACAGATAGTTCGGCTGTATAAATTACCATCGAGCCTACAGCGATACTTCAGGCCTGATACATCGGTGAAGGTGCGAGAATGGAATTTTGTAAGGAGTAAGTGGTTATATCGAAATACGTATATTGTATAAACCATGTAACTTTATTTATTCTTAAATGATATATATTTTTTTTTGAATATTCACGACTATGTGAAATTTTTTTTTGTTGAATTGCTTTTCGGTTATTGATGTCTGAATTAGAATCGGTTTTGCTTTACGTAAAGGTAAAAGCATATAACTCGTTTTAAATTTTTGTTTAACGTCAAAACAACGATGCTTGTTTAATTTATTTCGTGTTTTTTTTTTCTTTTTTTTCGAAATTTCTACTAATTTAAAACGCTTAAATTAAGTTAAGAATATCGGGATGAAAATTGTTGCTAGTCTAGTACTAAATGTTATTATTTCTATTAAATGTAATTTATAATTCTCGAAATATGGTTTAAATTAAAATTAACAGTGGACGAAACGTAGACACAAGAAGTTAAGAAGGCAAGCTTTATACTGGGCTATTGAAATAACTTCTTCCGTTCAATAGTATGGTTGGGAGGGTAAAGCGGTACAGGGATAGCTCCATCTTTTCCCATACCACTATGAGGGCAATCGTAATATTTTTTTTTCTTTCACCTTTCGAACTTTTTCTCTCTCCTTTTATACTTTAGAAAATTCAGACCTTATTATGAAAATCGGAGTTTTGAAATTAGTTTCAGTTGATTTAGAGTAAATGTTATCAGCCGAAATTTTTTTTTAAGTTGATAGGTGAGTGAGATATAGATACCTCTGCATACTTATTATTTTCTATGTCGACTTTCGAATAGTGTGCACATGACATAAAAACCCACCCCCATTTCCACGAGCTAAGCGATGCAATCTAGTTATGCAGAGTAATTTGTCATGTCATACGCCTCTTGGACACATTGGTCTGCGACTATCGGTGACCAGAAGGTGAAGGTTTGTTTTACAATTTAAGTGGAGTGGCATGCAATTTCAAATAAGACATTATGTCAAGGCATGTACCAACTGTCAGCAGAATAAGGCTAGTAAAGCGACGAAAATGCCCATGGTTATAACAGATACGGCTCATAGACCATTCGTCAAACTGTTTATGGACATGGTAGGTCCTCTACCTACCACCGCCTCAGGCAACAGATATATTCTCACAATAATAGATGATTTTTCTTAATATTTCATTTGTGCGGCCATGGCGGATGCAGAGGCTAGCACAGTAGCGAAAATTTTTTTTAAAGAGGTCATTTCGATATTTGGTATACCTCGACTTTTGGTGACCGATAACGGCACGAACTTTACATCCAGACTATTTTCAGACATTTGCAAGCTACTGGGAGTGAAAAGACTTACAACTAGTCCATATCACCCTCAGTCAAACGGGGCACTGGAAAGGAATCACCGGCCTTAGGCCGAACATCTTCGTATGGTGGTAAATGAAGATGGCACGAACTGGGACGAATGGCTATGCCATTCTATGCACGTTCATAATAATTCGGTCCACACTGCAACCAAACATACACCCACTAAGGTGCTTTTTGGTTTCGATGTCGACTTGTCAGTAAATTTGAAGAAAAAACCCATCCCTCTCTATAACCCACACGAATACAGCAAAATTCTAATATACCAAATTCAAAGAACGTATGAATTGGTACGTAAGAACCAAGAAAAATCAAAAGAAAATTCGAAGAAAAATTATGATACCACAGTAAAATTCCAATCATTTAAAAACGGTGAAAAGATTTGGCTAAAAAACCAGAATCGCAAAAACAAATTTTCATCACCATGGGCGGGCCCTTATACAGTAGTGTCCGCAATTGGTCCGGTGAATACCAAGCGTTTGATAAAGGGAGAGGAAAAAACGTACCACAACAACCTCTTGAAACCATATTACCAGTAATAAAGAAAACAATTTTATATTTAAGTTAAAGGTTTAAAAATATAGTATAGCTTATAACAAATTAATGGAATATATAAGCAACTAAGGTGGCGGTTTGGCGCTTCGTACTAAAATTAAGAACTTCAAATCTTTCATTTTCTCAAATCAGATTCCCGTTCAGTAACGAGCATATTGGAATTCCTCCTCAACACGGAAATTACGTTAGACAATAAACAAGAGAGCGCCAGTACCGGCAAAAAAGAAGAAATTTGTTTGCAAAACCTAAATTGGATTTACTTAGTAGAAAAGGAGCAACATCGTTTATTTTTTTTAGTTCTGTTTTATTCTAGGAGTATGTCTTGACATCGGGACGGATCAACAACGTCGAACCTCAACCGAATCAACATCGAATCTGCGCTCTCATTTAAATGTTCGCATGATCATTAAGCCGTAGGTTCCCAAAATGGAGATGATAGCACTTAGAAATTTAACCTTGGAGCAGCTACGAAAGACTTGTAGGAAGTTCGATTTAGTTCACAGAGGCGAGCGGGCAGAGCTGCAACGCCGCTTGTTGTTACATATAGGAAAATTGAAAGGGGAAAACAGAAACCATCCTAGCCATTTTACACATACGAGGGGCTGCTGTGACGTCTGCAAGAACATTTGGCATCGACCAAAAGAAAACATTGTAGAAAAGAAAGGTACAGGCGAAAATCCCACTAAAGCAGTTTACGAGAAACCCCCTTACTCCATGGAAAAAGAAAACAACCTAGACCGACGTCGAATTTTTTAAGAAATAATGATTTACGACTCGAAAGGAGAGCAACATGCTATGACAGCATTCTTGGACACAGGCAGTGACTTAAGTACAATATCAACTTTCAAGTATTTTGAGCTTTTTGGTGAAAAAGATCTGGCCGGAAAAGGTACCAACGTTAACGGTGTAGGGGGAGGTCAAACAAACACGGAAGGGACAATTAGCGTTAGGATAAAAATCGATAACATACCACTTGTACTGAAGATGCACATATTGCATGAAGCGGATGCTCTGTTCCAAATCACAATCGGCAAAGACATCCTCAGGTATTTAGACATCTTGGATTCCGAACAGGGAGCTACCTTTTTCCGGAAGACACAAGCCGCTTCATTCACGACCTCCGGTTTATCCGCCCGTCCGTCCGTCCGTCTGTCCGTCTGTTTGTATAGAGTTTTCTTATCGAAGGAGTTGAGCTACCTTGACAAAATTTGGTATGCGTGCTCACGGGGACATGATTAAAAACAAGTTCGAGAATGGACCCGATCGGAAAATTTTTACGGGTACCTCCAGTACTAGGGTCGGTTACGAAAATCACAAAAACTGCTCTAAGATCGAAGTTTTTCAAGATATCTTAATGATTATTTTGACCATATTTAAAGGCCAGCAATATGATTTCCAAAAATTGGAAAAGTGGGAGTGGTTGAAGGGCGGTTTTCGACAATTGCCTCCTACACCCGAAATTCAAATAGGACTTGAACGAAATTTGGCACTTATGTTTCTTTTGTAGCCAAAAACATCATTCCAAAAAATTTTCTTGATCGGTTCATTATTAAGGGTACCTCCAGTGCTAGGGTCTGCCACAAAAATCCCAAAACTGCGTCAAAATCGGAATTTTTTGAAATATTTTAATGAAACTTAGAATTTGAGTGTATATTTAAGCCTCCGATTATAATTAAACAAAAATTGGAAAGGTGGGCGTGGCAAAGGGGCAGTTTTTATAAAGAAATTTAGCAAAAGTCGGTATATGGGGCCCCTTATGGCCTTAAATAACTCTTGATATGAAAAACTATTTGGTATTCTATTGTCAGGCTCGACTGACTATAACACCCTTACTTTTTGTTGTTCTGTTGGTTGGTGCTGAGATTCTGGATATGTAACTCTTCCTCCCTAACGTAGTGCGACGGCCACAAAAAATGTGAGGGAGCCGGAGCGTTGCATATTATTACGGGTGTCTCTGGATAAGCTTGGTAGACTATTGTTTTGGTCGGAAATTTTTTATAAATAGCCAGCGCGATGATGATGCATGTAAGAAGAGCTACTGCTGAGTATGTTGGTACTTGTTTGATTTCGGTGGTAGATTTCAGCATGCACAAATCTTCTTCGTATTGGAATTGATATTGTCGTAGTTTTTCCAAGTTTAGTTTGTCGTGAATGAGATTGGCTTTAACTGGAGGCTGACGAACCGATTTGTACTATTTCCCAGTATACTAGTGGATCATTTCTGAAGGTGTTGTCATTTATTTGGACGGTGCAGTTTTTGAAATGTATTAGTGCTGTTCCCTCGATAAAGTTGTCTTTTCTGCAAGTAGAATTTATTAGAGTTCTCGGCATATTGAACATAAAAATATAATTGTTTTCGATTTGAAAAAGTTTGCTGAGGTTTCCAATGTCGCATTGAGCTTCTTCGTTTTTTATTATGCGGCCAATGCAGTTGGAATGCTGTAATGCTTCTTATTCATTTGATGTTTTGCAGTAGAAGATGTTGTGAAGCCGTTGGCAACGCTTGTCAAAGTACTGAATATATTTATGATTAAATGTTATATAAGGCTTGTTTATAATTTCCTTTGTTTTAATTATTGAGAAAGGTATAATGAAAAAATGCCGATTGATTTTCATCCAAGTTAGGAATTTGGATATTAAAAATAATATTTGAGTTATAATAGTATGCTTGTAGTTCCACCAATTCTTTTTTTTTTGTCGCTAGAAATTACCTCTTTGTTTTGTTCTTTTAGGTATATTGGTAATTGGTCTAATTCTGGAGGACTCAATATTATTTTGAAATAACATTTAATTTTGCCAAAAACAATGCTTCGCCTACATTTGTTATACGGTTAATCAATATCTCTAGGCTGTAATTTATTTGATTCAAGAATTGTAATTAAGAAATAACATATCCTCGTTTCTTCCAATTCTATTTTCGTTGAATTGAAAATATTTATTATTAAAATTTTCCATGACTTTTTTTCTTTGTTAATGTGATTTGTTAAATCTTTTTCGTCATTGTTTTTGTTTATACTGGATTGTGCATTTAGTTTTTGATACAGGTATGTTTCATTTGTTAATATGCCGTCTATTTTTTCATTTAAATCGTGCGCGTCATACTTATCCATATTTCCTGTTATAAATTTAATAGTTGTACCTAAGCCATCTATTAACCACGTTTAGATCTATGGATTTGTTTTAGGGAATTGAATTGTTTGGATATCCTTTAATTTTAGCTTTGCAGTTTTTAGCATGTCAAATAAAGTGGTATGTTTTTCGAAGGAAATTATTGTAGATTAAACTTTGTTTATGCTCTTTTCGTAATCTGTCAAATTAATTATGTGTAAAAAATTGTTGTGTCCGTTAATTAATCTAGTGTCGCCTGACTTAAGTTGAAGTAGGCTTGCGTTGTCACTAAAGTTCTTTACTTCAAGTAATTAGGTGAGAGTTGTTGGTGACCTGTAAATAATTATATAATGTTAGGTGTTTTTTTTCTTTTTGGACTTGTGTAATTTTGTATTTGTTGCTGTAATAAGGGTGACATAATTATTTTTCTTGACTTTTTGTTTGGAAAATCTCTGTGTAATCTGATATCTTCTACATTCCTTTCTAAAGATAGAATCTCCATCTTTTAACTGCGTAGGGTTTTCCCCAAGTATTACAGTATGGGAAAGCCTGTCAAAATGCTATATGGCTCCAAATGGTGTGGTGAAGTTGAGTAAAAATCAGCTGACTGTCAAAAATAAGTCGAAGAATTTGCGATTTTTAAACATGCCGTAACTTTATATTTTAACCTTTTTTATGTAAAATTGAAGTTGCAAACAACAAAGTAGAGATCATTTTAGAGTACATTTGAGTATCTGCGACCCCCGCAAATCAGTATTCAATATTGCATTTAAATTGAACGACTTCGTCAGCGATGCACAAATACTCTAAGCGCAAAGCTTTTATCGATACTGAACCGAGTACTCAAAAGAGTTCTTAAACTATAATAAAACCAAATAAAAAGCAAGATAATTCGACATAAAAGGAATTTATATATTTTTAAATTTCATGTTTCAAATTGAAAAAAGTAAGGGTGTTATAGTAAAGAGAACCTGGCCATAGAATACCTCACTCGGATAAACAGCTATTAAATTTTTAATCGGAGGCTAAATATAAGCTCAAATTCCTTATTTCATGCAAATATCTCGAAAGATTATGATTTAACAGCAGTTCAGACGATCTTTGAGGCTGACCTTAGTGCTGGAGGTACCCTTAAAATTTGTCCACTTAAGTCAATTTTTGTAGAGGATGTCAACGATTAAAAAAAGAAGTATTTATGCCGTGTTTGTTTCAAGCGCCATCTAAAATTAAATTTTCGAAAAACGCCTTTTGGCGCGGCCACTTTTCTATATTTGGAATCTACATTTTATGCCCTTAACTAAGTCCAAATAAATAATTCCACTAAGTATATAAAAAAATGTTGGTTTCGGAGCAGCATTTATGAATTTTATAACAAACCCTACAACGAAGGGATACCTTTGAAAATCAGACAGACAGAAAGTCTCATTTCTAAAAGCTAAACGTTAAAATTGTAGTCGGTTACTATTTTCACCATCGATTTGCACTATTGACTCGTTCTATTTGGCACCATCTGTTGTCCATGGATGCCACACTAACGTCTAAGTTAAACAAGACCAAAAACTCGGAAATCAGTTTTTTGTAGTACGTGAATTTTTCTATTACTAAAAAGAAAAATTAAATTGTACAGTTTAAAATGGTACAATCATTCTTAAAAAAATCTTTATAATATCTGATTTTCTCTGTTTATAAATAAAAAAAAATCCCTTAAAAAAACTAACTGCTTGTATGTGCCCAATTTCCAGAGACGACAACAATGCCCAAAGAGGCATCGTGGTGGATTGCCTGGTATGTCGTGTGGTTGTTGTTGCCTTTGTTGAATTGCCTATTAGCTTTGTTGAATTGCCTATTAGCTCGTTTCTCATACTGTAATACTTGGATTTCCCTTATTTCATACAATTTTGTTAGATTGTTAGACGATTGCAATTCAAGTTTTTCTTTGATTTTAGGGAAAAGTTTTTCTTGGAAAGTGTTTAATTGAGTTAGGTATTTATGTTCATTATTAAATTTGGCGGTATTATTAAATTGATAGGTGCGGCAATAAAATAGTTCAAAAGGTGTGTGTTTAGTAGAGGAGTGAATTGAGTTGTTATGTGGTAAAAGGGTTTCAAAAAAAGTTCCGCCATGATTGGTATCAAGGTTGTTTTCTTTTCTTGTTATTAAAACTATTCTGTAAATTTCTTTAAGTGTCGAATGTTGTCTTTCTACCGGTGAATTGCTACTACTTGCTTGAAAAGAGATGACGTGCAGGGTAATTTGACCCTGTCTGCCAAATTCTCTAAAAATGTTTGAAGTGAATTCCGCTCCTTGGTCACAAATAATTTTCTTTGGAACGCCATATGTGCTAGGTAGGTAGGTAGGTAGAAGTGGCAGCTGCTTGCTCACGTAGGCACAGTAGGTTGGCCCGTTGTGGTACCACAAGAATTGTCACGACACTTCCCTTACACATCTAGTGGGGAAGCCAATTTGACTTCCTAATGAACCGAGCGATATCTTTGACTTTCAATTCGGACAGCTCGGTGAGACTGATGAAGAAGGAGTACCCAAGGAGAGACCGCCTTCTTCTTGCCAGGGCCGGGCATTGGCACATAAGGTGGAAGACAGATTCCTCCTCCTCTTCTGAGCGACAACTCCGGCAAAAGTCATTATTCGGCACACCTAGTCTTGCAGCGTGTCTGCCGAATAGGCAGTGACCGGTGAGTATTGCCACCGTCTGGTGGATGGAGACGCTGCTTAGACTTACTAGCTTTCTGGACCGTCTCCTGTTCAGAGACGGCCAGGTTTGTCTAGCAACCCAGCAGGAGTCTTCAGTAACCCATCGCTCGTTTGCTAGGATTAAGTACTTTTCTTTGATGAGAAGTTTTACTGTTGCCAGTGGAACTCCGATGTTGGAAAAGGAGACATCCGATAGCAATGTACCCATTTTAGCCAATTCGTCTGCCTCGCAATTTCCTTCAATGTCCCTGTGTCCCGGTACCCAAAGAAGGGATACCGAGGAATGTCCCGCTATCTCGTTAAGAGATTTCCGGCATTCGCGAACAAGCTTGGATGTGGATTCGACCCCATCCAGGGATTTGATGGCTGCCTGGCTGTCGGTGAAGATGTAAATATTCCTGCCAAATATTTCATTACACATGAGCAGCCAGGCGGCATGGTTGATTGCCATGACCTCTGCCTGAAAAACGCTGCAGTGGTCCGGTAGGCGGAGGGCAAGCTTAATGTTTAAGCTGCTGGAGTAAACAGCATATCCAACCCTAGCGTTGAGTTTGGAGCCGTCGGTATATATTTGAATTGAGTCCCCGCTGATATTGATACCATCGCACCACTCCTCCCTGCTTGGTACGAGTGTTTTGAACCTTCGTTCGAAGCAGAGCGAGGGGGTGCAGTAGTCGATATCAGTTGGGGTAGTGAAATCTTTTATCAGGATTTGAGAATGACCAATGTCGGTTCTTGGCCAGCGACAGACAGTATTTAATCGCGCGGCGGCGATCTTCGCCTGTTGCTTTATTAGGAGTGATGTTGGAATCCAACATAGAAGCGTAAAAAGTGCCTTCGTTGGAGTAGTCCTTAGCGCCCTTGTTATCAATAGAGCGGACTGTCTCCTGACTTTGTCCAGGGATAGCAGATAAGAATCTTTCTCTGCTACTGGCCACCAACAGGTTGAGCCGTATAGGAGAATAGGTTCCACTACTGCCTGGTAAATCCATAATATTGACTTGGGGGACAACCCCCATTTTGCACCTATTGCTCTCCTACAGCAGTATAGGGCGCATAAAGCTTTCTTTGCTCTTTCCATGGTGTTCTCTTGCCATAGAAGTTTGCAGTCTAGTGTAAGCCCCAAGTATTTGACTTGGCTGCTTAGTCTTAAAGTAACCCCATTAAGTTTTGGTAGGTTAAAGGCAGGAATCTTGTATCTCCTTGTGAAGAGTACTAGTTCAGTTTTGCTGGGATTAATCCCCAGGCCACACTCTCCACTCCAGCGGCAGAGTGTCTTAAGATGCTGGGACATCAGATTTGATATGATGTCCAGATGTTTGCCAGAGACGGATATGACAATGTCGTCTGCATACGCTGTGACATCGCATCCGATGGAATCGAGTTCCATTAGCATAGAGCTTACGACTAGGTTCCAGAGAAGTGGGGAGAGGACTCCGCCTTGGGGCGTTCCTCTTACCACCTTCCTGCTAACCCGTGTATTTCCCAAATATGACGTAATCTTTCTATCGATTAACAGGCTGTTCACTAGGCTATTAATATTGTCATCGACCCCTAAATGGGATAGTGCTGATACAATAGCTTAAGAGCAGACATTGTTGAAAGCCCCCTCTATATCAAGGAACGCGGCTAGCGTGTACTCCTTGTAATAGAGTGATTTTTCAATTTTTTGTGTCAAATTGTGTAGGGCTGTCTCAACCGACTTGCCTTTATTGTAGGCGTGTTGTGAGCCCGATAGTCTGTCAATACCAATGTTATCTTTAATAAAATGGGCCAGAATCCTCTCGAACGTTTTCAAAAGAAAGGAGGATAGGCTTATGGGACGGTAGTCCTTTGGTTTTGTGTGACTTGCTTTTCCCGCCTTGGGGATGAAGACGACCCGATATTCCCGCCAGTTGGCCGGAATATAGGAGAGCCTCAAGCAAGCGTTATAAATCTCCGTAAGCCAAGGGATCGCCCACGCAAACGAGCGCTGCAGGTCAGCTGGTACGATTCCGTCCGGGCCGGGGGATTTATATGGTGCGAAGGAATTTATTCGTTTGCACCTGATTGGTTCTTACCTTCCATCTTAGGGAATGATAAGAGGTCTCAGGAGTGAGAAGAGATCCGTTATCGGTTTCTGAATAGCTTCCTGGAAAATGAGCGTCCAGAAGGATTTCCAGCGTTTCTGAGGGAGTATAGGTCCAAGTCCCATCCTCCCTTTGAATTCCTTCTGGCTGCCTCGGCGAGGAGCTTAGGATTTTGCGTAGTCGGTTCGTTTCGGAGATACCTTCCATTCCGTCACAGAAGGACCTCCATGACGATCGCTTCGCTTTCCTTACTGCATATTTGAAGATGCGGAGGCTCTCCTTATAGGGTTGCCAATCCGATGATACTTTAGCTTCGTTGAAGCACTTCCTGCAATTTTTCCTTAGGTTTGCAATATCCGCATTCCACCAAGGAGGTTTAGATTTACCCCGAAATTTCGTTGGGTTGCATGCAAATTTAGCTGCGGCCGAGTAGGCCGTTGTGAAGGTGCTAACCGCTCCGTCCAAGCTTTGTATGTCTTGGATAGGTGGAGGCACCGTTTCAAGTTTGGCTTCTAAGAAGTTGTGAAACTTCTCCCAATTAGTGTGTTTCCTATTTATAAACGTGGTTGGAGCTTTAAGGTCCAATCCCGCAATAAGAAAGGTAATGTATCTATGGTCCGACAGTGAGCAGTCTGTAGAGACCTTCCACTGCCGAACAAGCCTGGACGCCCTCTCACTAATAAGTGTGAGGTCAATGACTTCGCATCGATTACTGGTCACAAATGTAGGTTCTACACCTACGTTGACAAAAGTGAGCTTATTGCCTAGAATAAAATCAAGCAGTGACTCACCTCTTTCGTTTGTGTCGGTGCTGCCCCACACCTGGTGATGTGAGTTGGCATCCGCCCCTATGATGATGGGGATGTGCTTCCCATTTGCTTCCGTCGTTAGGGTCCTTACTAGGCTGCTGGGTGGGCTCGGCCCGTGATCGTGCGCCATGTAACTTGACGCTATCCACACTGGTGAGCCTCTTACACCGACCGCTATGCATGCGTTGTCGCTGTCGCAGAACCTGCTGAGGACGATACTGTTAGTAGTGTTCTTAATTAGGATACATGCCCGTATTTTACCTGTATCAGGTGATATCAGGGTATACCCTGAGAGGTTTAATCCACAAACCCGCTCCTGGTAGATCCAAGGTTCTTGGATTAAGCAAATGTCCTCCCCTGTTTCGTTCAGTCGGAGGAGTAGGGCTGCCGATGCTGCTTTGGAATGGTGAAGATTAATTTGCACCACCTTCACCATCCTTGTGCAGGCAGATGACGGTCTGTTCCAGGTCCTCCTCCCCAGAAGACAGAGGGGCTTCTTCTTGCTCTGAAGCCAGAGCAAGGTCGAAGAAATCCCCAACTATTTCGGAGGTCGAGACCGTGCTACATCCGTCATCGGAGTGTAGGACCGCCTCTTTCTCCGCCGGGTCCCCCGTCTTATCGGGTGGGCCCGTAGTTCCCTCCGCAGGTGCAGAGGGAGCAGGTACTGAGCCGCTTGCCGCGGTGCTCGCTTTGTCGCCCTTGTAGATGCGGAGGGTGGTCGACCCGAAGCCGTAGTTGACCACACACTTTCTCTCCTGCAATGGCGCAAGGGACTCTTCATTTAACACGACGAGTACCTCACGCAAGCTTCCGCTGGGCTCCCCAACCTTCACCACCTTCCAATCGTGGGTTGGGAGGTCAAGATTGGTGAGCCTCAGCAGTTGGAAAATCTCCTACGGCGACGATGGCTCCAGTGGAAGCCAAGCCTTCGATCTCGGACGGCTTGGAATCTGGTCCCTTGTAACCGCTTGAAGGTTAGCGCCGGGCCAGACCTCTCCCACTTCGGCGATGGCTAGCTTGTATAGATCCGCTGAGCGTTGATCCGCACATGCTATCAATTTCACGTGCCCTTGATACCAACCTGCATCTCTGCAGACTGGTGAAGGGCCGGGGTGGGCAAGGACAACCTTGCTATAGACGCGCAGCAGCGCGAGTTCAACCAACTTCCAGTTAGCCGGAGAGATGGTTCCGTCGCTGTTGCTGGCGTCTATTATAGCCCATATGAGAGAGCTTTTCGCTATCTCATTATAGGGGCGGGCCGTATTCGGCTTGGAGGCTGTAAGCCTCGGTTTTTTACCAATCTGAGTGGTGGTAGAAGCGGAGGTGTCTGCCGACCTTTGTCGCTTTTGAGTTGCCCCTGTAGCAGGTGGCATACTCTCCGGACGAGCATCGGCATTTTTCTTGGCCCATTCAATGGATGCCTTATCCGTTTCCGTTAAGGATTCCGGAGCAAAATCCTCAAATATTTCTAGGATCCGCAAGGCGGCCCTGCGGGTCCTGTACGCCCGTGTTGAGGCGTTCCGAGCTTTGTTGCCCGTGGAACTGGTGCCGGCCGCATCCCCAGTCTGCGCAGGAGCCGGCTTATTTGCCGAGGTACCTGCTGAACTGAGGGGCGCTTGGGCAGGGGTGGCATCAGTGCTAGGCTCATTTGCCTTTGCATTGGTGCTCCTTGAAGACGAGGCAGCGTCGCTACCCTTTACCGGTGCGGTGCGGGAAACAGCGCGTTGCCTCATGATTTGAGTGCGGACCATCCTACCCTTAGGATGTGGAGGGCCCGATTTTTTAATGCCGCTGGGTGCAGCTTTCTGTTGTCCCCCTGATGGGTTGGACATATTTGGATTTATACCCATCCCGAGAGAGTTGGGTTTGAGTCCCCCTGAAGGGTTGGACTCGGAAGTTGTTTTATTTGTTTTTGTTTTTTTTGTGTCCATTCTATATGGGCCCCAACTCAAAGCCGCTATCTCCACTTGTTGTGTAGTCGCCTAAATGGTCCCATGGTTATCTATGCAAGCAGGGAGGCCATGCGAGGGTTGGCACACGCCCTTATGGGGTCGTGTGCTCAGAGCCAGACCAGCGCTAATTAGGACATAGTCAACTAAACCTACACCACCAACTTAATGGCGACAAGCTTTGAACGTACTTTGAGACCTAGCCAGGGTTTGAGTGGGGCGGAAGATGGCTGAGGCATTGGCGCAAGAGCCATTTCAGTGGGATTTCACTCCCCTTATTCAGGTCTTGCAATACCCCAGCCACCAGCTCCGTGGCGTCAAAACCAATCGTTGTTCCGGGTCGTGCCGTTTGATGCGTACCAGCTGCTGTAACAGTAGCTGAAACGCATCGGGGATTGTTTACAGTTTTCTCTGACATGAATTGATTCGTCTACATGCTCGACCATGGGGCCTTGTTCCCGAAAGTTGCCCTGATTACTTTTAGCTTCGGTGCTCCTCTACGACCTTACCGGTATGGGTGGCCCTGTCCGGCATCGCTCGGAGATTCATCACACGTACTGGGCCCCCTCACCACGACGAGGTAGTAATCGCGAGGGAGGCCATATGTGCTAATAAATTCTTTAAATGGTTTAGTGCTTAAGCTTTTATGCTGCTACGGGAGGGAAGGTGAATCCTGCTACGAACTTTGAAAGTTTGTCTATGATTGTAAGAATTATCTGTTGATTTATACTGTATATGTCGATGTGAATGATGTCTAATAGTTTAGTGGGTGTTTCAGGTATTTGGAATGTAATTTTTTGAGGGTGTCTATCAAAATTCATTTGCTGAGATTTTTTGGCAGTTATTTGTTGTCTGAGATATTTTGTTTTGCATAAAACGAAAATAATAATTCCTTTTGAGGTGTCGATAAGTCTCGTCTATAGCCCTTTGATTACTATTTTTATGAAATTTGCGTATAAGTTCTTCTTGCGCATCAGTGTTGTTGTATTTGAGACAGTTGGTGTAGGTGTGCGTAGAAGCGGCTCGGTACGGTGGCAAAACTGCGGCTAGCTCGCCGTAATGGGCGTGAAGTCTTGCCACTCCGCATACCTCCTACTTAAAACAATCAAAAGAAAAATCGTACCGAAAAATTTGAGTAAGAAAGAGATAATAGGACGAAAAAGAAAAGCATAGAAGGAAAAAAAAAGAAAGGCCATAAAAATACCTATCGTCCAGCTGCGGATTCACATAATCCCTTTTTGACATTACATTCATACTTCACACAATAAAATCATCCATTCACTACCCTGGAATACACTCCTCGTATCCGTCTCTGTCCGAGGTCTGGAGCAGTCTCTCCCGCTGTGCGTACACAGCCGTGAGCGTGCGGTAGCTCCTGCGTAACTTTCACACGTTCCCCAATTTCGTCCGTTCGTCCGTAAACGGTGCAGTTAATTAGTCCATTAGTGCTCCCCAGTGGCGTGTCTAGAGAAATACTGCTTTGATAGTGCTTATATTTTCCACAGTGGTATATTGAACAATTATAAGACATTAACCCAAAAATTTTTGGGGGGGGGCTAGAGGAAGTTTAGAGAGTTATGGACCAAAAACCAAAAAAATCCGAAAAATTTATGGCGTCCGATTTGGATGAAAATTTATATATAGAATAAGCGAAAAATGCTAAGAATTTTGGCGTCAAAATTTTTTCAAGAAACCGATTACAACTAGTCTAGTTAGGGTCTAGTTCCAAACTGGTCCAGAAAGGACCAGTTTTTTGAAAAAAATTTAGTGCTTAAATTCTTAGAATTTTTCACTTATTCTATATAAAAATTTTCATCAAAATCGGACGGTATGAAATTTTCGGATTTTTTTGGTTTTTGGTCCATAACTCTCTAAACTTGCTCTAGCCCCCCCCCCCCAAAATTTTTTGGGTTAATGTCTTATAATTGTTCAATTTACCACTGTGGAAAATATAAGCACTATCAAAGCAGTATTTCTCTGGACACGCCACTGGTGCTCCCTAATGCCCCATACCTATCTCTAGTGGGTCTTGCTCTTCACCTACGTAAGCTTTTTTAAGCGCTCATCATTCACGATATGCTAAAAAAAAAAGTTACTAATGTACCAGGTTATATCTTCTCTTCCTCTCATCTCACATGAGAATTCAGAAAACGCAGATTTCAAATTTATATATATTTTATTTACTCCTTTTTTTTGTTTTATTTCAAATATTTTACACATTCAACACTACAGAGGTAAATAAAATAAATGGTGACATTAAAATAAAGAAAACTTACTTTAAAAAAAAATAAAACGAAAAATTTAACAAAATAAGAAATTATCATACAAATTAAAGAATTATCAGTTCAATGAAATTATCCATATAAAAAAAATTATACTCAAATAATCAAAAAAAAAAAAGAATAAGAAACAACAAAAAAAAAAAAATGAAATAAGGCAAAGCAAAAATATAAACAAAAAGCAAAAACAGACTATAACAAAAAAAAATCAAAGAAAAAAAAATCCAAAAACATTAAAAATTGCAATTCCTCGCGGCAAGCACTGTGTAGGACACTATGCTTGATTTCCCTTTGGAGACGCACTCCTTTTATACTATCCCAGCCGGAAATTTCACTACTTCTGCAGTACAGTGGGGTCTCGTTATAAGTCGTTTCTCGTTCCTAAAAAATCGACGTATAGCGAATCGACTTATAACGAATCAGTTTTCTTCATATTATGATTGTATGAAATAATTTCTAATTGGTTCCTCAAAGCTCAAAAATAGATACACAAATTTTTTCAAATCAATTAAATAAAATTTCTCTACAACTGGCATCACTGCTCTAATGTCTGATTTCCAATTATTGGTCGGATGCAGAACGTTTTACGCTGCATCCACTACAACGCAATTGATTTGAGCTGCTTCCATATGCCTGCATGTGTTTGCCTCAATTAACGGAACGCAGCTGACGCGTCATTGGAGATGGCACTTAGGGGCGCAAAAGACGAAAAATATGATCCCCCAAACTTTAAGACGTAATTGCGAATCATTTGCGACGTATTGCGAACCAGGGTGTTAATTGATACGTGACGTAAGTGCGAATCGACGTATAACGAGGCGACTTATAACGAGACCCCACTGTACTTCCGAAGTGGTGAAAATTCATGCTGCGAGTACTCGCATTACAAACCCTTACTTATAATGAAGTTTGTTTGGACATGGCCGCTATTTTCAGTACTTCAAAATTCATGTGTTATTCATTTGGTAAAGGAGTGTATGACCTTGGTCCGCATGAAAGCTTCATTTGGGAAAAGAGCACGTGCTGGCTGGCTAAAAAAGGATCCAACGTGCATGATTATTTCATTTGAAAATAGAGTATGTTATATCTACTAATACGAATGAGAATTTCATATGAAAGAGATGTGCTGCTAATGCGAATGAAAATTTCATTGAAAAAAGTGTATACGCTGCCAATGCAAATGAAAATATCATTTGAAAAAGAGTATATGCTCCGGAGACCTAGGAGGCAAAGAAAACTTTTTAATTTTCAAATTTTTTATTCTGAATTCAAAATAAATGATATCCTTACATTATAAAATTATTTTGACTTTTCTAATAGTAGGTACTTAAAAGTTTTTCCGCAGAACATTCGTTTCTTTCTTTGCTTATAGTTATTGTAAAAAAAAAACTAAAGTAAAAATTACTGTATCACAATCATTTTCTTTTAAAAGCGTTTCATGAATTGTGCTATAGTAAAATGTTAGCTTACAGTTTTAATCAACAATAGCACAAGTTACAAACTTTATCACAAAAGTAAATGTTTCATTTCTTTAGTTTGGGATTTTATACATTTATGGTTTTATACATTTAAAATTCACATATCCTTTCCAGTCTTGGTGCGCAGTTCAGTTCATATCACATTAAAAGTAATTCTGTTTTTTTTGGTGCATTTATGTTATATGCATAAATGGAAGTTGAAAATATTTGTTTGTTTGTTATACATTCGGGTATGTGATTATTTTCCCTTTCCCGGGGAATTCAATTCCCCAACTGATGTGATTACTCTTTCTCTAGATTGAGGAGGAATTTGAATTACCTCATGATATAACTGGCGATATGTATTCTCTATTAAAGTAATTCAATTTCCATCTCAATTTAGGAAAAAGGGGAATTAATCACTTCAATTTCGATATTGAATTACCTTTCCCGCGAAAGGGAAACCAATCACATACCCGATTAAGTTTTTCTTAGCCTACGAATGAAAAAGGTGTTTTGGAAATAAAAAAATTTAATAAAAATATTTAAAAAAAAATAAATTTCAATAATAAAAAAAATAATAAAAGCGTTTAAATTCATTCTTAGCCTACGAATAAAAAAGGTGTTTTGGAAATAAAAAAATATATAAAAAATATTCTTTAAAAAAAATTCAATAATAAAAAAAAATAAAAATAAAAATTTTATATACATATATATGTTACATAATTCTTATGCGAATATTGTCTGCATTTTTCAATTTTTCCGTCCTTTCATGTTTTTGAAGAATTTGTTTTTCTGCAATTTGAAGGCAGTCCGCAAATCCGATATAAATTCACTTTCGGTGAGTCCTTCATTTTTTTACAGCTTCTAAAAGTTGAGAAATTATTAGGAAGTATGTGTTTAATTTTATACAATGTAATACTTATTGAACATTCCATTAAGTAAAGCTCCATATTGATTAAAAGGCCGTTTTCCGTGGTTTCCTTCGTAGTTGTGTTCCATAATAATGGAAACATCAACTACGCGGTGGAAGTTTTTTTTATTCCACCCGGCCCTTAGAGGTTTCGAAGAGTTGTTATCTGTGTGTAAAAACAAGTGCAATTTTTATTAAGGCTGTAACCAGTTATTAATATATGAATGGAAATGCAAATAAAAACGAATAGTGTAAAATAATGTTAGTTAGAATTAAAATTTTTAAACATACATTTAAGTTTTCGTCCTGCTGCATTTGGTTATTGACATCATTAAGGCATTGAATGGCTTTGATTGGGAACGTTATGAGATCAATACTGTTGGGTGTCTTCTTTACCATTTGATGAAGAATGGCTGACATTTCAGCTTGTTTTTTCATTATATTTCCAGTCATTTCTTGTAAAAAATTGTCAATAATACCTGAATATAAAACATTTTAGACTGAATATGAAGTAGGAGGCTTATAAATTTACCCCTTTTTATGTGGATTCAAAAGTTTTTAAAAACTGTAACAGAAATATAAGCCGATTGACTGACGGCATATTTCACCAAGATATTCAAATACAACAGGAATTATTTTTAATGGAATTTGAGAGGTTTCCATGTTTAAATATATAAAAATCGTGAAGAAAACTAATTGTAAAGTAATAATTCAGAAGAATGCCGTTCCATACCTCTAAGCCTTTCCTCTACAACATCGGCTGTTCCTGAAAAGGAAAAATAAAAGGGTGTTTTATTTTATAATTTTTGTAAAGCTTTTAAAACTTATTTCGTACTATTTCTTCCACTTCAATGTTGCTATCATGTATTGATATTGGTTTTAGGTCGGTCGATTTTTCAATTATTTGGTCAAAATTGTCGGAAAATTCCATTAGTATAGGTCTGAAGTTGCGTTTGACATTTTGATGGTCCTCCATTGTGAATCTAAGTAAATTTAAATTTATATCAAATTATGGCACATTGGCAAAAGAACCAGATCTTTTTCGAAGGGAAAGCAAACTATTTTGAAAATAATTTTTTCTAAACAAAATGTTTCTATTTCTTCTAACGGTTTTCCTGCTACAAGGACTATGCCAAGAACCGGCATGGACTCAATGGGTTGCGTATAGAAGTTTCGTTTATTACACTAACGAATTCCTTTTATAACAATTATTCCCTCTACCTCTTCGAAGCTTACAATTTTTACATAGTTTGCAGGATAAATAAAACAATAGTTATTAGGGTGATGAAGAGTCAATTTGAAGGAATCAGTTTGAAAAGATACAATTTTTCCATTTTTATTGCGTTTTATACCAACAGATTTCTCCTCTTATATATTTGGCTTATTCGCAAAATGTTTATTAATCTGTTGTAAAATATGACCAGGTTTTCGAATTTTTTTTTTATTTCTTGAAGGAAATTTTCAAACTTATACGCAGTAAAATCATTTATAAATCCTATTTCTTTTATTGTTTGTGTAAGATGTAAGAGGTTGTGTACGTTATATGTTACACTTTTCGAAGAGTATACATTAGGAAAATACTCAACAAAATCTTTCAGCATGTTTTCAGCAGTCTCTAAATTTTGTAAATATGTGTTTTTGGATGAAAGCATTCGATAAGCACAATGGAATAATAAAAAATGGTAGTAAATGTCGTCATGAAGAAAATTTCTAAAAACCACTATACCAGTGTACAAAATGAGCTGTCTAAATTCAGATAATTTCCACATACTTATTTCTTCTACACTTCTGGGCTTTCTAGCGAATTCCAAAGGTATGAAGGAGGACATTTATATAAGACAAATTGAAATATTTTCTCGGTCTTTTTTTGATAAATGAAATGCAGTACGGTTTTAAAAAATTAAGTTTAACATTTTCCTTGTTACTCCCAGATCCAATAGATGCATAGGATCTATAGGAAACTGTGTTACCATTTTTATGCCGAACTTTTCAAGCAAGTTTTTACTACACTTAAATGCGTCTAAATGGTGAGACAAGTCAGTGCATTCACTAAAATCTTGATCGGTTCTTAATGTCTGTTCAAAGTTGCTGTCGCGCCGCGTAAACGCCGACTAATGCACGGCGAAAATAATTACTCATTACTTCACAGAAAGAAGGAACGAACTCGGCTCTTCCGCGAATATAGCGACAGCGAGTGACACTAGGGAAAAAAGCGAATTTCGATCGACACGTTTGCGACCGGGCTCCCGGAAAATCAATTCAAACCAAACAAATTGTTAAATTAAAAGAAAAAGACAAAAAAAAAAAATATATTCTCTAAAACTAAGTACGGCAAGAAGCCGCAGCGCTCGAATTTTCTACGTATCAATTTATAAGTGTCTTTTTTTTCAATCCTTTTATTATACCGGCAAGAAGCGTAACCCTTTTTTTGTTCGATATCTAAACGCGAAGACGCATGGCGCAATTACATATAAGTTACAAGTGCATTTTTTTTCCAATCTTATATTACAACGGCAAGAAGCCGAACTTTTTTTGTTTAATATCTAAACGCGAAGACGCGTCGTGCAATTTCCACAATCCACCACATCGCGCCTCCTTCTCATCTCATCGAATTGGATCAAACCGATTTCACCGTCTCCCGAAGAGCTAAAGGTACGTGCCACTTTTATTGTTATCTCTACCTCCCTCGACGAGGGTGAACTGTACATTTGGCGATCCTGCCAGGAGTCTGGAATCAGACTTTGGTGGACCATTTTTCAGAGGAAGGGTTGGGAAAGATCAGTCCACGCCGGCCACGTGCAGGGGAATTTGAGTGCCCTTCAGATGTCATTCCCGCACTACAAAACCACAAGTACATAATCACGCGCCAAGCTGGTGGACCGACCTTTTTCCCCCTCCCTCCTCTAAGCTAGCATTCGCGCGTACCTGAATGCTAGTTCGAAGAACAAAAAGAGCAACCAAAAAGAACAAATTTGGCTGCGAAAATTGAGCAACAACAACAACAAGCGACCGGCGCCAAACCGTCTGTTTGTCATTGCGACGTTTCGTCGCTGAGTCTAGTAGACAGCGAGTCACTCGATCAGTGAGCGGTAGGTGTTGTTGTTGGCTGTTGCATTCGGTGCTTTGACTAAGACAAGTCGTATATAATCATTTCATACACACACGGACGTATATACTTACGTGTTCGCTGGACGCAATAGAGGGTTGATTGCGTTGAGCATCGAAGAGACAAACAAGCGACGAGACATACATACATACCTAAGCTCGAAGTCAGCTTGCTTTGGTCGATTCTAGTGGTTTATTTTTGCCGTTGACGAAGATTCGCTATTCGTGTGGCGTTTAATCTTTAATAAATATTTGCTACTTGTGTTTTATTATACCTTTTCCGAAGGAAAGGGTATATTAAGTTTGGCACGGAGTATGTAACATACCAAAGGAGTCGCGATAGATATAGACATATATATATATTCTTGATCAGGGTGACAAGAGGAGTCGATCTAGCCATGTCTGTCTGTCTGTCTGTCTGTCTGTCTGTCTGTCTGTCTGTCGGTCACACTTTAGTTTTTCGTAATTTACTCCTAAGCCATGAAAGATATCATATTGAAATTTGGCATGAACTTGAACCAGGTAAATGTCCGAAAAACTGCATACAAATTTTTCTTGTAGTCGTTTCTTGGGTCTTTCTCTTATTCTCATATCTGAATACAAAAATGATTTTTTTGCTTCTTCTGATTGTGTATTTTGCCGCCAAATAAAGTCGTCCGTTATGGATAAATTTTGACCATGACCCCATTTCGCGAAATTCGCAAAAATTTTATTTTCACTATTTTGAAATGAGTATGTCGCTGCTAGACAGAATGTCCTCTAAGGGTTAAAATTTGATCATGACCACCATTCGCGAAATATATTATATATTAATATATGTGTCTGTGTTGGGTATTGTATTGTCAGGCTCGCCTGACTATAACACCCTGGAAAAGTTTATTAATAGCTTCTAAGCCAATGGTTTGATCGAAAGGTGTTCTAGACGTCGTTGATAGGGAATTTCATTACCCTTAATTTTATAGCTTAGAACATCAAAGCGGTTAAGTATGTTCGGAGATAATTGGAATTTACCAACTATACTTTTTCCAAAACTCAAAAAACGGGAAACAGATTATATCTCAAAAACTGTTCTATTTAAAAATAACACAAGTAAACACGAATTTTGTGTCTGACTTCTGTATAACAGTAATGTTATGAAGGTTAGTAATGAATACTATGTTATATTCACTATTTTGAATTGAATATTTCGCTGCTAGACAAAATGTCCTCTAACGGTTCAATTTTTACCATGACCACCATTCGCGAAATTTGCAACAATTTTATTTTCACTATTTTGAATTGAGGTTTTCGCAGCTAGACAAAATGTCCTCTAACGGTTAAAACTTGACCATGCTCACCATCCGCGAAAATTTTGTGCTTAATAATAACCTCGAGTTTTAGATGCTAAATCGAAGTACAGATAAGGTATAAATAGATATCCAAGCTAGAACAACGAAAACGGCAGGAATTTTTGTTAAGGTAATGTTTTAATATATTTCAGGCTGAGGAAAAGGTATGTGTGCAATCGGCTTAGCCGATGTAAACTTCTTTACTTGTTTTAATTGGGGTTGCAGGTGAGGTGTTGCGAATAAAGGAGGTCTTGCTTTATTCCGATACGCTACGACCGGCATTGGTCGTTCTTATTATGGTTTGTGCGATTTAATTTATATTTCTAATTTCTCAAAGAATTACGTTGAAGACGACAAATATTTCTCCAACCTTTTCTGCTAGTACGCTACAACCAGCACTGGTCGCATCGGTGTCCCTGCTGATTATTATTCTCCCCGTTTGGTTTATGGAATTCAATTGGAGTCGAAAATAATTGATAAACCAATTCCCGCAAATACGCTACACACAGCAGTGGTCGCCTACTTCACGCCGAGCAAACCTGTAAGTACTCCAATATTCACCGAGCCTTATCGCAATTCTTGGAGGCGCTACAACCAGCATTGGTCGCCCCTATCCATTGAAAATACAATTTTACGGGATTTCAGAAAATTTATATCGCAACGCAGGAATATTGAATATTCGCTGCCACGGTTGCATATTAGTCAATAAATAAATACATAATCCTGTGTGGTCAGGCGATTTCCCAGCCACATTTTTTCCCCTTTTCGTTAAATTAATTCCGTTATATGGCGCCTCCCAGTTTTATAGAAGCTGCTGAAGATCTCGTGCAAGTATGCAAGGATTTATCCAGCGGTGATGCGGCGAATCAAACTGAATCTCTGCTGTACTTCAAGATAGAAGAAATCGATTCTTATTGGCGGACTGCCAAGAATGCCTTCCAAGTGGCTCGATCAGCTGAAGGAGCGAATGCCGAAGCGTCTGCAACGCTCCAATCCACCCTAACGCACTGTCGGAATACGTACCTCCAGACCAAGGCACATCTACAAGAAATTATAAAGCTAATGAGCATCGAGACGCTGCCACTATCCAGTACCCATGCGCCACACCAAATCGCTCAACCGGAATCTGATGACTATTTAAGGATGCCCCCGTGTGATGTCATGACCTTTTCCGGTGGATACAACGAATGGCCAGCGTTCCGCGACATGTTCACTGCCGTGTACGTGAACAATCACCGATGTCCACCCGTACAAAAATTGTTCCATCTCCGAAATAAGACAACAGGCCCCGCCGGGGCCATTTTGCAAGGATACCCGCTCGTTGGAACCAATTTTACGGCGGCGTGGAAGGCTATCAAAGCGCGTTACGAAAACAAGCGCATCCTAATCGACCATCAGCTGAAAACACTGTTTGATCTGCCAGCAATTGAAGAAGAAACTAGTGAAGGATTTCTGAAAATCCAAAACACCGTCAACGATTGCATTGCGATGATGAAGAGTCAAGGGGTTACCGATTTCTGGGGCGCGATGTTAGTCCACTTCTGTTCCAGCCGACTACCAGCTACCACGATCGCGCATTGGGAGCAGTCACTTTCGACGCATCGAGAGTTGCCAACATGGAAGCAGATGAACACGTTTCTCAGCAACCGTTTCGAAGTCGTTGAACGCCTCGCCAGCTTCACCAAAGTTAAAGCTCCCGTTCTCTCTTCTAGCCCAGTGACTCCTGCGGCCAACGTGTTCCATACCGAGGGAAAATATAAGGTTTCTTGCGCATTATGCAATGGCAATCATCGACTGCGACAATGTGACACGTTCCTGGGACTCTCGGTCGACGACCGAATCCAATTCATCTCGAAACATAACAGATGTCTCAACTGCCTTGCTGCCAATCACCTGAAGGCCCATTGCCCCAGCACATTCCGCTGTGCGAAATGCAAAAAAGCTACACCATACCCTGCTCCATTTTCCTAACTCAAGCTCAGCCCAGAATAATTCGGTTTCATCTTTTCAGTCTAACCAGGTGTCCAGCCCGTCGACGACGAGCCAATCCGTGCAGGCTTCCGCACAACAGACGAAGATGATGACCACTGTGGCAGCTAACAATGGTGCTACTTCTAATGCACATGCGCATGTGGCCACCAGCCAACATCAAGTACTATTGCCGACGGCTCTAGCCAATATTGTACATCAAGGAGAACGATTTCTGGTGCGGGCGCTCTTGGATCACGGCTCACAGCGAACCTTTATAACGGAACGGATTCAACTCCAACTAGATTTGCCTGCATACGCGATGACTTGTAATATATCTGGCATGGGCGGGCAGCAAACCCAAATCGCAAAAAGAGAGTGCTCATTCACGCTTGCATCGCCCCGCTCTGACTTCGCCGAAAACATCAATGCCATCGTGCTGCCGAAACTGACAAATTGGCTACCGTCATCGAAAATCTCGAATGTCAATCTGAAAGATGTAGAGTCGCTCGAGTTAGCTGATCCAAACTTCTTGTCGCCCAATCGCATCGATATGATTATTGGATCTGATCTTCTGCCAAAGATCGTATTGGACGGCATGCGCATAAATATTAGTGGAAGTCTGCTTGCACAAAACTCAGTTTTCGGCTGGTACTTAAGTGGACCCATCGCCGATGAAAATGTCCACACCCTCACCACCACCGTCTCCGCCGGAGATCACAATGAACGGCTCCACGAGCTGTTAAAATCCTTTTGAGAACAGGAAGAAGTTTCCAACCATCCGCAGCCTCCGCCGGAGGATGCTTACTGTGAGGAGCTAAATGCTCAAACGACCTATCGCCACGAAACTGGCCGCTATGTCGTGCGTCTACCGTTTAAAAGCGAATTTTCCAAATCCACTGTACGTCTAGGTGCCTCTCGATTTGGAGCGCTTAACCAATACCGGAATTTAAAGCAACGGCTCGCACGGCAGCCAGTCATGCGTGACACATACAACGCCGTGTTGCTCGAGTATCTCAAGTGCGGACACATGGTGAGATGCTCCGCATCCGAAATTTCTAAGGATAATAACTTCTTCTCATTCTACCTTCCACATCATGCAGTGCTGAAGCCTGAGAGCACGACAACCAAGGTGCGGGTCGTTTTCAACGCGTCGCAGAGAACAACGTCCACGTTATCCCTCAATGACGTCCTCCATACCGGACCGGGGCTGCAAACGGATTTGGTCATCTTATTGTTGAATTGGCGCACCTATCGATTCGTTTTCAATGGCGATATTGAGAAGATGTACCGGCAGATCATGGTCCACGACGATGATCGACCGTTCCAGCGCATCGTCTTTCGAGAAACTGTCGATGCTCCCGTTCGCGACTACGAGTTGAAAACGGTAACTTTCGGCGTAAATTGTGCGTCTTTTTTAGCAATACGGACGCTCCATCAGCTAGCTAGTGACGCTGAACAGGAGAACCCGCGAGCTGCCGCGATATTACGGCAAGAAACCTACGTCGACGACGTATTGGCTGGAGGACACTCACTGGAAGATGCCTGCCAGGCAAAATTGCAACTTATCCGCACGCTCAGTTCCGCAGAATTTCCGCTACGGAAACTGACAGCCAATCATTCGAAATTGCTGGAAGATGTCGCGCCTTCACATCTCTTGGACGCAGAGTTCTTGAAATTTAAATCGGCAAGCGACGCAAAAATGTAAGGCATCCGCTGGAACGCAATAACTGATTGCTTTTCTTACAAATTAAGTGCTCAATCCGCCACCGCCTCCACCACCAAGAGGCAAATTCTATCCGATATCGCGAAACTTTTTGATCCGGCAGGATGGCTCACTCCGATCATCATTCGAGCTAAGGTCCTGATGCAGCAATTGTGGTTTGAGGGCACCGCGTGGGATGAACGAGTCACCAATGAAGCGCTAGAACGTTGGCATGCATTTGTGTCGGATCTGCCATTCATTGAGCAGATTCAGATCCCGCGATGGCTGCAATATGAACCAGAATCGGAGGTCCAACTCCACGGATTTTGTGACGCGTCCGAACGAGCATACTGTGCCGCCATCTACGTGCGAGTGGAACATCGCGGCTACATCTATGTTCACTTGCTTACTTCCAAGTCGAAGGTGGCTCCGCTTCAAACAGTCAGTCTACCCCGGCTCGAATTGTGCGCCGCCGTGCTACTTTCTAAATTGATAAAAAATATCACTGGTCAACTGCGCATCCATCAACATGAAACCTTTTTATGGACGGACAGTTCCATCGTGATCGCATGGCTGAAACGACCGGCCAACGCGTGGAAAACGTACGTAGCCAACCGAATCTCGCAAATTTTGACCAATGTGGGCAATTCACCATGGCGCCACGTACGATCAAAGGATAATCCAGCCGACTTGGGGACACGAGGAGCCTTGGCTCAGGATTTAAACGAGAATTTACTTTGGTGGAAGGGACCACCATGGCTATCGAGAGTGGCAGATGAATGGCCGCAAAGTGAAGCACCAACGGCCCAAATCATCGAAGAACGCAAAACGACTGTGTTTACGATCACCGTCGAGAATGATGAGCTGCTAACCCGATTTTCCTCATACGATAGAGCGTTACGAGTAACCGCGTATATGTTGCGATTTTGCAAGCAAGCCCGCAAAGAGCTGGCGCCAAGTCCAACGACACTAATCCTCTCACAAGACGAAATGCATATCGCACGCAACCGGCTCATCTTAATGTCGCAAACGATGCATTATCCAATCGAATATCTGGAACTAAGTGAAGGTAAACCGATCGGAAAGAAGAGCGAATTATTGACGCTGAACCCCATGCTGGATGACGATGGACTCTTGCGAGTGAACGGTCGCCTGATCAACGCCAATCTGACTACAGATGAAAAATATCCCAACATTTTGCCGGCCGCGTCACGATTCTGTCGTTTGTATCTGTACTTCATGCATAAAATGCTGCTGCATGGGGGTGCTCAACTCATGTATCGCATGGTACGCCACCAGTTCTACGTCCCGCGTCTGAAACGAAAGATTAAGAGCTGCATCAGCCGCTGTCACACATGCGCGATCCACAAACAACGCTTGAGAACCCAGATGATGGCCGCATTGCCAGCAGAAAGAGCCACTCTATCGCTTCCATTTACGCACACTGGAGTTGACTTCGCTGGTCCGTTCGACATCAAAAGCTCCGCCGTCCGAACAGCTCCATTCCTTAAGGGATACGTCTGCGTTTTTGTGTGCTTCGCCACCAAGGCTATTCACTTGGAACTTTGTTCAGAAATCTCAACCGCGGTTTTTCGAGCCGCTTTCGATCGCTTTCTCGGACGACGTGGATTACCCAGACGAATTTTCTCGGACAACGGTCGCAATTTCATCGGTGCGAAAAATAATTTGGATGCTGAGTTCACACAATTTCTCTCCAGAGCCGCGAACGATCTTCAGCAAAAATACTCCATCCAAGGCTTCGAGTGGCATTTGATTCCCCCTCACGCACCTCATATGGGTGGATTGTGGGAGGCCGCCGTTAAGAGCTTTAAAACGCATTTTGTGAAGGTCGCCGGCCCCCATAAATTCTCGTTTGAAGAGTTTACCACGCTATTGGCGCGCATCGAGGGAGTCCTCAATTCACGTCCGCTCACCCCGATGTCAGAAGATCCGGACGATTTGTTAGCATTGACACCGGGGCATTTTCTGCGAGGAGCCCCGCTGACGGCATGGCCCGAGGAATCACAAGCCGAATTGCCACTCACCACACGATGGGAACGGGCGAAGATTCTATATCACCGCTTCGCTCAACGATGGAAAATGGAATATCTCCTTAACCTGCATAAACGAGATAAATGGAAGATACCACAACCCAATCTCAAGATCGGGGATTTCGTTGTCATAATGGATAATCAGTTACCTTCATTCGAGTGGCGAAAGGGAAGAATTGTCGAAATACATCCTGGAGACGATGGTCTCGTACGCATTGTTGACGTGAAAACACAATTTGGCACCATGACACGGCCAGTTACCAAACTTTGCCTGTTGCCAGTCGAATTACCTGAAGAATTATGACTAGCTCCTCCCCATTCGCAACACCTCCCCCCTTCTTCCATGCCCAAAATCTATCTTTTCATTAACACCTTCTGTACCTTTCAGCCGGACAACATGAATCAGCTCCCGATCTGCCCGATATGCCCGGTCGGCGCCCGCCGGCACCATCTGGAGGACTGCGGCCGCTTTCGAAGTTTACCGGCCGAGCTGCGCTTGCGGACGGTGCAGGTCCATAAGTGCTGCCTGTCCTGTATGGCGCCCACGCACCTTCGGAAGGATTGTTGGTGGCGGCGACGGTGCAAGCATTGCGGAGAGGACCACCACCCGCTGCTCCATCAACCGCAATATCGGCCCCGAGCGCTGAGTGCCGGTCCGTGGCGCCCCCCAACGGAGCCGCCGGAGCTCCTTCCACTGCCTGTGCGCCGAAGACGGCCCAGCCGGCGTCAAGGACGGCCATCTCAACGCGATCCCTCGCCTCGACATCGACGCTCTCCGCCACTCCAGCGCAGCCCATCTTCCCCGGCGAGCCGAGACCGCTATGAACCCCCCGAGGCAGAGCAGGCTGTTATAAGGGAGGCTATCAGAGAAGTTCGGGAGTTTCTGCTCAGCCGCGAGAGGTAAGCAGGAAAAATTGTTGCGTAGCGCAAGGCGGGCAGTATGTTCAAAGTTGCTGTCGCGCCGCGTAAACGCCGACTAATGCACGGCGAAAATTAATTACTCATTACTTCACAGAAAGAAGGAACGAACTCGGCTCTTCCGCGAATATAGCGACAGCGAGTGACACTAGGGAAAAAAGCGAATTTTGATCGACACGTTTGCGACCGGGCTCCCGGAAAATCAATTCAAACCAAACAAATTGTTAAATTAAAAGAAAAAGACAAAAAAAAAAAATATTCTCTAAAACTAAGTACGGCAAGAAGCCGCAGCGCTCGAATTTTCTACGTATCAATTTATAAGTGTCTTTTTTTTCAATCCTTTTATTATACCGGCAAGAAGCCTAACCCTTTTTTTCGATATCTAAACGCGAAGACGCATCGCGCAATTACATATAAGTTACAAGTGCATTTTTTTTCCAATCTTATATAACAACGGCAAGAAGCCGAACTTTCTTTGTTTAATATCTAAACGCGAAGACGCGTCGTGCAATTTCCACAATCCACCACATCGCGCCTCCTTCTCATCTCATCGAATTGGATCAAACCGATTTCACCGTCTCCCGAAGAGCTAAAGGTACGTGCCACTTTTATTGTTATCTCTACCTCCCTCGACGAGGGTGAACTGTACAATGTCGAAGCATTTGTTCTAAAAGTTACTGTACTTTCAATTGTTCTACCTATTTGCTGGCATTTACTACAGCCGTGTAATGAATTGTGACCTTTTACACCACATAAAAATGCGCGTGCTGGAGCATCACAAATAAATGCCCGTAATGTGACTTTTATATTTTTCCCGCTATATTCTAAGCCATTTCCAAATAATACCTTAAGCTCCTCACCAAGACTATAAAGATAGCTGTCAACACTTTTAGGCTTAGAACATCCAAGGTATGTGCCAACTAAAAATACTTTTGACTTTTTTATATTCACAACATGAGCAAGAATAGGCCAAAGAGTTTTTCTTGAGCTCTTATAGAGTGGTAAGCCATCGATACCAAAGTCTAAGACAATGCTGTCGTCAAAAAAAGGTTTATCTAAATTGCTAAGAATCAATATTAATTGGTTTGCAGGGCCTAAATGTAAATATGTCCCCGGCTCTACTACGGATATTTTTGACTGCTGAGGTTTTCCTAAAACTGTTTTCAAAGAAAGTGGAATATCACATCTCTCTTCATTGAGTATCTTTAACAATGCTTCAAAGGAATCTCTACTGGGGTTATATTTATAGTACCACTGCTCTAATTTTTCACGAATAGACTGTTTTGGTGATGAAGTATTTAAATTAAAAGTGGGGAACGGAGAAGAATGGGAATTTGGCAAAAGCAAATTGGGTGATGAAGATGTCGGATTGATGGATTCGTTTAATGTGCCAGAAAGAGTTTCAATTGTTGAAGATGAAATATTATGATGTCCTTGATCATCGTTTTTCATTTTTTTCAATTCCTTTGAAGCTAAGCGCCTTAAATGTCGTTTGCTAAATCCATGTTCCATGTCGGGAAATCTAACCAAAATACATTATTCTTTTAAAAATTTTTTTCAGTTGTATATTGTATAATTGCAAGGAAACTCTATACAAGGTGATAGAACGTCTAAAACACAAAATTTTATTATTGCCAAAAAAAATGAAATGCCGCAATCAACATCTTGATAAAAAAAAATTATGAAGAAGATAAAACATATGTGAACACAATATTGTACAGATTCAGCTTGCATAATTGCTTTTCTTATTTTTTATTCAAATTATTGTTACCTTGTATTTTTATATGACTCTTTTAACTTTATTTGATATTAATTATCAGTTTATTACTTTGAAGTTTAAACAACTACTTTTCACTTGCACTTGGAAAATTAATACATATCATACGCGTCACTTCAGCCGGAATACGATTATACTGCCACTGAATTAAATTCAGGCTTAGGTGATTTTATTTACAGGGAAAAAAAAGCTTCCACCACATCAATTTACCAAGCATTTACTTCAACGATGGAATTTTAAAGTTAATATTGTTTCAAATAATATATATGCATAACAATATATGTAGCATTTGTTTATTGTCATATAAAAATAATACATCAACTCAGTCTCATTTATTTTTATTTTATATACAATTCTGGCAACTATTGGTAACAAAGTGTGCAGACATCTTGAAATTATGGAAAACATCTTGTCATGAAAATTTCATAGGATATTAATTGAAAATAGGAGTATACAACCCTCTTTCAAATGAAAATTTCATTTGAAGAAGGGTTTGTTGCTCTTGCTCTCGAGCTCTTGCTTCTGTGATATTTTCACTAGAACATCATTCGAAAAAGCACCAATTGGCCACTTTACAAATGAATTCTTCATTACTGCTACACTAATGATTTGTTCATGCATGCGATAATGTCCGGCTGGGATTCGTTCGTCATAAGTTTGCCTAATTTGTTGTTGCACAAGTACTTGCATATGTAGCTTAATGATCACACATAGTTTTAGTATAACTCCTATTATTCCATTCTCTGCTCTATAACTTTATAACTGTTATACATTATAATCAATTAATCGATTTAAGGAGTTATAAATACAACTCTGTATGTAATTAGAAACCGGTTTTATTTCCTTTTCGTACTTTTCCCCTCTTTTGTACCCTTTTGACGTTCTTATTAAAAAAAAAAAGCGAGGAAACGTTAAAATTCGCGTGTGAAGTTCAAAAGTTTAATTGTGAATAAAAAAGGAATGTGGATGCTGGAGGCTGGTGTTGGCGTCATTAACGGTGAGTGCTATTCTTACTTAATTTTGTTTTACCTTAAAATTCAAAAAAAAACTAATTGTTATAGTAAATGAAAACAAGGTTGTTTTTTTTTTCTGTTTCTTTTTCTTTCCAGTGGTCTGCAAAAAAAAAAAAAAATATTTTAAAAATAAAAAAATTCAGATTCTTATAAAAAATATTATATATATAATCAAACAAAAAAGTTAAAACTAAATTAAAGAAACTTTATTTTGCTTACATCTACTTAAGACTATTTAATAAATTCATTATATTTTTTTATTTTGTTTTTTCCTTCTAAACTTAAGCAAAAAAGGAAATATTATGTGTAGTAAAAAGAAATCCATTATTTTTGCATTAAATTGAGGGCTTTATTTAAGATAGTTAGAATGACCCGATTTAGGTCAAATATGCGCCGTTTTGTTCGATAACTTGTTGCCATTTTAAAGGTAATTTCATTATGCCTCTCTCATAGAAGCCCTCGTTCCTATTAGCAAAAAATTGAGACAGTCGAATTTCAGAAGCCTCTCTTGAAGCGAATGTTTCACCAGCAAAATTGTTCGCCATGGACAGGAACAGATGGTAATCACTTGGTGCCAGGTCCGGACTATAAGGTGGATGCAGAAGAACCTCCCAACCAAACTCCCGGAGCTTCTGGCGAGTCACTATCGATGTGTGTGGCCTGGCGTTGTCCTGATGGAACACAATTCCTCTCCTATTGGCCAAAGCTGGCCGCTTATGGGCGATTGCTTCCTTTAGACGGTCCAATTGTTGACAGTAGAGTTCCGAGTTAAGAGTTTTGCCGTATGGGAGCAGCTCATAGTAGATAATTCCCTGCCAATCCCACCAAACACACAGCAAAACCTTCCTGGCCGTCAATCCTGGCTTGGACACCGTTTCCGCCGGTTCACCGTGTTTCGACCACGACCGTTTTCGCTTGACGTTGTCGTAAGTGACCCACTTTTCATCACCAGTCACCAACCGCTTCAGAAATGGGTCGATTTTGTTGCGGTTCAGCAGTGATTCGCAGATGGAAATTCGGTCTATGAGGTTTTTTTGCGTTAACTCGTGTGGCACCCATACATCGAGCTTCTTTGTGTATCCAGCCTTATTCAAATGGTTCCAAACGGTTTTTTGTGCAATCTTTAGCTCTTTTGCAATCGAAACAATGCTAACATGACGGTCGGACTCGATAATTTCCATGATTTTATCGACATTTTCGACAATTGGCCTTCCAGTGCGTGGTGCATCCTTGACATCGAAGTTACCGGAACGGAATCGACGAAACCAAAATTGCGCATGATTGGCTGTTACAGTATCAGGTCCATAAACGCTATTCACATTTTCAGCCGCCTGGCTTGCGTTTTCTCCCTTATCGAAGAAAAACTGTAAAATGTAGCGAATTTTCTCTTTGCTGATGTCCATCTTTGACAAGCTCTCAAACAAAACTGAATCAATCAATCAAAAAAGTGTCAAAAAAGCTTTTTCAGTAGGAACTGTCATCTTTCTAATGCTCCCTAGCGGAACACGATCGGACTTATACAACGCGAGATGCAGATAAATAACGCCATCTATTGGAAAAATAATGGATTTCTTTTTACTACACCTAATATAATCGAAAAATATGGAAAAATTAATAAAATTTTAATTTGCTATATTTTTCGATGTTTGGCTGCATGCTTTTCACGGTTTTTTCCACTACGGTGTGTCTTGCGTCGGATGCCGTCACTGTTAGTTGCTGCTATTGGAAGATTTCGCGAGTGGGAATGCTCCCTTGGCCCTGCAACTTTCTTCACGTGAGGTATGCCAGTCTTGGTGATTTTTATTTGGAAGTATTTACCCTCTATTTCCTTCCGGTATTTTAGGACTGTACCCGGTTGTCGATTACGGATTGCGTTCCGAGCCTCCTGTCGGACTTCCATCGGTATGCCAGTTATTCGCCAATTTGTAGAGGCGCTCGATGATTGGCCTGTTCGCAGTTTGTGGGTGACTTATCATTTAGCCAACTTCAGTCGTCCTCGTTCGGGTCATACCCGTCGAGAACTAGTACGTCGCTAGCGGCTGCTAATAGCATATCCAGCGGGTCTGAACCGTTCAGTGGCTCGGTTGATGCTGGTATCGGTGGCGCATAGTGTTCTTCCGACGGCATGATGGTCGTATCGGTAAGCCGTGCATCTGGCTGGTATGTTTTAATAAAGGACTTCGGTTTTACCGATATCCGTTTGCTTGACGTGTTTGCAATTTCTTCTGTTTAAGCGGGTAAAAGATTTGTTCGTCGCAGCGTTTGTTCGATGTCGTGCATCGGTCTTTCGAACTGAGCCTTGATCTGTTGAAACTTTTGCTCAACGGTTTCCATGTTTGCCTTTAGTTTGTTTTTTATATAAAAAAAAATATAGACATTTTTTTGGCTGTGTATAACTTACCTGTCGCAGGGAATTACTTTTATTCTTCTTGAAATGTACTAATATTCCTTTTCTTTAAACTTCCGTATTTTATTCTTATACTTTATTCTTGCTTAACCTTAATAAAAAACAAGTAAGAAAGCTAAAGTCGGTCAAGCGCGACTTTGAAATACCCAGCGTCCCAACATTATTTGCGCACTATGGTTTGCCTCTCCCTTTGTGGGCGTGGCGGTGGGCGGCCCACATAAATTTTTTCCCTACACCTTTCATTCGGCTTGGTCAACCTATGTTGCGAATTTGAAGCGTCTACGCCTATTAATTTGGAAGTTACGAAAAATTTCTATTTGTGGGTGAGGCAGTGGGGGGCCACAAAAATTTTTTTCTACACCTTTTATTCGCCTTCGTGAACCTATGTTGCAAATTTGAAGCCTCTACGTCTTTTACTTCGGAAGTTACGAAAAATCTTCATTTGTAGGCGTGGCAGTGGGCGGGCCACATAAATTTTGTTCTGCACCTTTCATTCGCCTTGGTCAATCTATGTTTCGAATTTGAAGCGTCAACGCCTATTAATTCGGAAGTTACGAAAAATCGATTTTTGTGGGCGTGGCAGTGGGCGGGCCACAAACATTATTTTCCTTCATTTTTTATTCGCCTTGGTCAACCTATGTTACGAATTTGAAACGTCTACGCCTATAAGTTCGGAAGTTACGAAAAATCGATTTTTGTGGGCGTGGCAGTGGGCGGGCCACATAAATTTTTGCCCACACCTTTTATTTGCCTTGGTTAACCTATATTGCGAATTTGAAGCTCCTACGCCTTTTACTTCACAAGTTGCCATAAACCCTTGTTTGTGGGTTTATTTGTGGGCGTGGCTCGAGGAGGGCGGGGTCCGTTATTTTCGAGGATATGCCCTTTTTCGAAGTTTACCAGCACAAGCATTTTACTGAAAACACATAATATGCATTTGTGGGCGTGGCAGTGGGCGGATGTCTACCATTTTTACTTAGGATCATACTCGGATCCCGATATACCTGTGTGCCAAATTTCGACTTGGTTGGTCCAGCCCTTTCGGAGGAGATCCAGGCACAGACGGACGGACCGACAGACAGACAGACAGGCGGACAGACGGACATGTCTTAATCGATTCAGTTTTTGATCCTGACCATTTCTATATATATTTGTCTATATCTCCAGAGCTTAGTTCTCCCTGTTACAAGATTTGCACAAAACTTATATACCCCGCTTACCCTTGGTATAAAAATATATAATCAAAATTGGTATGCAAATATTTTTCTTTATTCTTTACTTCTTTGCTAACCCTTTCGCCCTTCCGTTTGGGAAACCGAAAAATTGGGTGGCAAAAACAAAAAAAATGCGTAACTACAAGCATTTGAGGGACAAAGAACTGCATATTTATATCTTAATATATGGCATGCTACGTAACAGGCTCGGGATCGTCGATACCGCCACTGCGTTCATGGATTTTTGTGCGATATGGAGTAAATCCGAAAAAAAAATCTCGTAGGAGGGCATCCTATTATTCTAGATCAATACATAATGTCCCACGTGTGGCTTCAACCCACCCCTGAAGTTGAGAATCTCATGCTCTATTGACTGAGCTACCGGGCTGTGAATAGGTTAAACAAATAATTAATTGTTTTATTTATTTTTTTCAAAAGTTTTAGTATAGATCAGGTATTTTCGGTGATAACAAAACAAAAAATATGGCCACGCAGCAAACAGGTATTTCGCATGGTATATTCCTAACCCTTTTCCTGAGCCATTACCTAACTCATATTTACATGGAGTTTCCAATACACTTTAATATTACACATCGTACATTCGTTCGAGCAAGTTTGGGATTATACCCTTCAACAAGCTTGCTTTGGCGGTAATTTTTTTTTTAGCGTAAGCGGGGTAAATAAGTTTTGTGCAAATCTTGTAACAGAGAGAACTAAGCTCCGGAGATACAAATATATATAGAAATGATCAGGATCAAAAACTGAATCGATTTAGACATGTCCGTCTGTTCATCTGTCTGTCTGTCTGCCCGTCTGTCCGTCCGTCTGTGACCGGATCTCCTCCAAAACGGCTGCACCACCCAAGTCGAAATGCATATAATGTGTTTTCAGTAAAATGCTTGTATCTTGCGAACCACTTAACACATTTCATTGATATTTGGTGTGATGGTAAACTTCGAAAAAGTACATATCCTGGAAAAAAATGGACGCCGCCCTCCTCGAGCCATGCCCACAAATAAGGGTTTATCGTAACTTGTGAAGTAAAAGGCGTAGAAGCTTCAAATTCGCAACATAGGTTGACCAAGGCCAATGAAAGGTGTAGCAAAAAAATTTATGTGGCCCGTCCACTGCCACACCCAAAAATGGAGATTTTTCGTAACTTCTGAATTAAGAGGCGTAGACGCTTAAAATTCGCACTAACTGGCTAGCCCACTGCCACGCCCGCAAATAGAGATTTCTTGTGACTTCCGGAGAAAAAGGAGAAGAAGCTTCAAATCCACAACAGAGGTTTGTTGTGAGATATCATAACGGATGAACAACATAATAACACTGCAGTGCCGGGTATCACTGTTAATCTTTTGTTTCGTTCCCTTTTTACTTAAATGTTCAAAATATGCAACGCAGATGTTCGCTAGCAATTGTTTTTGCATCGAGCAAATGCTTGCTACCATAAATGCACACAAAGCAATATAAGCCACGCTTACGCTGGTTCATGCCATCGACCGTGCGCTTCACTTTTATTCCAAGCGATAATTACAATTTATTGAACTCCAAGCTTTTTACCAAAATCAGCTTAAAAACCCAAAATAAAACGCGACGCACATACACTCAAAAAACAGAACTACTACTTGCTTGCTATAAACTATAGCAACGGCGTTATTACTGCATTTGCTATATTTTATATGAATTTCAGCTAGCGAAATGTCTTGATTTCAAACAAACATAGCCAACATAGCTATATTTTGTTAGTAAATGAATATAGCTGTAGGAGAATGATTTTAAAGCATCTGCGGCTATTTACATAGCATATCCAGCTATAATGAGTAAGTTATATTCATTTCAATCTCTCTCTATTCAAATTCGCTCTCGTTTACTCTCTCTCGCTCTCTACTATGCCTTGAAATTTGCTCTCATTTTCGCAATTCTCCCTTTTATCTGCTCCTCCCTGTTTACTGCTTTAAGTTCGCATTCTGATCAACTCCCCGAAAAGTGTTTGATAGCTTGGCGGTCTAAACTATAAAATAACAGCCGAGAGGTTCGGGGTTCGATTCATGTTGGCGGCGGGGATATTCCCTAAATTTTTTTTTTTTTTTTTGTACTTTATATTATAAATTACATTTTTTTTTGTTCAAAGCTCAGTTGTTTGGGAAGACAAAAATTTTCCCCTAATTTTTTAAGGTTACTATTATTATTTTTTTTGTAATGGGTTTATTTTCAAGTAATTAATTTTTGGAGTGAAAAACATTTTTAAGCACGTTTCCCGAGACTTGAGCAACCATAAACTCAACTGAGCATTTTGACCAAGACATTAAATTCGTTCGTTTAGCGTAATGGTTAAGACATTCGCCCAGCAAACTGGAGGTCAGCGGTTCGAGGCACGGTGGAGGCGAGAAAATTTAAGGAGATATAAGATAAAGAAATTTTAAAATAAAAAAAAAGATAAACAAAAAAAAAAAATATAATAAATTAATTAAGATAAATAAATAAAAAAGTCAAAACACAAAATAAAATTTTTCTTTTTTCTCAGTCGCAGTACCAAATGCTATAGCACGGAGTAGCTATATTTTATATCTGTAGATATTATGTTCATATAGCAAAAACTATGACCAATAATAGCATAAACTGCTATTGGTGTAGCACGGGTTATATTAAATTATAGCAATAGCAGCTATTAAAGTTTCGTATAAAATATAGCAGACGCAGTAACAAAGATCTACTATCCCATTTTCTACTATAGTTATAGCAATTAGCGCTCACAAAATATAGCACATGGTGCTATAATTTTTTTCAGTGTATGTTGTCTGTTCATCACTTTCACCTTCTCTCAAATAGTATATAAGCTAGAATTTTCTCTATGTAAATAACGACTGAAGTTTTAACTTAATAAACAACAGAACTGGATGATGGATACTAGCAAAGCCTGTATACCGGTCCTTTTCTCATAAATAAATATTAACATTTGTCTATTTTATTGGTCGTGGTTAACAGACAAGAGTTAACCCGGGATTGAGTTAACTAATATTAACTGATGTCCACGAACGGACATCTCAGGTTGACCAGGGCGAATAAGAGGTGAAGGAAAAAAATTTATGTGGCCCGCCCACTGCCACGCCCACGAATAGAAATTTTTCGTAACTTCCGAATTAAAAGCCGTAGAGGCTTTTAATTGGCAACATAGGTCCACCACGTTGAATGAAAAGTGCAGAAAAAAAATTTGTTGTGGCCCGCTCACGGCCACGCCCACAAATGGAAAGTTTTCGATACTTCGAAATTAATAGGCGTAGACGCTTCAAATTCGCAACATAGGTTGACCAAGGCGAATGAAAGGTGCAGGAAAAAATTTATGTGGCCCGCCCACTGTCACGCTCACAAATGGAGAGGCAAACCATAGTGCGCAAATAATGTCGGGACGCTGGGTATTTCAAAGTCGAGCTTGACCGACTAAAGCTTTCTTACTTGTTTTATTTGTTGAGCTATGAGCTGTCAAACATACCACGTGCTCAAATGAGAAAATTTTCATTTTGAGGTGCAAATTTAGTACAAAGTACTGAAAATAAATTAAAATATTAAGAGTTTATTTTGAAGTCATATTTGGACATATTCGAAGTGACAGAGTAAGTATCTATATAAGAAATACGTTAAGTGTTAAATGTTGTAGTGTTTCAAAAAAAAAAAATTTAGGCTTTGTCAATACGTTTATTAGTAAAAAAAATGAAATGGTTTAATTAGATTACGTGGAGTAAAACTTACAGAGTCCCGTGGAGTCTGATTGAAATTTGTTTTTTGTGTCCTTGTGACATCAACTTTTATTCTATAAAACCAAACATTGGCTGCGGATCTCTGCGGCCTTTGCTTATATTAACTTTCAGGCACAATAATTGTTTCCAGGTACCATACACGAAAAACATCCAGGCAGAAAACAATGCATGATTTAATGAACCAGTTAAATGTGTCGTCCGACCCAGTAATATCCTTCTATCTAGCTAGCGGTTCTCTCAAATATTCAAAAAATAACATTTCAATCGAATTGGAATTGGACGTACTCATTGATTCTGTGAGCTTAGATTCCGAATGGAAACTGTTGTATAGCTTACCCTATGAATATAAAAATTTTTTTTTTTACTATATTTTGTTTTTTATAAATATATTGAATGAACGGTGAATATTTATTGAAAATAACCAAATAATAAATAAGTTTAATTAACCCTTGCATGCCTAATGTTGCTGTCCGTTTTTCACCGCAGCCGCTGTGGAGGCGAGCCTTTAGCCGAATCACCTTAACGAAACTTTTCTGCTCTCACGCTCAACAGCTCGACCTCCAGCGAGGACCGAACAGTGTTCGATCGGTAGAAACAGAGCGCGCGTCGTCGTCCGCAACAATAAGAATTTGAAAAATCGTAAAATCATAAAAATCAAAAATTGGCAAAAAAACATAACTAAATCGTAAACTGGTAAAAACATAAAACCAGAAAACCAAAACAAAGTATATATATAAGAAACAAGTATTTAAAGAAAAAATATAATAATTTAATATAAAAAAAATATTAATAAAAGAAGATAAAAACAAGTAAGACAGCTAAAGTCGGTCAAGCCCGACTTTGAAATACCCAGCGTCCCGACATTATGAGCGCACTATGTTTTGCTTCTCTTTTTATGGGCGTGGCAGTGGGAGGGCCACAAAAATTTTTTTCCTACACCTTTCATTCGCCTTGGTGACCCTATGCTGCGAATTTGAAGCTTCTAAGCCTTTTACTTCGGAAGTTACGAAAAATCTTTATTTGTGGGCGTGGAAGTGGGCGGGCCACATAAAATTTTTTCCTACACCTTTCATTTGCCTTGGTGAACCTATGTTGCGAATTTGAAGCTTCTAAGCCTTTTACTTCGGAAGTTACGAAAAATCTTTATTTGTGGGCGTGGCAGTGGGCGGGCCACAAAAATTTTTTTCCTACACCTTTCATTCGCCTTGGTGACCCTATGTTGCGAATTCGAAGCTTCTACGCCTTTTACTTCGGAAGTTACGAAAAATCTTTATTTGTGGGCGTGGCAGGGGGCGGGCCAGTTAAATTTGCCCTATACCTTTCATTTGCCTTGATCAACCTATGTTGCGAATTTGAAGCGTCTACGCCTATTGTGGGCGTGGCAGTGGGCCGGCCATATAAATTTTTTTCCTACAACTTTCATTCGCCTTGGTCAACATATCGTCGTCCCGGAGTTATCTCCTCGTATATCACAAAATCAAAAAATTTGAGATAAGCACGTTTTGCCGTGTACTTTTCCAAGATCTATCTATCTGTCGAGTCTCCAGGTTGCTATACCTTATAGTTTACGAGATATTTGTGAGCTAAATAATTGTATATCCTTTAAAATGATAATTTCTACGCGTTATAGCATCGTATATCCATATTTTGTGGATATACTATGATTTATATATGAAATTTGCGCAGTAAAAAGTTGTTGCGTTATCTCATCGTATGTGCAAACAAGTTTTTTTTTTTTTTTAAGAAAGATTTTTTTATGTTAATTTTGAATAAAAAAAAGATTTATTCGTGTGAAAAAAAAACAAAAGAAGCAAAAAAAAAACAATTCTCATAGCAACACTCCTACAAAAATTTTCATTCTGAAAATAATGTGGAATGCTTATTATACTTAGAATATAACAAATTCCATTTCATTAAATTTATAATATAAAAAGTTATATTAAATTAATAAATTTTGAAAATATTTAACATCTTCTTCTGGAAGATAGCTGAATAGACTCTTAATGTCTTTTTGTTTCTGTGGCGCAATTTGTTTTGGGGTTGAAATACTTATTTAAAATGGTTTTGCGTTTTCGTTGAAAGATTTTTTGTACATTATATTGAATAAATCGTTCTTATTGTATTTAATTAATTTAATCTTATTGAAAGGCACTAACTAAAGCTAATGCAGGTAGTTCAGCTCCTTAAAACAAATGTGGAACGTTCTACCAACAACAATACCCATATCAATTCCTTATTTGCAGCTTAGTTGCTTACATTACATATAATAATTTAATTTCCCCAACAAAAAAACGAATTCTAATTTTTTTTTTTTTTATCTATGGCTGAGAAGAAGAACGACTTAACTCCACTTTTCTGTTTTTTGAGAAAAATCTATTTGAAAGGTGTAAATGTTTAGGTCACGGGAAAAGAATAAGAAGAGAAATGTGTATCATTTAAATAGGCACATTTTAAGGTATCAGGTATGACTTTTGAATGCTACCTTTAATGTATAAAAAAATTTCGCTATTTGATGCAGTGGCAAGTCGTTTTTCTCAGGAAATGCGGAGTTAAGTCATTTTTCAACAATAAGATTATGATTTGGACTCCTTTTTTTTTTTAAATGTAAAAAGGATACTCAAATAACAAATTTCCTATATAAACTCATTAAAAAAAATTCAGTTATGTCGTTTTTCGTGTAAAAAAAAAATAAAACAAAAAAATTTTTCAAATCTTTATTAAATCATTTGCTCGTATATCCACTTTCCAACACAGGTTGCCAAAAATGTGGCGTATACGATGAATTGTCAAAAATTCTTGGAATGAAAAAAACCGTATAACTTAAATAATTTTCCAAGTAACTTTAAATTAATGATCAGAAATAAAAAAAGTAAAGCATTTTATATAAGGAAAACAGAATCAACGATTTTCGACGAGCCATTTTTTTTATATTCCATGTTAAACTTTAAACTTCAATTTCCCAACAAAAGGTTGATTGTGATATACGAGGAGATAACTCCGGGACGACGATATGTTGCGAATTTGAAGCTTCTACGCCTTTTACTTCACAAGTTACGATAAGCCCTTATTTGTGGGCTCATTTGTGGGCGTAGCTCACGGAGGGCGGCGTCCATTTTTTCCCAGGATATGTCCCTTTTCGTAGTTTACCAGTACACCAAATATCAATGGAATGTGTTGATTGGTCAAGCCGTTTCGGAGGAGATCCGACCACGGACGGACAGACGGACGGACGGACAGACGGACAGGCGGACAGACGGACAGACGGCCATGTCTCAATCGATTCAGTTTTTGATCCTGATAATTTCTATATATATATGTCTATATCTCCGGAGCTTAGTTCTCCCTGTTACAAGATTCGCACAAAACTAATATACCCCGCTTACGCTGGGTATAAAAAGTGAATTCAAAGCCAAGAAGGCATAGTTTTCTTTATAATTTAAAAACCTTTATTTTTAACACATTTCCATCGCGTCGCGAGAAGCGCAACTCCAAACGAAATCTTCTAAATAGCCAAAAAGGCACTGTTTTATTTTTAAGTTTTAGTAGGCCTATAATTTATTGTTTTGTTTATCTTTCAATAAATAAAAATATATAACAGGTTGGCTGATAAGTCCCCGGTCTAACAAAGAAAAACACATTTTTTTGTCAAAATTCGTTTTTATTATTCAACATAGTTCCCTTCAAGAGCGATACAACGATTATAACGACCTTCCAATTTTTTGATACCATTTTGGTAGTACTCCTTCGGTTTTTGCCTCAAAATAGGCCTCAGTTTCGGCGATCACCTCTTTATTGCAGCCAAATTTTTTCCCTGCGAGCATCCTTTTGAGGTCTGAGAACAAGAAAAAGTCGCTGGGGGCCAGATCTGGAGAATACGGTGGGTGGGGAAGCAATTCGAAGCCTAATTCATGAATTTTTGCCATCGTTCTCAATGACTTGTGGCACGGTGCGTTGTCTTGGTGGAACAACACTTTTTTCTTCTTCATATGGGGCCGTTTTGCCGCGATTTCGACCTTCAAACGCTCCAATAACGACATATAATAGTCACTGTTGATGGTTTTTCCCTTCTCAAGATAATCGATAAAAATTATTCCATGCCCATCCCAAAAAACAGTGGCCATTACTTTGCCAGCGGACTTTTGAGTCTTTCCACGCTTCGGACACGGTTCACCGATCGCTGTCCACTCAGCCGACTGTCTATTGGACTCAGGAGTGAAGTGATAGAGCCATGTTTTATCCATTGTCACATATCGACGCTCGGGTGTATTGCGAGCTAACAGCTGCAAACACCGCTCAGAATCATCAACACGTTGTTGTTTTTGGTCAAATGTGAGCTCGCGCGGCACCCATTTTGCACAGAGCTTTTTCATATCCAAATATTGATGAATGATATGACCAACACGTTCCTTTGATATCTTTAAGGCCTCTGCTATCTCGATCAACTTCATTTTACGGTCATTCAAAATCATTTTGTGAATTTTTTTGATGTTTTCGTCGGTAACCACCTCTTTCGGGCGTCCACTGCGTTCACCGTCCTCCGTGCTCATTTCACCACGCTTAAATTTTGCATACCAATCAATTATTGTTGATTTTCCTGGGGCAGAGTCCGGAAACTCATTATCAAGCCAAGTTTTTGCTTCCACTGTATTTTTTCCCTTCAGAAAACAGTATTTTATCAAAACACGAAATTCATTTTTTTCCATTTTTTTCACAATAACAAAAGTTGCTTCACAAAAGACGCTCTATCTCACAAACTAATTGACTTACAGACGTCAAATTTTGACACGAATCATTTGAAGGTTGCCACTATATAAAAATAATATGCATTTAATACTAGCGACGTCATCTATGTGTCAGACCGGGGACTTATCAGCCAACCTGTTATATGTATATTGTTGGACAATATTTAATTATAATTGTTTAAATACTGCATGGCGGAACGTTAATCGATTATACTTTATAAAGAAAACTGAACCGACCCGTTCGACAGTTGTTCTAAGAATGTCGGCATTTCCGCGTTATTCCAGCAACGCCGCGCGAATTCCTTCACACACACACACATGTATGTTAGAGCAAAATTAGAAAAAGTATTCACTCTGTGTGAAATTGACAACCTTGGCTTTGCGTTATGTTTAGGCTGTTCACTGTTCTTGAAATGAACAAGCTTGGCATAGAGTTCTGTAAAATTGAAGGAATAAATGTTTTCTTGTTGAAGAGAAAACTTTTCAACAGACAGATCTGTGAGAGCTGAGCACGACAGCCCACAGAATTGTCCGATGCAAAGAAGGACTAGTTTTAAAAAAATATAATAAGAAACGAAAAAGGATTGTCAACTCCTTTTATTTCAAAAAATCCAAGGAAGGATCGTGAACTCTCTTTCCTTCGATTTTTTCTAGCATCAGAAGTGGGATCGGATGAAAATTCTAGATGTCGTATATTCCAGTAACCAAATACGGAAGTCAAAACTTCAGAATTATTACCAAGGACCTTATGAAGTTGTTGGGGTGCTGGCGAATGACCGCTATAAACTTAAAAATGAAAATTCGGGCAAAATCATAGTTGCGGGAAGAGAAGTTATTCGTCCAGTTCTGATTGTCGAAAATGATAACGCACAAATATAACAAAAATTTAAGGTAAACTCATTGCTTTTGTGGACTCTTTGATTTCTCAGACAAGCGTAAGATCGCCTCTGAGCTGGGAATCGGGGTAATAGTTTTTAAAATGTTTTGTTGACAAGCTTAAAAATGCCTCTATTTCGTGGTATTGTTGGAGCATGACTTTCAGACAAGCGGAATGTTGCCTCTGAGCTGGAAATTCACATGCTTCTGTTGTGTACAAATTTTTGCGTTCAAGCTTAATATTGCCTCTGATCGAATGAGTTGTTCTGACATGAATTCCAGACAAGCTGAAGATTGCCTCTGAGCTGGAAATTCACGATTTTCTGTTTTGAAGAACTTATGTTCTGACTGCGGTCAAGCTTAAGATTGCCTCTGATCGAATGAGTTGTTCTGACATGAATTCCAGACAAGCTGAAGATTGCCTCTGAGCTGGAAATTCACGATTTTCTGTTTTGAAGAACTTATGTTCTGACTGCGGTCAAGCTTAAGATTGCCTCTGATCGAATGAGTTGTTCTGACATGATTTCCAGACAAGCTGAAGATTGCCCCTGAGCTGGAGATTCACGATTTTCTGCTTCCGAGAGCTCTTGTTTAGATTGCGGCCAAGCTTAAGATTGCCTCTGATCGAATGGGTTATTGTGGTCCGAGTTTCAATTTTGAGGTTGGAATTGGAGTCATAGTCTCGCAGTATTGTGGTCAGTTGAAGTGTTGGTCTCAGATAGACCATAGTTTGTGAAAATGAGACGATGTGCTTTGAGCAAGAAAGAGGGAGCTGTGTTTGGTACTTTGAGTTCGTTATAAGAGAAAACAAAGTATATATATAAGAAACAAGTATTTAAAGAAAAAATATAATAATTTAATATAAAAAAAATATTAATAAAAGAAGATAAAAACAAGTAAGGGTGTTTTAGTCAGGCAAGCCTGACAATAGAATACCCGACACAGACACACATCTTCAAATAATTTTTAATATCAAGAGGTGTTTAAGGCCATATGGGTCCCAATACACCGACTTTTGATAGATTTCTTTATGAAAAATGCCCCTCTGCCACGCCCACTTTTCCAATTTTTTGAAATTCTAATCGGAGGCTTAAATATATGCTCAAATCCTAAGTTTCACTGAAATATTTGGAAAAAGTCCGATTTTGAGGCAGTTTTGAGATTTTTGTGACAGACCCTAGTACTGGAGGTACCCTTAATAATGGACCGATCTAGGAAATTTTTTGGGAGGATGATTATGGCTACAAAAGAAGCATAAGTGCCAACTTTCGTTCAAGTCCCATTTGAAGTTCGGGTGTAGGGGACAATTTTCGAAAAACGCCCTTCTGCCACGCCCACTTTTAAAATTTTTGGAAATCGTATTACTTGCCTTGAAACATGTTCAAATATTAAGTTTCATCAAAATATGTTGAAAAACTTCGAGTTTAGAGCAGTTTTTGTGATTTTCGTAACAGACCCTAGTACTGGAGGTACCCCTAAAAATGGTACGATCGGGTCCATTCTCGAACTTGTTCTTACTCATGTCCCCGTGAGCACGCATACCAAATTTTGTCAAGATAGCTCAACTCCTTCGATAAGATAACTGTATACAAACAGACGGACAGACGGACAGACGGACAGACGGACAGACGGACGGACATGTCTAAATCGAATCTCCTGGTGACGCTGATCATTTCTATATAAATTTTGTATGGTCTATCTCGACTGGTTCTGGGTGTTACACACAACCACACAAACGCAATATACCCTCGACACAGAGTGTGTCGGGTATAACAAGTAAGACAGCTAAAGTCGGTCAAGCCCGACTTTGAAATACCCAGCGTCCCGACATTATGAGCGCACTATGTTTTGCTTCTCTTTTTATGGGCGTGGCAGTGGGAGGGCCACATAAATTATTTCCCTACACCTTTCATTCGCCTTGGTGAACCTATGGTGCGAATTTGAAGCTTCTACGCCTTTTACTTCGGAAGTTACGAAAAATCATCATTTGTGGGCGTGGCAGTGGGCGGGCCACAAAAATTTTTTTCCTACACCTTTCATTCGCCTTGGTGACCCTATGCTGCGAATTTGAAGCTTCTAAGCCTTTTACTTCGGAAGTTACGAAAAATCTTTATTTGTGGGCGTGGAAGTGGGCGGGCCACATAAAATTTTTTCCTACACCTTTCATTTGCCTTGGTGAACCTATGTTGCGAATTTGAAGCTTCTAAGCCTTTTACTTCGGAAGTTACGAAAAATCTTTATTTGTGGGCGTGGCAGTGGGCGGGCCACAAAAATTTTTTTCCTACACCTTTCATTCGCCTTGGTGACCCTATGTTGCGAATTCGAAGCTTCTACGCCTTTTACTTCGGAAGTTACGAAAAATCTTCATTTGTGGGCGTGGCAGGGGGCGGGCCAGTTAAATTTGCCCTATACCTTTCATTTGCCTTGATCAACCTATGTTGCGAATTTGAAGCGTCTACGCCTATTGTGGGCGTGGCAGTGGGCCGGCCATATAAATTTTTTTCCTACAACTTTCATTCGCCTTGGTCAACATATCGTCGTCCCGGAGTTATCTCCTCGTATATCACAAAATCAAAAAATTTGAGATAAGCACGTTTTGCCGTGTACTTTTCCAAGATCTATCTATCTGTCGAGTCTCCAGGTTGCTATACCTTATAGTTTACGAGATATTTGTGAGCTAAATAATTGTATATCCTTTAAAATGATAATTTCTACGCGTTATAGCATCGTATATCCATATTTTGTGGATATACTATGATTTATATATGAAATTTGCGCAGTAAAAAGTTGTTGCGTTATCTCATCGTATGTGCAAACAAGTTTTTTTTTTTTTTTTAAGAAAGATTTTTTTATGTTAATTTTGAATAAAAAAAAGATTTATTCGTGTGAAAAAAAAATAAAAGAAGCAAAAAAAAAACAATTCTCATAGCAACACTCCTACAAAAATTTTCATTCTGAAAATAATGTGGAATGCTTATTATACTTAGAATATAACAAATTCCATTTCATTAAATTTATAATATAAAAAGTTATATTAAATTAATAAATTTTGAAAATATTTAACATCTTCTTCTGGAAGATAGCTGAATAGACTCTTAATGTCTTTTTGTTTCTGTGGCGCAATTTGTTTTGGGGTTGAAATACTTATTTAAAATGGTTTTGCGTTTTCGTTGAAAGATTTTTTGTACATTATATTGAATAAATCGTTCTTATTGTATTTAATTAATTTAATCTTATTGAAAGGCACTAACTAAAGCTAATGCAGGTAGTTCAGCTCCTTAAAACAAATGTGGAACGTTCTACCAACAACAATACCCATATCAATTCCTTATTTGCAGCTTAGTTGCTTACATTACATATAATAATTTAATTTCCCCAACAAAAAAACGAATTCTAATTTTTTTTTTTTTTATCTATGGCTGAGAAGAAGAACGACTTAACTCCACTTTTCTGTTTTTTGAGAAAAATCTATTTGAAAGGTGTAAATGTTTAGGTCACGGGAAAAGAATAAGAAGAGAAATGTGTATCATTTAAATAGGCACATTTTAAGGTATCAGGTATGACTTTTGAATGCTACCTTTAATGTATAAAAAAATTTCGCTATTTGATGCAGTGGCAAGTCGTTTTTCTCAGGAAATGCGGAGTTAAGTCATTTTTCAACAATAAGATTATGATTTGGACTCCTTTTTTTTTTTAAATGTAAAAAGGATACTCAAATAACAAATTTCCTATATAAACTCATTAAAAAAAATTCAGTTATGTCGTTTTTCGTGTAAAAAAAAAATAAAACAAAAAAATTTTTCAAATCTTTATTAAATCATTTGCTCGTATATCCACTTTCCAACACAGGTTGCCAAAAATGTGGCGTATACGATGAATTGTCAAAAATTCTTGGAATGAAAAAAACCGTATAACTTAAATAATTTTCCAAGTAACTTTAAATTAATGATCAGAAATAAAAAAAGTAAAGCATTTTATATAAGGAAAACAGAATCAACGATTTTCGACGAGCCATTTTTTTTATATTCCATGTTAAACTTTAAACTTCAATTTCCCAACAAAAGGTTGATTGTGATATACGAGGAGATAACTCCGGGACGACGATATGTTGCGAATTTGAAGCTTCTACGCCTTTTACTTCACAAGTTACGATAAGCCCTTATTTGTGGGCTCATTTGTGGGCGTAGCTCACGGAGGGCGGCGTCCATTTTTTCCCAGGATATGTCCCTTTTCGTAGTTTACCAGTACACCAAATATCAATGGAATGTGTTGATTGGTCAAGCCGTTTCGGAGGAGATGCGACCACGGACGGACAGACGGACGGACGGACAGACGGACAGGCGGACAGACGGACAGACGGCCATGTCTCAATCGATTCAGTTTTTGATCCTGATAATTTCTATATATATATGTCTATATCTCCGGAGCTTAGTTCTCCCTGTTACAAGATTCGCACAAAACTAATATACCCCGCTTACGCTGGGTATAAAAAATTAATTCAAAGCCAAGAAGGCATAGTTTTCTTTATAATTTAAAAACCTTTATTTTTAACACATTTCCATCGCGTCGCGAGAAGCGCAACTCCAAACGAAATCTTCTAAATAGCCAAAAAGGCACTGTTTTATTTTTAAGTTTTAGTAGGCCTATAATTTATTGTTTTGTTTATCTTTCAATAAATAAAAATATATAACAGGTTGGCTGATAAGTCCCCGGTCTAACAAAGAAAAACACATTTTTTTGTCAAAATTCGTTTTTATTATTCAACATAGTTCCCTTCAAGAGCGATACAACGATTATAACGACCTTCCAATTTTTTGATACCATTTTGGTAGTACTCCTTCGGTTTTTACCTCAAAATAGGCCTCAGTTTCGGCGATCACCTCTTTATTGCAGCCAAATTTTTTCCCTGCGAGCATCCTTTTGAGGTCTGAGAACAAGAAAAAGTCGCTGGGGGCCAGATCTGGAGAATACGGTGGGTGGGGAAGCAATTCGAAGCCTAATTCATGAATTTTTGCCATCGTTCTCAATGACTTGTGGCACGGTGCGTTGTCTTGGTGGAACAACACTTTTTTCTTCTTCATATGGGGCCGTTTTGCCGCGATTTCGACCTTCAAACGCTACAATAACGACATATAATAGTCACTGTTGATGGTTTTTCCCTTCTCAAGATAATCGATAAAAATTATTCCATGCCCATCCCAAAAAACAGTGGCCATTACTTTGCCAGCGGACTTTTGAGTCTTTCCACGCTTCGGACACGGTTCACCGATCGCTGTCCACTCAGCCGACTGTCTATTGGACTCAGGAGTGAAGTGATAGAGCCATGTTTTATCCATTGTCACATATCGACGCTCGGGTGTATTGCGAGCTAACAGCTGCAAACACCGCTCAGAATCATCAACACGTTGTTGTTTTTGGTCAAATGTGAGCTCGCGCGGCACCCATTTTGCACAGAGCTTTTTCATATCCAAATATTGATGAATGATATGACCAACACGTTCCTTTGATATCTTTAAGGCCTCTGCTATCTCGATCAACTTCATTTTACGGTCATTCAAAATCATTTTGTGAATTTTTTTGATGTTTTCGTCGGTAACCACCTCTTTCGGGCGTCCACTGCGTTCACCGTCCTCCGTGCTCATTTCACCACGCTTAAATTTTGCATACCAATCAATTATTGTTGATTTTCCTGGGGCAGAGTCCGGAAACTCATTATCAAGCCAAGTTTTTGCTTCCACTGTATTTTTTCCCTTCAGAAAACAGTATTTTATTAAAACACGAAATTCATTTTTTTCCATTTTTTTCACAATAACAAAAGTTGCTTCACAAAAGACGCTCTATCTCACAAACTAATTGACTTACAGACGTCAAATTTTGACACGAATCATTTGAAGGTTGCCACTATATAAAAATAATATGCATTTAATACTAGCGACGTCATCTATGTGTCAGACCGGGGACTTATCAGCCAACCTGTTATATGTATATTGTTGGACAATATTTAATTATAATTGTTTAAATACTGCATGGCGGAACGTTAATCGATTATACTTTATAAAGAAAACTGAACCGACCCGTTCGACAGTTGTTCTAAGAATGTCGGCATTTCCGCGTTATTCCAGCAACGCCGCGCGAATTCCTTCACACACACACACATGTATGTTAGAGCAAAATTAGAAAAAGTATTCACTCTGTGTGAAATTGACAACCTTGGCTTTGCGTTATGTTTAGGCTGTTCACTGTTCTTGAAATGAACAAGCTTGGCATAGAGTTCTGTAAAATTGAAGGAATAAATGTTTTCTTGTTGAAGAGAAAACTTTTCAACAGACAGATCTGTGAGAGCTGAGCACGATAGCCCACAGAATTGTCCGATGCAAAGAAAGACTAGTTTTAAAAAAATATAATAAGAAACGAAAAAGGATTATCAACTCCTTTTATTTCAAAAAATCCAAGGAAGGATCGTGAACTCTCTTTCCTTCGATTTTTTCTAGCATCAGAAGTGGGATCGGATGAAAATTCTAGATGTCGTATATTCCAGTAACCAAATACGGAAGTCAAAACTTCAGAATTATTACCAAGGACCTTATGAAGTTGTTGGGGTGCTGGCGAATGACCGCTATAAACTTAAAAATGAAAATTCGGGCAAAATCATAGTTGCGGGAAGAGAAGTTATTCGTCCAGTTCTGATTGTCGAAAATGATAACGCACAAATATAACAAAAATTTAAGGTAAATTCATTGCTTTTGTGGACTCTTTGATTTCTCAGACAAGCGTAAGATCGCCTCTGAGCTGGGAATCGGGGTAATAGTTTTTAAAATGTTTTGTTGACAAGCTTAAAAATGCCTCTATTTCGTGGTATTGTTGGAGCATGAATTTCAGACAAGCGGAATGTTGCCTCTGAGCTGGAAATTCACATGCTTCTGTTGTGTACAAATTTTTGCGTTCAAGCTTAATATTGCCTCTGATCGAATGAGTTGTTCTGACATGAATTCCAGACAAGCTGAAGATTGCCTCTGAGCTGGAAATTCACGATTTTCTGTTTTGAAGAACTTATGTTCTGACTGCGGTCAAGCTTAAGATTGCCTCTGATCGAATGAGTTGTTCTGACATGAATTCCAGACAAGCTGAAGATTGCCTCTGAGCTGGAAATTCACGATTTTCTGTTTTGAAGAACTTATGTTCTGACTGCGGTCAAGCTTAAGATTGCCTCTGATCGAATGAGTTGTTCTGACATGATTTCCAGACAAGCTGAAGATTGCCCCTGAGCTGGAGATTCACGATTTTCTGCTTCCGAGAGCTCTTGTTTATATTGCGGCCAAGCTTAAGATTGCCTCTGATCGAATGGGTTATTGTGGTCCGAGTTTCAATTTTGAGGTTGGAATTGGAGTCATAGTCTCGCAGTATTGTGGTCAGTTGAAGTGTTGGTCTCAGATAGACCATAGTTTGTGAAAATGAGACGATGTGCTTTGAGCAAGAAAGAGGGAGCTGTGTTTGGTACTTTGAGTTCGTTATAAGAGAAGTTGACTAGACATTAGTTGTTGTGTTAAGAATTAATACTGAATCTCTCATCGAGAGCGATGATATTTGCAGGATGGCCGTGTTAGAGCAAAATTATCATCGAGAGCGATGATATTTGCAGGATGGCCGTGTTAGAGCAAAATTAGAAAAAGTATTCACTCTGTGTGAAATTGACAACCTTGGCTTTGAGTTATGTTTAGGCTGTTCACTGTTCTTGAAATGAACAAGCTTGGCATAGAGTTCTGTAAAATTGAAGGAATAAATGTTTTCTTGTTGAAGAGAAAACTTTTCAACAGACAGATCTGTGAGAGCTGAGCACGATAGCCCACAGAATTGTCCGATGCAAAGAAGGACTAGTTTTAAAAAAATATAATAAGAAAAGAAAAAGGATTGTCAACTCCTTTTATTTCAAAAAATCCAAGGAAGGATCGTGAACTCTCTTTCCTTCGATTTTTTCTAGCATGTATTTTAAAAAGGCTGTTAAGTTTAAAAAGTTGTCTGACAAACAGCCAGAGAGGGACAACAGCTGTTTTTGTGTTCAACCAAAGCTGCCACTTTTTATCGAGCAACAGATGTTGCCACAGTGTGACAGTGGAATAGCTACGACATGGCTAGAACCAACTGCAGGAATCGGCTACAGTTCGGCCGTCCTGGCGACCGAATTGTCCTCAATTTCGCAGGTATAAATGCTGCCTCAGAGATGCTGGCGACCAGATCAGCCGAAGGTGCAAGCCATTTCCGCAATTTATTTGCTTCTAAGATACCATTATAAGGCATTTGAGTTATTTGGCACCCATCGACATCTCGAATAACATATCGATCATTTGCTAATTTTTTTGTTACAACGTAAGAACCTCTTTATCGTGGAATTAACTTCTTGTTACTTTCCGCCGTATTGTCAACATTTCGTATCACTACATAGTCTCCTTCTTCGAACTCAGGTGCTGCAGTATGTGACTTCAAGAAATTTCTTAACATAGATTACCCTCTTGCGACTTTTCTATATTTTCCTTAGCTTCAAACCTCAGTTTCTCTAAATCCCGATCTACAGCTTCGTTTTTACTTACTAAATATTCAGTTAATTCATCTATAATCTTTCCACGTTGTTCGACTCCAAACAGTAAGACGGCTGGGGTACATCGAGTAGAAGTATGGACCGTGTTATTGAGAGCGTACTCGGCAGATTATAACTGAGCGCTCCAATCAGAGTGATCAAGGGGATTAGAGAGCTTGCTTAATATTGGCCACAGGACCCTATTCACCCTTTCCACCCAACCATTGGCTTGAGGGGAGGCGGTGGCGTTTAGGACGTGTTCGATTTTTCGTTCTTGTAGAAATTGTTTAAACTCGTTGGAAGTAAAACAAGTGCCGCGGTCACTTATTATCCTTCTGGGGCTACTATAATAAGAGAAATATTGTCTTAAGGCTTGACAAACCTCTCGAGTGCTAGTGGAAGCGGCGGGATATAGTTTTGTATACTTAGTGAAGGCATCGACAACAACCAGGACGTACTTTCTCTTAGACTGAAGGGACGGAAGTGGACCTAAATGGTCAATATGAACGGTATCAAAAGGCAAAGGAACCTTTTGAATATTGAACAAGTTTCGTTGATTACTTCGCGCAGGAGCAGAATAAATGATACATTTCAAACAATTTCTTATAAAATTCTCTACACGTGTTTTCATCAAAGGAACCAATAGTTTTTGCTAATTTGGTTGCAGCACTTATCAACACCCAAATGGCCTATTTTCTCATGAATGCTTCTAATAACATTGTTTACCATTTCCTTGGGAACATACAACTGAAGTCTTCCGGAAGACGGCATACGAAACACCAGCCCATCCTTTAATTCAAAACCTTTCACAGGGCCCGCTTCTAAATTGGATTTGATTACTTCAATATCATCATCGCAAAATTGGGCCAATTGTAACTGAAAATCAAGATCGGATTCATCAATCACTAGAGCTATTTCTACCCGGCTTAATGCATCAACGTGCCCCATGGCAGTACCAGATCGATGCTGCACTACATAGTTGTATTTCTCCAGAAATAGGGATCAGCGAGCGATTTTGGCAGAATGCGTCTGATTTTTTAAAGTTTGCGAAAGCGAATCGCAATCGGTGACGATCTTGAAAGGAATACCATCAAGGTAAGTGTGAAATCGTTTAAGAGCATATATAATATGATTGCCAGTGTCTCCAGCTCATAACTATGTAATTTTGATTCATCCGAAGAAGTCGTTTTAGAAAAATACGCAACAGGATGAAATTTCGCATCCTCTTGCTTTTGGAGAAGCACAGCGCCAAAACCCTGCGAACTGGCATCGCAGTGCAATTCTGTTTCTCGTTTGGGGTCATAAATAGCAAGTATGGGAGACTCAAGCAATTTTTGTTTTAATAAATGAAAAGATTGTAAAGAGGCTTCGTCGAATTAAAGGAGGCCTTCTTGCGCAACAGTAAGGTCGGAGGTCTAGCTATCGTCGAAAACCCTTTAACGAAATGGCGCAAATAGGAGAATAATCCAATGCACTTTTCCAACTGATGCCTATCTGTGGGTATTGGGTAATTTTGAATTGCCTTCAGATGCATGTCACTCGGTCTAATCCCTAAAGCACTTACCCGATAGCCCAAATATTCGACTCCTGTATAAGCAAATTTGCATTTATCTAACCGAAGCTCAAGCCCATGCTTTCCCAGTAAACGTAAGACCTCAATAATTGTGTCCAGGTGTGACGCAAAGTCCTCAGATGCGATAAGGATATCATCCAAGTAGACGACAATCTTGCCGGCGAAGATTAGATTCTATTTATGAAGCGTTGAAATTCTACAGACGCATTCCTACGAACTTTAACGTGATGAAACCCAATTTTAAGATCCATCAATGCAAAATACGTTTTTCCACCTAAGTGCTCAAGACAATCCTCAATCAGGGGAAAGGGGTAGTTGTCTCGAATTGTTATTTTGTTCAAAGGACGGTAATCAACGCATTTGCGAATCTCTAAATTCTTCTTACGGACCACCACAAGTGCAAAACCATACGGAGAATTACTTGGTTGAATGATTCCTTTTTGCATCAAATCATTTACAATTTTCTTTACTTCCAACCGATCAGAGTAAGAAAGACGGCGCGGTTTACAAAAAATGGGTGTGTCATGTAACAAATTGATTTTCGTGGAAAAGTTCTCATCCTTCACTTGACTAACAGTACACTTTCGATAATTAGTAATAGCTTCAGTTATATATTCTTTTTGCCTAACAGACAATTCCGAATTAACATAAATAACGGTTTCGACCGAATCAACATCAATTGCACACATTTCACTACAAACATCATCAAATGAGTTCTCAGAAGGGACCTCAGCGATACAAAGTTAAATTTAAATGCTTTCTGGCGGTATCAATAGAACATAATGCACATTCAGAACTGCAGTGTCGCCAGCATCAGCTTCCAGAAGATCAAAAGATTTTAAAATAGTACGAAAGTGTGACCTCAATGATTTCGACTCTGGTTCTTTGTTAATTTTCAACAATTTCTGTTTTGAATATTTATACAAAACAAAACATACATAAGTGTGTATTCAACTTAGGCAGTAGATCTGTACCAATTAACAATGAAAAAAGTAAAATACCCTTCGGTACAATAATAAAATCGTGTTTTACTGTCACGTTTTTGAATTTAACAATACATTGAATACATCCCAAAGACATAAGCTGATCGTTTCCAATGCCATGGTATCCGGAGTGATAAATGGTACTTCTTACAAAATTTGGTATTTGAAATTCATCAATGAAACTTTTAGGACTTCCAGAATCAAAAAAAAAAGAGCACACGTGAATACTGACTTCCTAACAGATCATCTGGTTCAAAGGCAACACTTACCCGCTGCAAAGATTTAAGTTTCTCAGCTATCATAAAGGATTCATCAGATATGAAGTTGTCATCAGTTCCTTTAGTTTGACCATCAAGAGCTCCGACCAGCTTTGAAGCACGATTTGGACAATCCTTGTGTAGATGATTCAGCTGACCACATTTGAAACATGAACCGGGCAACCGCTAAGGCTTCGTACATTCACTTTGAAAATGTCCAAAGCGCTGACGGCTGAAACAACGGATCTCCGATTTGGCTACGACATCCGGGGCAGCAGCAGAAACATTAGAGCTAGCAGTCGTTTTAATGTTGTTTATGGAACTCGGCTTGAGGCATGCAGTCATTTCAGCCAAAAGCGCACTCACATCAATCACAGGGCGTCGAGATGAGGTCATCGGAGAACGAATTCGCTTACATCCGTAGCGTTTTATGGCATCTTTTAGCGATTCAATACTAGTTGCATTAAACAGAATCACTGCATCTCCCGAAGTATCGCCAATACCGTCTATTATAATGTCGACGAGTTCACTTTCGGATATATTTGCTCGTGAAGCAATTTCCTGCATCTCTATAACATAGCGTTGCAGACTCTCATCAGGCTTCTGAGTGCGAGCACGCAGTTGCTGATGCACTTCATGCAGAGAGTATCTTCGCCCAAATTCCTTCGTCAAAGCTTCTCGTAAGGCTGCATAGGTGTGAGCAGATATAGTGCGGGCAAAAATCTTTGCAGTACCACCAAGAAGCCTACGCATCCCAATAAGACGTGCGTTGTTGTCAAGTTGGAGAAAGTCAAATGCATCCTCAACATCATCCACCCATTTGAAGACATCATATGTGTCATCGCCAGTAAACTGCATTACCATTGACTCGATGACGTTTATATTTGTTTGAATTGGAGCAGCCGTCATCAGCATGGCAGACTGGGCTCGACGAAGAGCAGATACCTCTTGTTGCAGCAGTAAGAGTTCGCGTTCCCTTCGCATTTGCAGCAGTTGCTCATCGACAGTAGTGTTATGTGCGCCATTAGTGCGGTTGCCTACATCAGGATTTCGGGAACAATTTACAGCAGTAGAGCCAATGTAAGCGGCAGGCGCATCAGTGATTTGACAAGCGGCAGAAAGGATTGTGTTATAATTTCCATTTACCTCAGTGTTCCGATAGGTGCCAGCATCAGTTTCATCAACAATTAAGGCAGTGGCATCAGTGTTCACATTCGAGCTTGCATTTACACCGGCCGCAAAGTCATCAGAGCATTCGGCTACTTCATCAGGATAAGCATCCTCATACAATGATCGGATTCTACTCAGGCTGGTAGTAGGCAGGACATCTACATCAACTGGATGAAGAGCAGCGACCATCTCTTCTTTTAAAGTGCGATTCAGTTTTTAATGGATGTATTTGATAGCAAGCCCAGAGAACAGTGGATCACCCCACTTCTGAGGATTTAATAGGCCGATAATTTATTTTTAAATTTATCTTTCGATAAATAAAAATATATATATGTATATTGTTGGACTATATTTAATTATAATTATTTAAATACTGCACGGCGGAACGTTAATCGATTATACAGGCCGACAAAAATACACTTTTTGTTTGGTGAGCCTATCGCTGAATCGTTCGCTACTTGCAAAGCAAACTTGTGTTTTTCTTATAAATTCTACATCGAAACTCTTCTTTTTTTTCAAAACTTTGAATAGCTTCGGCAATTTTCAAGAACTTACCAATATTTATACACAATTTTATTGTCAATTAAATGTGTTTTTCAAAAATATGCCAATTTGGGGGCGTTGCACCGAAGAAAATTGGGTAAAAAAGCGTTCAAAGTTGAAAAGTTTGGGGGGAAAACTAACATTTTCAGTTTCGAATTGGAAAATTTTCAATAAACTCTTTCAAACCAAGAAAACAATTTACATTTGTTATAAGACCTGTCTTTTTGCTTCTCATTCCTTTAAAAAAATTTGAAGTATAAAAATAAGCAACCGAGTTGATGGCAGTTAAGTATATCAAAGTGGAAAACACATATTTTGCCTTTATCTCTTTAAATAGAGCTGATAGAGAAAAACCGAGCACATTTTTGAAATCACCTGAGTCCAAATATTCTAAATCAGTTTCAAAACCGTCGGCTCCAAAATCTGTGTCGGCCTGTGTTATACTTTGTAAAGAAAACTGAACCGACCCGTTCGACAGTTGTTCTAAGAATGTCGACATTTCCGCGTCACTCCAGCAACGCCGGGCGTATTCCTTCACACACACACACATGTATTTTAAAAAGGCTGTTAAGTTTAAAAAGTTGTCTGACAAACAGCCAGAGAGGGACAACAGCTGTTTCTGTGTTCAACCAAATCTGACACTTTTTATCGAGCAACAGATGTTGCCACACTGTGAAAGTGGAATAGCTGCATGGCACATGGCTGGAACCAACTGCAGGAATCGACTACAAATTAAACCCTTTTTTCCAAATACATCTACATCGCGTCGCGAAAAACGCAACTACAAACCAGCGAAGAAAGCTGTTGTTGTGAGCCGTCTCTACTCACAACCCTCCTGTATCGCCTCTGATCGACCGTCAGAATCAAAACATAATTAGCTGTGATTGAAATAGCCAAAGACCTAGAAGTGAAAGTTAAAAAAAAACTGCAAGCTCACTTTTAAGGCCAGCACAACAACAACAAACAAACTCAAAGGCGAAGCCAACAGCCGCAAGGTAATATGATCGTTGGCATAAATAAGTGAACGACAGCCAAAGCGACGAACAGCGAGAACAACAAAGAGTGAGAACGACGACAGGCGAGAACGGCGGGCAGCGAGAATGACGAGCAAGAAAACAGCAAGGGTTGAAGTTTCGGCAAACTTGTAGATATTGAATTCAAGCATCAAAATGGGTCAACAACAACAAGAGGTTGCGAAATGTCAATTTCGAAATAGTATTGCAACACAACGGTATTCCAGATTGCGACATCCCAACAAGAAAGTGAATGCTAAACACTTTCCACCTATAAAACCAAGTGATCAATATCTGGACGGGACTTGCATTTTAGTTTTCAAAGTCTCAATTCGAATCGGCTGTACTCATCAAGCGGCAACAGCGACTAGAACGTGGACTATAAGTGTTAGTTAGTATACTAGGAAAAATTTCGAGTGCGAGAAGGAGAATACGCACAGGAAACCCTTTAACATTGGCGCAGCCGGTATCAACTATTCATAGTTGGATTCGAATCTACACGGTAAAATAGTTTCATAAGGGCTATTTAACCATTTTGTAGGGTGAATTGCGAAAAAAAAATAAACTGACTGAAGCGGAACTGGTTTCGGTTTTAAAAGTTGATGCGTCATAACCGCCCAGTCTAATAAAATTTTTCGTAAGGCTACCTTGAAGAAGTTGTGATGACCCAAGAACATTAAATATTGACGGATAAATTGAAACAAACAGTTTGTCAATATTTTTATGAAGAAGCTATTTGTTGTAGAGAAAGTAATTTAATTAAATAAGTTGAGTTTCAAACATACGCACAAACAAAAAATTCAACAAATTTCTTTTAATAAACACAAACAAATAAACAAAGCAGACCCAGAAATTAAAGAAAAGCAGAACAAAACAAAACATGGTGAGTACGTGAATTTAAATTTATGTGCGAAGGGTTTATTTACTGTTTGCTTATTTTTGCTATTTTCGGTTGAGTAGGCTGGCATTTAGTGTACTTAGATGCGAATAAAATTTTTTTTTTCTTATTTGCAATGAACAATGAACGGAGTAAATCCGTATTTAATTGAGTCATATGAAGGGAGAATTGGAAGCACTTAGACAAACAATTAAACAACCAGAAATCGACACTGCAGTAGTTTTAGAGACAGCAAGAGAATTACTTAAAGAAGCAGATTTAGGGCGAGAGGTTTCGGATTTAATTAAACATCAAATAGCGTTAGGCCAATTTTCGAAACTTGGGGAGGCATCCTTCCTTATAGACAAAGTAAGAGGTCCATTGAGTAAGCAGAGCGAGACAAATTACAGAAAAATCCAACAGTTAGAAGAAACAATAAACTGCCTAAAAAAAGACCGCAAAAAATTAAAGAACCAAATTGACGCGAGCTGGTTGTTAATTGAGGAGTCCGATAAGAGAAACGAGGATCTTAAAAAAGCATTAAGCAACGCAGCAGGGGAAAAGCTAGCAGACCAGGTCGAGAGAGACAAGGAAACCCTAAGAGAGCGAGAGGAAGAAATAAGGTGGCTGAAAGAAGAAATAGAAAATTTCAAAAGGGAATTTAGGAACACACAGAGTCCAAGCCCCAGCAGCAGCAAAACGAGTCCAAAACCCCCTCCACCTCCTTTTCCACTCCCGCCTACAAGTTCACTAGGAGACAAAAATAAAGAAAATAGTTCAATTAATAACGAAAAAGTAAATATTGAGCATACAAATAGTCCAAAAATACTCCTTCAAAATAATCCAACCTTTTGAATACTGCTTCCACTCCCCGCGAAAAAGAATATTTCAGTAGGGAAAAATACAGAAAACAGGCCAAATCAGGAAACGAATAATCAAACACCAATAGTTCCTACGGTAACAGTGACAATGGCAATTCCACTTCCCGCAGATGAAGTAATGAAGAAAGTAGTGAGTTAAGTGCCTTGCTTTTCAGGCGAAAATAGGCTAGAATTAATGTCAGAGGAAGCGAAGTTCGTCACAGGACTAGAACTTCTTAAAAGCATTTCACAAAATAAAGCTCCTAGCGAACTGATAAAGTGCGTAAAACAACGACTGTCAGGAGAGGCGTTTATAAAAACAAATGAGCTAGTGTTCTGGAGCGTAGATGAATTAGAGAATTTCATTAAAAAAAAATTCCTAAAACAGAAAAGCTTAGAAATGATAAGGGCAGAAATGGAAAGCACCGTAGAGCATACAAATGAAAGCGCCTCAGAGTTTGGGCGAAGGATAGAAGTTTTACTGAATGAAGCGGAACGAATGATTAAAGCGTCCTGGAACGAGTCTGAGGCAGTATCAGCACTCAGCGAGTACCGAAATATGGCAAAAGATAAATTTATTTTTGGACTAAAAGATAAATATATGCAACTCCGCCTCGAAGGACACTTAGATAAGCCTCTATCGTTTTTAGTAAAAATAGCCGAAGATGGAGAAGATCGTCATTGCAATAGTAGACAATTTCATGCAAATAACTTCATAAATCAACCAGCCCAATTTCAAACAATTCCCTGCTCTTTTTGCAATGTTGTGGGTCATACAAGATATGTTTGCCAACTCAGGAGAAATACTCCTTATTGCAATATTTGCTTCGAATATGGGCACGAGCAAACAGCAAATTGTGGTCGAAAAAGTATAGAACCTAGAAGTGAACCCGTGACCTGCACACATTGCAACAAACGAGGTCATTTAGAAAAACACTGTTTCAGTCGATATTTTATTTTTTTTTAACGTTTTATTATTTATTGGATCACTCCTCTAATATAGGAGTCTAGCAATTTTAAATCTAACACCTAATTGGAAAACATTACAAATCACAAAACATTTTCTTAATTGAAAAGTTTATGACTTAGTAATAAGTTCATTGCGGGCCTCGGATACCGAAAACTGGGCTTTGCTGATGTGCGAAGAAACACGTTAAATATTGACGGTGCGGAAACGAAGATTTTAAGCAGCTAGGCTGTGCGTGGATTGCAAGGGTGCATGGAGTGCACCCACCGAGTAGACGATCAGCTAGGAAAGCTGAGTTTATGGATGTGCGTGGATTGCAAGGGTGCATGGAGTGCACCCACCGAGTAGACGATCAGCTAGGAAAGCTGAGTTTATGGATGTGCGTGGATTGCAAGGGTGCATGGAGTGCACCCACCGAGTAGACGATCAGCTAGGAAAGCTGAGTTTATGGATGTGCATGAATTGCACCGGCCAGTTTTTTGTCCAAATGAATACCGAGATATGTGACTTCCTCACATTGTGGGATGCGTACATTGTTAAGGAAAATGTCTGAAAAAGCTTTTCTTTTGAGCGTGAAATTCATGTGTTGACATTTAGGCTCATTAATTTTGATACGCCATTTAGATAACCAGCTTTGGATTTCGCTCAATTGATCTTGGAGCTGAGAAGTTGCGATACTTTTGTTCTTGTGCCGACTAAGTACCGCTGTGTCATCAGCAAATGTTAAAATCAATATTCTATCGTTATTTGGAATATCTGCTGTGTATACAAGGTAAAGAAAAGGCCCAACAACACTCCCTTGGGGGACTCCCGCGTTTATTTGAAAGTTTTTTGTAATAAATGAGTTATGTCTTACTTGATACGTTCTATGTTTTAAGTATGACTCAAAGATCGCGTGAAAATTATAGGGAAGTAATCTTCTGATTTTGTATAACAGTCCGTCATGCCAAACTTTATCGAACGCTTGTTGCACATCAAGGAATACTGCAGAGCAGTACTCCCGATTTTCATAGGCAAGTCTTATTTCTTTTGTAATCCGATTTACCTGTTCAATAGTACCGTGATGTTGTCTAAACCCGAATTGATGTGGAGGGATAATGTTCTGCTCTTGCAGATAAGGTGTTAATTTAGCTATGAGTAACTTTTCGAATAACTTTGAGAGACAAGGCAGGAGACTAATTGGTCTATAAGAGGATGTTTGGGTAGGATCTTTTCCTGGCTTAGGCACCATTTTAATAACCGATCGTTTCCAATCTTTTGGGAAGTAGCTGAATTCAATAATTGCATTAAATAAGACTGTTAAAAACTGTACTGCTACGAATGGTATATTTTTTAACATTTTTGGAGTGAAAAGATCATTTCCCGGGGCTTTTTTGCAGACAAGCTCATTTTTTATGATACCGACAATTTCTCTTGAACTGATTTGTATGGAAATTCTACGAGTGTTTTCGGACAAAGTTGGGAGAACTTGCTCAGCATTGCTCGGATTCGGTTGGAACACCTTATTGAGGTGCAAAACAAAAACTATAGCTTTCTCTTCATCTGAGCACGCCCATCCACTGTTGAACCGAACAGGTGTTTCACTCTGTACTGGGGTCTTCATAGAGCGGCTTGCCAACCACAAGGAACTACGATTTGAGCCTCTGGGCGTAAGGTTCTCGACAAAGTTGCGGGTTTTACATTCTTTCTCCTTATTTAAACTTGCTCTTAGCTTTTTTTCTACTTCTTTTAGCTTGTTTTTGGCCAACGGAGAACGGACCCGCTGCCATTCGCGCCTGAATCTTCGTTCTTCTGCGACGAGATTTTCAACTTCCCTATTAGAGAAGGCGTGTTTTGTTCTATATTTAGTATGAGGAGTCGATTTTTGCGCTGCTGATGCCAAATAAGAGTTAAAAACAGTTACGGCATCGTCAATATGATCAATGCATTCAATTTTATAGTTAGTATGAATATGCGCCCTTATGTGCTTTTTGTATTTTAACCAATTTGTGCCTGCATCTGTTAAGCTGGGTGGGCATTTTACTGGTTCCGGATATTTGTTCAAAACGAATACAACTGGGGAATGACCTGAGGAGAGGTCGGTTGTTGCTTTTGCAGAAATAAGCTCTCTTGCAATACCTTTAGTTATTCCTAAATCTAAGAGGTCTGGAATTTTTTGGAGATCTGTTGGCCAATAAGTGGGCTGTTTTGGAGATACAAAGTCTAGAGAATTGTTTTTATTGACAATTGCCTTGTACAATTGCTGACCCTTAGAATTGCACGTTCTGGAACCCCAGAAAATGTGCTTTGCATTATTTTCTGCTGCTAGGAACTTATCACCTAATAATTTAAAGAAGTCTAAGAACATTTTTTCGGTTATGCTAAAACGAGGTGGGAAATTAATCGCCGATAAAACCAGATTTTTACCTGTCACTATTACGCAAAGCGTTGTTGCCTGAAGGAAATCATAACTGTAAGAATCTAGAATAAAATGTTGTATTCTTCTACGAATAAGTATACCCATGCCTCCATGCGCCTTGCCATCTGGGTGGTTGGTTTGATAAAATATATACCCGGGGATTGAGAAGAAATTTTTGTTTGTTAAATGTGTTTCAGAGAGAAGCGAAACGTCAACTTCTTCCTGATTTAAGAAATTCTGAATTTCTAGCTTATGCTTGGGTAACCCGGTCGAATTCCAGGCACAAATTTTTAGGAAATTCATATTTTAGCCAAAAGTGCTGTCATTAATTGTGTTTGCATTTGCACAGTTCTGTCGAGTGAGCTTTGCATTGTTTGCATAAATTGGGACAAACTTTGAGTAAGAGTAGATATCATTATCTCAAGACTACTGTTATTGTTAGTAGGAGCACTAATAGGGGTCGCGGGTCTTAGTGCATTTGCATAAGAAACTCCTGGAGTTACGGGGTTCAAATTAAGGTTGTGAGAGGAGAATGGTACCGAAACAGTAATATTTTTTGTAGGATTACGAGCTGATTCCTTTTTAATGTTGATTCGTGTTTTCAGATCTTGATAAACAAGACATCCTCTGAAATTTGGAGAATGATTTCCATCGCAGTTACTACATTTAAGTAAATTGCGATCATATTTTGATTTTTTATCACAGACTGAGCTGTGATGAAGCTCGCCACATATTACACACACGGTGCGCAATGTACAATACGATTTTGTGTGTCCAAATTCTTGGCAGTTGGCACATCGTATGGGACCATTTTTTTTATGTGGCTCTACCGTTATTTTACGATGCAACAGGAATTGCAAATTGTATATCGGATGGATTTCGTTTTCTTTAAGCTTTAAGTTGTCCGGCAACAGATCAACTTTAAACATAGGCTGAGGAATTTTAGCTTTGTTAAATATATTTATAACCGATCTTGCGTGAAAACCATTCTCTTCTAGCGCACTCTTTATTTCGTTTGTGTCAACATCTGCTTCAATACCTTTGATCACCACTGTAATACCTTTGCTACTCTTTAGCTGGTATGTGTAAAAATTTTTATTCGCTCCTTCAAACTCTTTACAACTTTTCGGTAACTGTCTTCCGTGTTTGTTTGAATTTTAGTTTCATGGATATTACCCCTAGTTAAGGGAACTACGTAAAAGTTGATATTTCCTAATAAATTAGCTAATTTGGCAACAAGTGCATTCGAGCTCTGCTCGCGCAAGTAGATTGGGGGAGGTTTAAATACTTTTTTTGGTTGATTTTCTGTTGAATTTTCATCAGAAATTGCAGCAAGTGGAGCGAACCGATTACCAATTAGTGTTTCTTGAGAAGCAGGAGCTTCCATTTTATTAAGTTTGGCCCTGTTGTGATTTTTTCCGGAAGGGCTTCTTTTCCTCTTCGTAATATTAATATAACGGTGCATACCGATTAGCACCGCTTGCTGCTTGTTTTGCTCTTTACTCATTTCAGCAACTATTGGACTTTGTTTGGACGAATTAAGTTCAATTACATCTCTAGAAAGGGCGTCCAAAGAGGAATTTGGTAAAATGCTCTTAGGAGTGTTGTTAGGGCTATTTTTCTTAACGCTTCGAGACATTATTCCACTGGTAGAATTCGACCTCTTTCTTTCGAACTGGATTTTAATATTTTTGAATTGGCTTATACCTGGCTGTTCACTTGTAGACTGGTCCAGATTTTCACCATTTTGTGTAATTTCCCCACTGGGAATTAGTAAATTTTCCCTACTGGGATGTTGATTAAGCCCAGCTTTTAACTGGTTCGTGTCGCAGCTATTGGATGGTGGACTGTGTCCGATTGGCATCACTTTCGGGCAGAGCAGCTAGCTGCTGCAGCAGCTGCAGAGACCGAGTGTCTCTTTCTATCGTTCCTAGAAGTTGGACGACAACAAATAATATACGAATGTCCGTATGTATATTCACTATACTTATCTTTATTTTGTGTTTCAAACACACAATTTACTGGTGGAGCGGCACAAAAACACTGCAATTCTCCTTGGAGAATACTTTTGAGCTTTGCTCAAATTAATGCAGGTTGCTCAATATTTACTTTTTGTTTTTATTTATTATTTCAGTCGATTAAAAAACATATTCTGCAATATATGCAAAACACGAGGACATGAATCCAATAAACTTTGTAAACCAATTTTGAATGCTCAACAGCATCAGCAGCCTGGTACAGGGAATATTGAAAGCGGTTTTAGAACACAAAGTTACCATCATTCTCCAAATCATCCTTTTGAACCACAAAATAGTATGCAAACTCAAAATTTCAACCCGTTTAGAACACAAAATAATAACCAATCTCAAAATTATAACAACAATGGAAATACTCCTGGGAGAGCGCAAAATTCGAGTAGTCAACCTAGAGAGAATATGACAAATAATAGTCAGCCAAAAGGGATGCAATGTTTCAAATGCTCAAATTTCGGTCACATAGCACGGTATTGTAATAGTGCACCCCAGGAAAATAGGAGCCAGGGAAACTCGATGCGGCCCGGTCAAGGCCAATAGACCGGAAAGCCAAAATGAATTCGAAAACTCAGAGGCCAAGTATAGTTCCGGGGGAAGAAGAAATAGATAAACCATATGAACATAAAGAAAAAGGAGAAAAAGTAGTTAAACTAAAAAATCCCCAAGAAGAGTTCAAGGAACTGGACATAAATAAAATCTTCTTAGATGACCTTAACAACCAGATTATTAAGAAGAAAATAAAAAGGATAGAGAGCAAAGATGAAATTTCCTTGAAACTAAGAAATTCAAAGAAAGTGAATTTCAACGACGAAGTCGTCGTTCATTATTATGAAAGCGAAGAACCATTAGTTAAAGAATCAAAGAATAATCAATCAGTGCATGTTTTGGTTGAAAAGAACTTTGCGAGAAAGGTACCTCCGAACCAAACTCAAATTGTATCCGAAACGAAAATTCAAGGTAATAAGAATAAAAACGAAGATAGAATCGAATTGATCTTATCTTTTGTGTTACTCTTATTCACATTTTTGTGGGAAAAAACTTTGTTAATAGGCAGATGGATCAGAGAATATAGTGGAAATATTAAGAAATTCAGGTACCGCACTCAAGCGAATAATGACAAGGTGGCTAGCTCAGCATTAAATGACTCGTTTATAGTATTTCCATGTGGACAAGCTATAAACGAGCAAATAACGTTGTTAGTAGACACTGGTGCCGACACAAGCTTAGTAAAAAAGGAAGCATTGAAAAGTTATGTCGAAATACATGAGAACGAAAGCACACAATTGTCGGGAGCTTTCGGGGGTAACGTTCGTACAATAGGAACCATTCCCCTTCAACACTGCAGTAACCCCGAATTAAAATTTAAGTTACAAATTGCATCACTTCCGCTTGTTTTTTCCGACGATAGCAATAGGATTTGTATTGTAAAAACAGTCACAGTCCAAGCTAGGGAAAAGAGAATAGTGGCAATTTATGCGGACGAATTATCAGGGGATGAAGTCGTACAGAAGAAAGAAATAATGCCAAATGTTTTTGTAGGAGGCACACTGACAAGGATAATAAATGGAAAAGGGTATATACCAATTTTAAATACGAATAATGAGGCTATTTTAGGATTAGGTGAAGTACCATTGGATTACGAACAAATAGAAAATTTTCAAGACTTAAAGTGTCCAACTATTAATCAGTTAAATAAATGCACTAATACAGATATTCGTTATTACCTCTTGTTAGAAACCAAAAAACTAGATAACAGCCTTAATCAAGAGGAAAAAATTTCAATGCAAAAATTTTTTAAAGATTATTCAGATGTTTTTCATTTGCTAGGAGATCAACTTTCCTACACTACAGGGTAAGAACACGAAATACCGACCGAAGCAGGTCATTCTCCAATTAATACCAGACAATATAGATTACCCGAACACCACAAAAATGAAATTAACTCACAGGTAGATAAGATGCTGCAAGACGGCATTATCACTCCAAGCAAATCACCTTGGAATACCCCGATCATATTAGTCTCCAAAAAGGCAGGAGTAGATGGTGAGAAAAGATGGAGACTAGTAGTCGATTTTAGAAAATTGAACGAAATCACTCTCAAACAGGTTTTTCCTATTCCCAGAATAGATGAAATTTTGGACCAGTTAGGATGTAGTCCTTACTTTTCGACACACGACTTGGCTAGTGGATATCATCAGGTTTTAGTTGACAAAAAAAATACAGCCAAGACAGCCTTTAGTACCGGGTTAGGACATTTCGAATTTGCCAGAATGCCGTTCGGGCTGACAGGAGCACCAGCGACTTTTCAGCGCATAATGAATAGCATACTAACCGGTTAACAGGGAATTGATTGTTTTGTTTATCTTGATGACATTGTCATTTATGCTAGAAATTTAGAATCACACGAAATTCGACTGAGAAAAGTATTAGATGTTTTCAGAGCGAATAATTTGAAATTACAGACGGAAAAATGTCAATTTTAAAAAAGAGAAGTAGTTTATTTAGGCCATAAATGCTCAGAGGCAGGAGTGTTACCAGATCCCGAAAAAGTAGAATGCGTTAAAAATATACAGCCCCCTAAAAATATTAAGGAATTGCAATCATTTCTAGGTTTAAAAAATTATTATAGAAAATTCATACCCGCAGCAGCAAAAATTTCTTTGCCCTTAACAAAACTATTAAGAAAAGAGGAAAAATTAAAATGGAATCCTGAATGTCAAGAAGCCATGGACCAGCTAAAAAAAACGGTTACCAGTCCCCCAATTCTTCAATATCCCAATTTTGAAAAACTTTTTATTTTAACAACAGATGCTAGTAACGAGGCACTAGGAGCAGTCCTATCTCAAGGGGAATCAGGGCAAGACCTTCCGATATATTACGCAAGTAGATCCCTTAGTGCAACTGAGAGGCGTTACTCAACGATAGAGAAAGAATTTTTAGCAATAGTTTGGGCAGTAAAAAATTTTAGAACATATCTTTAAGGCAAACATTGCAAAATCTATACGGACCAGAAGCCCCTTAAGGGAATAGCTAATTTAAAAGATCAAGACACCAGACTAGGACGTTTTTGTTTAAAACTTTTAGAATATGATTTCGAAATTTGCTACAAACCGGGGAAAAATAATCTCAATGCTGATGCCTTAGGTAGACTACCAATTTCCGAAAATAAAATTTCAATTGTAACCCGATCCAAAGCAAAATCTCAAGAAGAAGAACTCGAAATAAACGTAGACTCAGAAAATTTTGAAAATGAAGACACGGCAGTTGTCCTTACCGATCCAAAAGACATAGAAAACGTTTTGAAAGTCTTCCATGACACACCCATAGGAGGCCATAAAGGTTTTTTGAAAACATATTTTCGAATTAGAAAACAATTTAAGTGGGAGGGCATGCAACGTCAAGTTAAAAACTACATAGCCGCATGCAAACTCTGTCAAAAGAATAAGAGCTCTTTAATTGAAAAAATGCCAATGGCAATTACAGACACACCTCATAGACCTTTCGATAAAGTATATATGGACATAGTTGGGCCACTTCCAGTCTCGGCAAGGGACAACAAATACATTCTCACATTTTAAGACGATTTTTCTAAATATTTTATATGCACGGCAATTCCAGATGCAGAAGCAGCAACAGTAGCAAGAGCATTTTTTAATGAAATAATTTCTAAATTTAACATCCCTAAAGTTTTGATAACTGACAATGGCACCAATTTCGTTTCCGCCCTTTTTAGAGAAGTTTGCAAAATATTGGGCATTAAAAAATCACAGACATCCCCGTTCCACCCGCAAGCTAACGGGGCTCTCGAAAGAACCCACCGTCCAATGGCAGAATATGTGCGAAATTTCATAAATGAAGGTGGTACGAATTGGGATGAATGGATTCATCATGCTATGCACGTACATAATAATACAGTGCACTCAGCAACCAAACAGACGCCTAGCAAAACACTTTTTGGTTTCGATTTCGAAATTCCGATCAAGCTTAAAAACAAGCCAGCCCCTCTAAACAATGTTGACGATTACAGTAAAATTCTTAAATATCAAATCCAAAGAAGTTACGAAATAGTAAGGCAAAATCAGCAAACTTCTAAGAAAAAATCAAAAGAATATTATGACAAAAAAAGGAACTCTCGAAAGTTTTCTAAGGGTGATAAAGTCTGGCTAAAAAACCAAAATAGGAAAAATAAATTTTCCCCAATTTGGGAGGGCCCTTATGAAGTGATTTCTACACCATCGCCAGAAAATGTTCGTTTGTTGATAAAAAGAAAAGAAAAAACTTTTCACAGAAATTTAGTAAAACAATTTAACGATCAACAAAACAAACATCCAAAGCAAATTATCGAAAGCACAACAATCTAAGTCAGCGTTTCTTAACCTTTTGTTGCGATCAGTTTTATCCAAATGTGTTGACGGAATCGAACAGTTGTAAACAATGGTGTGCAAAACTAAAACAACATACATGATACATTGAAATGGTTTCTTCTCCCTCATTCTTTTGGAATTTTTACGGTAAGTATATTGATACAAATTTTGGTCACGGTAAAACCCATGGCCCACTGGTTCGGAAGCACTGCTCTGAGAGAACAAAAGTTAGTAGACAATTACATTAGGTTAGCAGACTAAAATAAATATTTAATCATACATAGTTACGCACAATCCAGTAATTGAACAATTTCTGAAAACCTAAGGAAAATATTTATTTAATATTTGCGGAAATTTAATGTTGTATTGGAACAACTCACCAAAAAGGGTACAGTTGGTACCCCCGATCAAACAATAAATAAAATCCAAAAAGAAAATACATTTGCAGGTCCTAGGAGAACAGCAATTAAGACAAATTTTAAAATCAGAAAGTTTCGATTCAACGGCGCTCACCTCACATAGACGAAAATAAAAGATGAAATAATTCAAAAGAAATTACCAAGCGATCATCTGGAAAATTAAATTCAAATACAGACAATTCGCTTGGTATAAACCTTTTCGAATTATAAAAACAAAATTGCGCGAAGAATATGTGTAAAAACACTTTTTCCTCACTAAAAACATTAAAACACAACTCAATTTTCATGGATTTTTAATTAACACAACTACTTTAAATAAAATTTTTCCCGAACGGCGTATAATTGGAAGCCACACGACTCAACTGAATACATATTTTTTAACAGCCCAAACATTTTTGCTGAATAAGAGTAAATTCCAAGTACAAAGAATTTCAAAAAAACACAATTGAGGCAGAAAGAGCGATCACTGCCTGTGATAAAATAAGCAAGGGCAATACATTGTCTCTCCCATTTATCCAGAAATAGAGAGCATTCGCTCTCGCACAAAAGCAAAGATAATACATTGAGTTTCTTTGTTTGAAAGTCATTGTAAAAAAATTCTCAATATCCCAGCAGGGAATTGGTACTGAAAATATGCTAAAAAAGTCATCATAAAAAGTTGTGAAATGAAAGGTCCAAATAAATCAACATGTTATAATGAAAGTTTTTATTTTTTCGGAGGCACAAAAAAGTACATAGAAACTGAAACTTCTCCCAAAAACTGCAAAATCCCAAAAGCAAAACCTGTATTTTAAAATATCAATTTTTCCCCAAATTAAAAAATGTTTTACCAAGTCCAATAGCCCGACACGCAATTTTAATCACAAGCAAATCAAGGCAATCCGGTTAGAAATAAGAAACGCAACGGCCTAGGCAACAGAAGAACACTTTCTTTAACTTCAAAATAAAGAACATGGTTTCAAAGCATACATTTAGTTATTTATTTATTTCCAGCCGACATTTTATAACGATTTAAACAAATTATACCAAACACAGAAAATGATGTCAGTGAAAGAATTAGGCAATATTAATTAACTTGTCCAAAATGAAGCATCAACAAAATCGGTTAAACGATACCCTACCTTTTTCAGATTTTTCCTACGATCTTATTATTTCTGGCATACACGCGGGGCACCTTGATCGTCGCCCCAGTGAACGATCAAAAGGGATTCGTGGAAATTCATATGTTCGACACCGAAGTGGTACAAGACTTTTTTACCATTTTGCACATTATACATTCTGGCGAAATCTCAGTTATGATAGACTCCATCCAGAAGCACGTAGAGGGTATAGAAGTTCAGAACAAGGACCTACTCTTAATAGAAGTAAAAACAATCAGATCGAAACTTAAATCACTCACGCCTAACGAAGAAAGACGAATGAACAGGGGTCTTTTGAACGCTATAGGAACGGCAGCTAATTGGTTATTTGGGGTTATGGACGATCAGGATCGGAAGGAAATAGAAGAACACTTGAAAGTAGTGTCAGAAAACAGTCATAATTCCATTGAAGGGCTTAACGGGCAGATATCGATAAATTCATACTTTAATGAGACATTAGGACTGTTAAAAAATGCGATAGAAAAGGATCGGAAAATTTTTAACGAGATAGATCGGAGCAATATTGCTATTTTGAAACATCTTGCATTTACTGACCAAATGCATAAACTCAAAAGCATCGAGGAGAAAATAAATATAATACAGGATAGTATCACAGCAGCCAGGCATGGTTTGGTCCACCCTAGCATTTTAACCACGGAGGAAATAGAAAAGTTCGGTATTGATTTTTTCAAGCTAAAATTCGTAAGAGTAGGCGTACTAAAATATCTTAGCAATTCAATTATAATAGTAATCAAGGTTCCCAGGACGTTTATAAGAACGGAGGTAAATTTGATCACACCAATACAAAATAAGGAATTTTTTGAGATTATGGAAAAGGACGAATTAGTAATGTCGATAAATGACACAATCTGGACGTACGATGAGAACGCAATTTTTAAGGAATTGAAAAGAAGTAGCCATTGCACGATTCAAAATAACTGCAATTTCATTTTTAATAACAATACCTCTATAAAATACATAGAAGAGGACGCTATTATTGTAAAAAATGCAAAACACCTCAGGATAAACCAAAATTGCGATAGAAGAGACATAATAATAGACCGTAACGCCTTGATTTCCTTCTCAAATTGTAGCATAAGGATAGGCAACGAAGAATTTCTGAACGAAAAATCAGTCATAGAAGACAGATATTATTACCCGGAAAATAGCAGACTTAATTCAATTCCGAATAATTCAATAATATTTGAAGATATTGTGGTCAATAGCTTCAAAAATAGACCGTTTATAAAGGAAGCAGCTTTTCACCGAAACATATCGTATGGCATAAGTGCAACACTACTTTTAATAATTATGGCCGGGCTGATGGGAGTGTATATCATATTAAAAAGAAAGTCCGTCAAAGTAGAGATAAAACAAGAAATACAAAAAGATACAGCGAAGGTAAGCAGAAGAGAGAGCGTAAGGACCATACTCAAACGGTATAAGAAGAAAGAAAACGTCTCAGAAGCAGAACATGCCGTTTAAAACTACAATGATAATGCAATTAATTTTTTCATTTCAACAAAACGAATACAAAAATCAAAAAGTTTATTGGCCTGCCAATTTCGAAATGCAAAAATGCAATTTGACAATAAAAAAAAAAAAAACGAATACAAAAATCAAAAAGTTTATTGGCCTGCCAATTTCGAAATGTAAAAATGCAGTTTGACAATTCAAAATAAAAAAAATAATAATAATAATAAAAAAAAATTTTTTTTTAACCAAAAGATAGTAAGCGAAAGGGAACGTAATAACTTTTCGCACATTAATATAAGATATTCGTCTCAGTTTTCTTTCAAAGGTAACCGGAGAAGGCAAATACAAGAAAACAAGAAGGAGTATTACAACCGAAATCAGTGCACGTGGACGAACATTGGGTAATACTGAAATTAATAATGACATCTTCAAACATTTGTTCCTATAAAATTGGAAATAGAACAACATATATAACACATAATGATTACGAAAGAATCATTAACAACCAGTGGTTGGCAGATGTCCACATTAATGTTTTTTTGAATTGGCTTATGAAGAAACATACGACAATAGAAACTAAAGTACATATCTGCAGTTCATTTACTTACAAGGGAATAAAAGCAGCCGCGAAAGCGGATTATTCAATAGCCCTATCGAGAATAAGAAACTTAACAAAAAACTTTGATGTGGAACGGGTGGAGAACTGAATATTTCCAGTATGCGAGAGCAACCACTGGATGTTAATGGTAATAAGAGTCGACCAAATGCACATTTGGGACTCTCTGAAGCCATATGACGCATCCGAAAAAGTAAAAAATATGGGACAATTTTTTGAAATCTTGAGTAACATAACGGGAAAAAAATTTACAAAAAACTTTAAATCAATATATGTTAATTGACCTCAACAAACCAATTTTGTAGATTGCGGGTTATTTATACTTAGATTCGCGAAACAAATGTTAATATCGTTAGAAGAAGGTAACAATGGCATACCCAGTAAGGAAATATTTAAAAAAACGTGCAGAATAACAAGACCATTTTTGGCCACTCAGCTGAGAAAATGGGGCCTAAAGGAAAATAACACAAACTCGGTAGATTTAAGCTTAGAACAAGATGTATATCTCCATAAAATTCTGAAATCGATGAAAAAAGAAAAACGCAAACGCTCTGTAATAGCAAGAACCGTAGAACTTAATGGGAAAATTGTTAAGCTAAGAATGGATAACACAAATAAGTTTAAGATCGAAATATCTAAATGCGAAAAATAGTCAAAATATGAGTTTTAAATAAATTGTCATTGGTACATATGGTTTTAAAATTAAGAAAAAATTGACATTTTGCTAACGAAGCATAGTTTAAAAATTGAAAAAAAAAGAAATTAATTAGAATAATAAATAACAATAATAAGAAATTGAAATAGATAGACCAATAAGAAAAGGTGGTGGAAAATACTGTTAGGAGGAATAACATTCTTAGATTTAATAAGTAAAAATAAGCGAATAAGTCAGCGAAATCGAATGCACATCAACAATAACAGCACCAACAACAGCAGTACATACGTTTATTTGGCATACAACATATAAAACAAGCGGCACACCGTCACATCCTTGGGGAACATATTTCCACAACAGTCAACTGGGCTATTTAGTATACATTTTCCTCCGAATAACAACTAAAGAAAGCACAATAACAAGCCCACAAAATCAGTCATCGTATGGGGGGAAGGGGGCAACCGGATCAGTTGCCTTAGCCCAAAATCAACGACTAATCTTTAGTAAAAATGCAAAACTCTTCAGTCTATCATCCCAACAACCAAGTTAAATGCATCAGCAACAATATCAATTGCATCCGCAAATATCAATGCAAAATTCTTCAGTTATTGACAACGTTAAATGCATCCATAACAATATAGAGTGCGTCCGTAAATTTCTTCAGTCTATCATGATCATCTCATCAACAACGTTAAATGCAACAACAACAATATAGAGTGCGTCCGTAAATTTCTTCAGTCTATCATGATAATCTCAACAACAAAGTTAAATGCCTCAGCAACAATATCGATTGCATCCACAAATACCAATGCATTATCATCTCCACAGCAGAATGCATCAGCAAAAATATCGATGGCCTCCGCAACTTTCTTCATTCTTTATCAAATTTCAAGAGCAACACCAGGCCAGCGTAGCAACAGAGTTCAGACAATCAGGAAAATCGTCTCAAATTTTCATCAGCGACTCTATAACGAAAGCAGGGGAAAAAGTCCAAGTTGCCCAGAAGTAAGATCTACACGATGTTGGCGAATCTTCTCTACGTCACGATGTTCGTGACTTCCATGAAAGGGGGAGGGATGTTGTGAGCCGTCTCTACTCACAACCCTTCTGTATCGCCTCTGATCGACCGTCAGAACCAAAACATTATTAGCTGTGATTGAAATAGCCAAAGACCTTGAAGTGAAAGCTGAGAAAAAACTGCAAGCTCACTTTTAAGGCCAGAGCAACAACAACAAACAAACTCAAAGGCGAAGCCAACAGCCGCAAGGTAATATGATCGTTGGCATAAATAAGTAAACGACAGCCAAAGCGACGAACCGCGAGAACAACAAAGAGTGAGAACGACGACAGGCGAGAACGGCGGGCAGCGAGAATGACGAGCAAGAAAACAGCAAGAGTTGAAGTTTCGGCAAACTCGTAGATATTGAATTCAAGCATCAAAATGGGTCAACAACAACAAGAGGTTGCGAAATGTCAATTTCGAAATAGTATTGCAACAAAACAACGGTATTCCGGATTGCGACATCCCAACAAGAAAGTGAATGCTAAACACTTTTCACCTATAAAACCAAGTGATCAAAATCTGGACGGGACTTGCATTTTAGTTTTCAAAGTCTCAATTCGAATCGGCTGTACTCATCAAGCGGCAACAGCGACTAGAACGTGGACTTTAAGTGTTAGTTAGTATACTAGGAAGTATTTCGAGTGCGAGAAGGAGTTTAGCTTAGGAATAATCCATGTAAAAATACACAAGAGGACTATAAATTAATAAAGGAGATTGAAAAAATTTATTGTTTGTCCTTGTTGTTTGTGAATGCTAACGCGCGAATCGGTTCTCGGTCGTCATTACACATTGCCAAAAGTATATTTTCTGGATGGGCGAAATATGCGTTCCGATAAATGCATTTGTCAAGAGCTTGCATTAATGACGATGGCGCAAGTGGTACGAGAAACCGTGACAGTTGAATGAGTCTATAAACATGCAGAGCACCACTGACGCAAGATGGATGACGCTTGCTTTGTACACTCATCGGGGCGTAAACTCGCAATATATATTGAATGAGTGCTTTCAAGTCAGCGGTTGGTTTCTTTGTACCAATGTAAACGCGGCAAAGGGAGTTTGCTGTCGTAGTCCAGCGTGAGTGAGACATTTTTCCTATAAATATGAATATTAAAGACGAGTATTGATTTCACATAGTACACAATTTGTTCAATATTTTACCTGGTGCCCGACGGTCAAAGTTCTCTGGTACGACTCCAATAGAAATAATTCGGCAGATATCAATCAAATATTTATTGTCGGCACTAAGAAAAGCCGTATTAAATGATTGCAAATCTTCTTTAAACGGTATTGTTTCAAATTGTTCAATTAGCATTTCTGTACATATTTTTAGTTTTCCGCCAATTGGCCCAGTGAACTTGTTTGGGTCTTTTGTTTGTCCTACATATTTTCGAATCAAAACCCGCAATGGCAATTCATTTGCGTGCAGCAAACACACAAACCATTGCATATTAGACTGAATTGACAATTCAAATAAATGAAGAACACCACCTCTAACACCAACATAAACAGCCGTGCCATCGCAACCAATCGCTTTAATTTTCGATATTTCGACATTCTTGTCTATCAACCGATCCTAAATCGCGTTTACAATGGAATGCGCATCACCATTTTCGACCGTAACATGCGAGAAAAACAGCGGACCGAGCTCCTGTAATATAGATTTATGTTTTTCCGTGCATTTTTTAAGACGCCCAAGTTCGTATTTTACTGATACGTCTTTTCTTCCATCGAAGAAGTGGGCATGAACAGTTTCTGCGTGGCTGATGCTTTCCACACTCATCGCTCGAAGTTTTTGACGAGCCCGATGTACCTTCATTCGATCGACAACGTAAAGTTTATCTTCAGACGTTATTAAGCCGGCATCTAAGTAAGCTGCCGATACAATTGCTGCTGTGGCGGTGTCTGATATATCGTATCTGTCGGCTGCTTTCGCCACATTAGGAATAGGAAACCTGTTAAAGGTTTCAGTGTGCTTTTCAACATTCTCTGAGACTATTTCAGATTCTTCAGACGAAGTTGTCAAAGATAGGTATGACGGTCCTTGTGTCGATAACAAATCAGAAAAGTCTGGATGCGCTCGCCTAGGCGAAAGAGATGCGGCTTCAGCCGAGGACGAAGCAATTGGCCGGGGCATTGATCTAGATGCATTACCCGTGTGTCGATACTGACGTTGCAAGCGTTTTTTAAAACCTTCGAGTATGATGAATCGAGAGAACCGATCACCATTTTGCGTTCCGTACGCTGGTCGATGAGAAATTTATGTTCTATCGCATTCACTTTATATGCTTTCGGGCAACCGCATTGCTTAAGGTCTGGACACTTACAACTACATATTATATATCAAAAAGTTTCAATGCATCGGACTAAAAAAAACAAGTAAGATTGCTATAGTCAGTGGTTCTCGACGTTATGCTCGGATGAACAAGTACAATATACCCTTCATACAGAGGGAGTAAAACTTAACAGAATAAAATAACTTACGCGAAAGGATGCACATTTTTCGTTGAAATATTGCCCAATTTTTTTTTTTTTGCGTGTTCACTAGCTTCCGGAATGCTTCGTTCAATGCTTGCACTTTGACAACAACTCTTCGAGAACTAATGGTTGGAATGGTTGCTATTTCCCACATTTCAATAACTTTTAGCGCTATATTTTGTTCGATTTCCTTCCATTCCAAGTTTTCATATTGTTTTGCGTACTGAAGCGCTAGAATTACGTCTTCACATGTTGGTAAAATATTTACGGGCAGTTCGCGAGGTTTTTGCATAAGAATCTCGACACTTTCCAACCTTCGACAAGACATTTTACTCTATTCGCTGGTTCTTCGGAAATAAATAGCCTTTAGGGATGTTGAGCAATATTAGGAAACAATAGATCGCAGTGATGCCAACTTGGTGCTTTTAGCGCTTAAATAAGTGCATTTAGATAAATTGAAAATAGTAATATAGAGACAACCCTCAACTGTTTGTTGTAATCTAGTAGCAACTACCAACGTTCTTTTGATAAAATTTAACCTTCACTATTTTAATAAAATTTAATTAAATCGTGTTTTTGTTTCAAAACTACCCGTTTTTAGTTGATTTAGCGCTTTTTGAGATTAAAAAGTTGGCATCACTGTCAGATCGTGTTACACTACGATTACTTTTTAAAAGGGTATAGCACTATAAGCATAGTGATTCTGCCCCGGAAGCCGATTTCAACTTTAGTTGGTTTACTGTTTAGGTAAACGTACGAAGTTTAATTTTCGGGAAGATTTTGCTCTCGATCTCGTATAGTCCTTGAATATCCTTAAGAAAGGGGTTTTTTTAGAGAAAATTTTAAAAAAATCATATCTAAGACAACTATAAAGATAGAATATTCATTTAAAAACATTTATATAGAAAATTACTCAGAAAATATGAAAAAAATATTTTTCAGGTAATTTTGCTAAAACCAATACATGCTCCCATGGAAGGATATATTTCCATGACAATTTTTTTGTTGTTCGAGATGTGCGACTATCTCAATTAAAACTCTCAAAAATATAACTTTAGACCAGGATTAAGTGTGCTGAGTTTCAATACGCTCAGGCACCTAGAACATCCTTAAAAATGGCAAGTTAAAAAAAATGTTGCATACTTTTCGGGTATACCTGTGATTGCTATGCATGAATATGATTTTCAGTCTAGTTATTTTATGAGAATTTGTGTAACAAACAACAAAGAATAATAAAAAATTGCTTAATCCTAGAGAAAAATCTAACCGCAGTCCAAATATTCCCTAATTCCACCGAAAAATCTTACCCAAATAAAAATTGCAAAACAACTAATCTATGAAATATGTAAACAACGCAATAAAACCCGAAAGTGAACCAAATCAATCTACCTGTCTACATGCAACTGGAGAAGAATTCATCCCTGCATTTTTTTAAAATTCCAACCTGAAAGCCCAATACCATAACAGATAAAGATGCAAATAAGTATAAATTGATTCTATTTGCATTCATAGTCTTAATCGCACTAATCAAGTCAAACACTTAGAATGTCTCGATGCGCTAACTGCAACCGTGTTTTGCTTTGCCTTAAACAACAAACAAACAAAAATTAAGAAAGAGGACGAAGCCATGCGCTATTCTCAAGTTATCGAAAAACCTATGAATGTCGGAGACGTTCTTTGCAACAGATGTCGGCTTTTGCCTTATAGACGTTGTACCCGTCAAAAATTAGCCGAAGAACCATCGCCACAAGGGAGTGCCGTAGCTGAGGAAACAATTGAAGATATCAGAGAAACCATGCAATCTGAAGGAAGCCAAAGTTTGGAAAATTCATCAAAAGAGGACAGCGACGAGGAATTCTATTATCAAATTGGTGACACCGATGGATGTGAAAACGTCATGGAATTGCCGATCAAAAGGGCTGTCGCTACGCATAAATATTGTATTTTATGCAAAGCTACTAACAATTTGAAGACAATTCCGGAAAACGCCAGAGTTCAAGTCTTCATTCAACGCGACTTATTTATACCCAATGGCGATCGCTGCTGCGATACACATCTAATTGGGAATATTTTTTACAAGGATCAAGTGCCATTACTACAAGCATTTTCAAACACCAGTCAGCTCAGCCCCGAAGAAGTGCATACATTTTTACGAAAAGTTTCAGCGAGAGCGGACACATCGCTTGTTGACCAGATTGTGGATTTTTCCATGCCGGAGCAGCAGCTAAAAGTTTTCACAGGACTCAGTTGGGAAAATATAATCGAGCTTAGAGATATGTTTACATCAATGCGAACTTCTTGCAGTCGCACTGTAACTCAAGCTCTAGTTGTCTTTTTGATGAAAATGACAACGGGTAATTCCAACAGACTTATTTCGAGCATTTTAGGTCTACAGAGCGAGCAATTGGTATCAAAATACTGCAGTCAAATAATTAGATGTTTTACAACGGATGTTCTACCATACCATTTTGGAGTACAGGCATTATCGCGGGAGGACATCATCAACAAACACACATCATATTATATATAGCAAAAAAGCTGTATAACATCGAACACGAGCTAATGCTTATTTGTGATGGAACATATATACGACATCAGAAAAGCCAGAACAACGCATATCAACGGAAATCATATTCGGTTCAAAAGAAAGTACCTTTATGCAAGCCATTCACTGTTTGCTGCACCAACGGCTATATAGTTGATTTCTTCGGACCGTTCTACAGCACAAACAACGATGCCACCATTATGAAGAAAATTTTAGAGGATGCAGAAGGACTGAAAACTTTGTTGCAACCAGGAGACATGTTTTTGGTCGACCGCGGATTTAGAGATGTTAAGGAAGATTTAAAAAACGAAGGCTTTATCCCCCTTATGCCAGCTTTTAAAGGGAAGAAAAAACAATTGACAACTGAGGAATCGAACAGGTCTATGAAGGTGCACCCCCCCCCCCCCCCCTATAGAACCCCCGGAAATGTTATATGCCACAATTATGTGCTCTTTATGTGCTAATTTCGTCCCCCTTCAAAAAATTGTGTGCTCGATCCCAATGGGAGTTATGGGGAAAAAACGTTTGTATGGAGGGGGGGTATAGCTTCAACCTGAAAATATATCGTATTGGCTTAAAATAATGATAAACCTTAACTGTGTATATTTGTGTGCTATTTGTGTGCTCATTTTGATGTATGTATGTTTGATGTGGATTAAATATTTATTAACAAACTTATATACTCATGTTTTTTTGAAGGTTATTTTGGCACCGAAATGAGGTTTAAAATGCAAATTTGTTTCGCCATAGTAACTTAAATTAGTATCAGTTGACTTAAAAAACAAAAAACCAAAAAAAAAAAACACAAAAATGTTCAAATATTTTTTATATGTTTTGGTTGCACACGTTCAGTTCATTGTGCAATTCAAACAGTTAAAATGTAAAATAGCTAACATTACTATTGAGCTAAACAGCTAAAAAAAAAATTTGCACTTCCAATAGTAAATTGAAATTAGTTTTAAAATCCTACTTGCATTAACAATTAAACTTTAGGAATTCTTAACATACATATATATTTTATGTTATAAAATAAAATATAAAGTAGCTAATTTTAGCAAAAAATATCTAGTGTTGCAACAAAACTATCGATTTTTTTCATACCACTATACTAATCGATTAATCGATTGCCCTTAAGGTGCTTGCTTAAAGCGACCCGGACGCAGCGCATCCAGAGATGAAAAAATTAGTACTTTCGCACCAAAACTGGTACGTTGCAAATAAAATGGTACGTTGATACGAAGTTTTTCATTTTGGTACTTTTATTAAATATATTACTTTTTTTGCCCACCCCCAAAGAGGGGAAAAATCCCTTTGAAAATGTTTGGGCCAACTTCACGCAGCCGCAAAAATTTTTTTATTCGAATTTTGAATACTTCTTCGAAAAGACCATACTAAGACCTCCAATGCCCACCCAATAACTTTTTTTGCCCACCCCCCAAATTAAGATATTTCAACTTTCACTCAAAGTGCTCGTGTTTTAGAGTGAACAGACGCTTTCGCCCTCAATATACGATTCTACGTAACGTATTCTAGGGACGCACCGGGATGTGGTATGGGAGCGTTTTTCTTCTTCCCCCTGCGTCCCTTTCGTACGAAAATTTGTTTTATTATCGAAATGTCTTAACGTGTAAATAGCGTAATACCAAATAGTACTTTTATATGGTAATACTCATAACTCCGCAGAATCGATTTTAAAAAAAGCATGTTTAAAGCAAAAGTGTCGATATTATATCAATATTGCAAAATATCGCTCATCTCTACCTATAAGCTTACTTCTTCGCTCGAACTTTTTGGAACACGGTCGCTTTAGAAGAGCGCAGCGAGATTTTTTGAAAATAATTTTCTTTTTTCGCGGAAGTCGATCAGGTAAGTGTTGTTTTCTTTAGTCAAAGACTAGTATTTTGATAAGAATTGTCGCATTCATAATTTTTTTCAATTTTTCCTTTTTTCGGTTATTTTCATAACGGTGCTCATGAGTCTATTTGAATATTTCCTGTGAAACAGCATCTGTGTTGCCACTTCTACCGTAAATGTGGTAGATCTTTATTTTTTTTTTGCTTTCTTACGCCAAGAGTAAAATTGTTCAATAACTAATTCAAATTTAAAACATTATTGCTGCAAACATATCAAATAATAGAACTCACTAATAATTAAAAGCTTTAAGATTTAGATTCACATCACAAAATTTGTGATTTTTATATCGCACCCTTGTTACCTCGGTACAACTCAAAAATTGACATTTCTCGAAGAATCATTCAGTTTTTTTTGAAACTTGTAGAAATAATGTTCTTTCCAAATATATTTATTTTTATAATCGGTCAATATAAGCGTTAATTTTCTAGGGTTAGGGTATCTCGCTGAAAAATGTAGTCGAACATAAAAAAAAGTAAACAAATTTTAAGTCATGCGAGCTTAGGAGCAAGTATGCGATATATGAAATAAATATTGTTTTTTTTTTTTTTAGGCGAATCCGCCATTTTTGCATTGTCTTGGCGCTTATATTTATGTTTAAATGGCAACCATGATAACATACATATAAGCAGTGTTGCTGTTTTGGTAAAATTCTACCAATTTTAGTTGAAATTATTTAAAACTTGAATTTGGTAGATTGGTAGTTTTGCATTCTTTCCTAATTAATGTAAAAAACTCCTGGGAAACAGCTCCGCTGGTGTCCAACCTAAGTTTTCCCAGCTGGCACTGATTAAAACTAAAAAGGGAAATAAATTAAAATTTCAAACTTAGATGATATTATGCTAGCTGCTTCATTGCTTCATTTAAAGTCGAACGATGAAACCGTTTGGTGCCCTAGAACTTCATTTAAGTGTCTCAAATATCATTTTTCTCGTCTCTTATATACATCATTTTTGGAAAAGTTCATATTTATATTCATTTTATTGTTTTGTGAGTTTTTGTTTAATAAAAAAGCAAACAAAGGCATTTATTTCAAACCGTTTTGTGGTAGAATTTTTGTAGATTTTGTGGACCACATTTGGTAACAAATTTTTTTCGGCTGCGGCAACACTGCATATGTATATATAAGGGCACGTAGAGTAAAGAAGAGCGCATGCTCTGTCACCGCTTGAAGGCGCTTCTGCGTATTATCATTCTTAGAAATGATTCCCAGCGTGACCAAAAGTTAAGATTTACATACAGTAGAGTACGGATAAATGCAACACGTTTTTTGCTCAAATTCTTGTGCACCCATGCGTTCTTTGCATTAATCCATGCATATTTTCATCAGACCGCATAAAAAACGCTTCAAAGCACCTTGCATTCATAGGGTTTTTGGATTTATTCGCGTTGCATTTATCTGTAGTTCACTGTAGAAATGATCAGCGTCACCAGGAGAATCGATTTAGCCATATCCGTCTGTCCGTTCGTATACAGTTTTCTTATCGAAGGAGTTGAGCTATCTTGATGAAATTCGGTATGAGCGTTTCAAGGGACATGTGTAAAAATAAGTTCGAATGGACCCGATCGAACCATTTTTAAGGGTATCTGCAGTACTAGGGTCTGTTATGAAAATAATGAAAACTGCTCTATAGTAGACTACTTAAATAGCAAATTTCCTTTATAAACGTATTATATATATATATATATATATTAGGCCGGGTCTATTTTTTTGACAAAAAATCGTACCCCCGGAAATGAAACTTCAGACAATTCTAAGCATTTTTGCCCAAGAAACCATGGGTATAAAATGAAACGTAGATCCGCGCTGAACGATGGGAAGTTTTAACGATACATATGTTATTAACAGGGATCGGATTTAACATTTTGAAAATATTTAAAAATATGTAAAAAAATACTTCGAATATTTTTTCAGATATGTATGTAGAATACTCATAGTAAATACTTCAGCTAAATATCTCCATTTTCAAAGGGCTTATACGGCGCAGTTGGTTGAGACGTTAGTTTATGATGCGATAGGAAGGCCGTGGGTTCAAATGGGGTTGGTGTATTAATCTAATTTTTTTTTTTTTTTGAAAGGGCGGCTGCTGAAGCGAGGAAAGGAAAATCAAAACGTTTGATTTTTCGCTTATGTTTCTTGAGTGTATGATAAATTTTTTGTTTAAATAGATCCGTTGAAATCGTCACTTCTTCATTGCAAATTCGCTCTTCTATCAAAATGAGAAGAAATAATTTAGTTATGCCTAATAGTGGAAAATATCGTGAATTGGTTTTTATAATTTGGAAATGGATGATGATTTGCAACCGTGTCAGAATGTTTGTGCTTTCGGCTTTCCAAGCGATTTAAATGCACTGAATTTGCCAAGCAACCGCGACGTTCTGAGATACTATTTTTATTTAAGCGAGTGTGAGAAAAAAACAGACAGAAGTATACGTTCCTATTCAGGTTTTAGTACACAAGTAGCCAAAAAACTTGTGGAAATTTGGAATACATTAGAAACACCGCTTATTAATGCAAAAAGTGTGGTAAAAAAATTAAATAGATTGATCGAAAAATATCAAAAGGAAATAAAGAATACGGCTAAAATCAGCGCATTTTCAGCCTTTTTAGAATCGCTTGATGATGTATTTTTCATCGGAAAATGTCCATGCAAAATAAAAGCAACAACTTGCTCCTGTGGGTTAATATCTGTTCATCTGCAGGACTTCATACTTGACCAATGCACTGTTAGAAGGCATACAATTCCAGAATTTTTCCCTGAAGTAACCGCTCAAAAATCAACGTCTCCAACTAGTTTCGCACCCACGTACGCAACTGACTCTATGGATGTGGATTATGAAACCGAATATACAACACAGCCAGATTCGCTTAAGGGAGTATCTTACACTAAAAGGTACAACGTCTTTAATTTTGCAATGATGTGCGATAGATTTGGAGTATCCGACCGAGTAGCATCATGTTTAGCTACGGCTTTATTTAAGGACATTGGATTCAAGGATGACGATGGCGAATTTGTTGTTATGGACAAAGCTAAGGTGGCTCGGGAAAAGCAGAAATGTAGAGACTCGGTCTGGCGAAAACAGAGTGCTGATTCAAATATTGTAACGTTTTCGTTTGATGGCAGAAAAAATGATTCACTAACAATGGAGAAAATTAGTGAAACCTACCACACAAGGATGGTAAAAGAGTCCCATTTAGTGGTTTTGAAAGAACCAAACAGCCAACTGATGGGATATTTAAAAGTAGATGCCGAAGACGCTTGTACAAAACAGAAGCAATTGCAGGAGTTTTTTGCATCAAAAAATAAATGTTTAGACCATTTGATCGGTATTTGCTGCGACGGTGAAGTTACTAACACTGGTACTGAAAATGGAATTTTGCGAAGGTTTGAAATTTCGTTGAGTAAACCATTGCATTGGTTTATTTGTTTGCTGCATTTCAACGAACTACCATTTCGTCACGTCTTTAACGCCTTAGACAAGTCAACAACAAGTGGACCACGAACCGCTAGTGGGAGGTTGACAAAATTAATGGAAACCTGCGAACAGTTTGATGTAAGCAAGTACTTGTTTCATTTCAATTTAGTTTCTGTCGTAAGCAGTTGCAATAAAATAAACATATTCTTTCAGGTTGTACCTGATTTTGAACCCATCTCTCTGGGGGATATGCCTCCACCCATGAAAACTGATGACGAGGAAGCTCTTTCTACTGACGTAAAGTACCTATATCGGTTATCTAGAGCAGTTTCAAATGGCGTCTGTTCAGATAATTTAGCTAGCATGAAACCAGGAAAAATAGTTCATTCCCGTTGGTTAACTAAAGCCAGCAGATTATTACGCCTATACGTAACTACTAACTCTCCATCAATTAATTTGAAAACTCTAGCAACTTACGTTATGAAGATTTATGTACCAATGTACTTTAATGTTAAGTACTACAGCTCCGCTATTTATGGCAGTTCACTCATTTTTAAGTTTATAACGTCCACCCAATATTTACCCACGCATCTTCGAGAAATCGTTAATAACGTAGTCCAAAACAATTCATACTTTGCTCATCCGGAGAATGTTTTATTAACAATGCTCTTTGACGTTAGAAGAACTGTAAGAGAGAGAGCCTTAAAAAAAATTTTATATTTCCGTGATAAGCTGTATGATCCAACAAAAGTTAGAGCATATAAAAAACATCCAATTAATTTTAATTGTACAGACTATTTTGACTTGATCGACTTAGATGATGACAGTCTTCTATCTGAGCCCCCTTTCACTGCAAAAATTCCATATGAACATTTAATGGAATACCTTGACTTTGAAGATCCACCGATTCATGATCCAGGAATTCCCTCTCATATTCAAGCAACTGAGAGATATGTACAATTGCTCATTAGCGTTTCAAAACGCGTTGCAGAAAATAATAGAGAATCTGTTATGGCCGTAACTGTAGAAAGTCGTTCCCGAATACCCCGAATGGAGAGCAAACAGGACTTAAAAGTTTAGTTTTTAAATAACGTTTCGATCCTGCTTCCTTCGATTAACGCTGCTCGAAACCCATGCTGTTAGTACATAAGATAAAACACAAACAAAAAAGCTGAGTGTGACCGGTCAAATCCACACGACAAACTTCCCAATGAGAGGAAGAATTAAAAAAAAACAGTTATTTTTTTTACAGTTTTACATTTGCAAAATTTGGCCAAATTTTTCTGATTCCTTGGTCTTACTATAACTAATCTTTGTGCAAAATTTCGTTGATTTCTGTAGCCTCCAAAGCGTTTTATAGGCGAAAAACATTTTGGGTTGTATGGGGGGTGGGTGGTGGGCGTGTCCGATTTCGCTGAAAATCTAATCAGCTCTAAGTTACGTGATTATGCGTCAAATAACACCAGTCCCATGTCGATATCTTTTTTGGTTCTTGAGATAATCGAGACGAAAAATTGCGAACGTACGTACATACGTACACACACACACACAGACATCCGCTCAAAAACTATACCATTACACTCTAGGGACCTTAAAACGTCCAGAAAAGTCAAAATTAGCGATTCGCAAAATCTAACTTTCTGACTCTAGTTCTTCTTCTTTATAATTTTTTTTTTTCCCCCCTTTTTTTTTTTCCCCCTTTTTTGGTTAAACCTTTTCCCCTTTTAAAAAAAAACCGTTTTTTTGGCCCCCAAGGGGCCCCATTTAAAATTTTTTTAAAATTTAAAAAGGTTCCCTTTGCCTTTGGGGGGGGAATTTTAAAATTTTTTTTTCCAAAAAATTTTTTATTTTTAAACCCCCCGGGAACCCCCTTTTTTGGCCCCAAAAGGGCCCCCTTTTTTTCCCCCCCTTTTTCCAAAAAACCCTTTCCCCCTTTTTTGGTGGGCCCAAAACCCCTTTTTTTTTTTTGGGGTTTTTTTTTTTTTAAAAAACCAAAAATTTTCGGGGTTTTTTTTTTAAAAAAAAAACCCCTTTTTTGGGGTTTTTAAAATTTAAAGGGGGGTTTTTTCCCAAAAAAAAAAAAACCCTTTTTGGGTTTTTTTTTTAAAAATTTTTTTAAATTAATTGGGGTTTTTTGGTTTTTTAAAATTTTTTTTTTTAAAAAAAATTTTTAAAACCCCCCCTTTTCCCTTTTGGGGAATTTTTTTTTTCCCTTTTGGAAAAAAAAAAAATTTTTCCCCCCCCAAAAAAAAAAAAAAATTTCCCCCTTTAATTTTTTTTTTTCCATTTTAAAAATTTTTTGGAATTTTGGTTTTTAAAAATTTGGAATTTTTTAAAAAAAAGGAAAGGGGCCCCGGAAAACCAATTTCATAGTTTAAGGTGCTTCTACCTGTACTAAGCAAAGGTAGTAACAAAAGCTATTTTCACCCAAAAACAAATTGAAGTCCAAGATCATACTCTTGAGCTTCTCGTTTCTGGCTATCAACATATTTAAGCCAGGTTGTTACGTATTATTCTATTTTTCATAAAATCAGACTTTTAGCATCCAGACGGTTTCTTTGTGCGTTCATAATGAACTTGGATGCCGATTGAATATCGATGCATCGAAGAATATCGATGTATTTTTTGACGCATTAAAGCATTTTGGAGTTGCATTCCCGTTTAATTTTTTTAAAAGTAATACCGAAACCGATATGTTTTTTTTAGGTTACGGTTACGGTATCGGAAATGAAACGGTTATGAAACGGTTACGGTTTCGGCAGCCAACCCTGTTTAGCAATTAGTTTACTAGCGTCCTTGCAGGGCACTGTGTTAAAACTCCTTTTTTACACCTTTGACCCTTTTCAAATGGACTTTTAAGAGGAGCAGGATTCCAAAGTCTGAAGCTTGCTGTCCCTAAAAATATAAAATTTTCATATAAATTGTAAACCCGCTTTTGGTTCCCTTTGAGGAAATAGAAATAGATATCCGTTTTTTGTTCTCTGCTTTTTAATAAATTATTTAAAAAAAAAAAAATAACACCTATGGTCGGGATTTGAACCCACGGCCTTTCGCAACATAAACTAACGTCTCAACCAACTGCGCCGTATTAGCCCTTTGAAAACGGAGATATTTAGCTGAAGTATTTACTATGAGTATTCTACATACATATCTGAAAAAATATTCGAAGTATTTTTTTTACATATTTTTAAATTTTTTCAAAATGTTAAATCCGATCCCTGTTAATAACATATGTATCGTTAAAACTTCCCATCGTTCAGCGCGGATCTACGTTTCATTTTATACCCATGGTTTCTTGGGAAAAAATGCTAAGAATTGTCTGAAGTTTCATTTCCGAGGGTACGATTTCTTAGTTTTTTTTTACCCATACAAATCGACCCGGCCTAATATATATATATTATATATATATATATATATATATATATATATATATATATATATATATATATATAACAGTTACTCTTGCCTATAAGCACCGTCCAAAATGCAAAATGTGATTAGGAGGCAAAAAATGCTATATAGATTTTTTTTTTAGAAAATGGCTGATGTGCGCCTTTCGTAGCGTTAACCCATTGCTGCATAAAGTTTGTTATAGTACTTACTTAATTCGATTAATATGATAAATAATGGACAGTTGTGAAATTAGGGATTTAGTTGATTAAGGGGCTGTTTCCACTACAGTCGCTTTTAGCATTTTTCAGCATTTTTAAAAAATGGTCAAAAATGCGGCTTTGAATTACATGTAATTGTTGTTGTTCTTAAAACAGCATTTTTCAGCATCTTGAGAAAATGCGATAAAAATGCTAAAAACCGTCTAGTTTTCATTAATATTTTCTTCAAATTTTTAACATTTCAAAGCCTACTTCAAAGAATTCAAATATTTTTCCGAACAAAAATTCAAATTTTCACAAAATGCTAAATGCGAAACGCAGTGGAAACGGGTCTAGCATCTTTAATGATGCAAATGCTAAATGCGGTGTAGTGGAAATAGCCCCTAAAAAAATTTATTTATATATATGATTTTATGTAGCGTCCGATAAATCAGACGCTATGCACTGCGGAACCATACAAATATAAAGAATTTTCGGCCGTCCGATTTATCGGACGTTATGCTGTAATGGGTTAAGACCTTTGTTGAATGTACTTCAACCTTTGTTAAATTCTGCAATATTAGTAAAAATTTGGGACCTGTAACTTTTCCTTTCTTTACTCTAGTTTAAATAGTACAATATAAAGTTAAAAAGTACAAACAAATATGAAGAGAGGACGTCCGGCCATAGTTGATAATGACGATTTAAATAAAATACTTTTGAAACACAAAAATGAGATTTTTGAGGAAAAGAACAAGAAAGTCTTATCGAAGAAAAACCCACTTTGGTCGCGAACTTCAGCAGAGATTTTTAAGGCAACGGGAGCAAAAAAGACGCCGTCTGCCTTATACGCGCATGTCACATGTCGAAAGATATTTAATTTGAACAGTTCCATAGATATAACTGTAAGTATGGTATTTTGGAGCTGTTATATTAAAAAGGCATGTCTATGTAAAAGCAACGTTTTTTTTTTTTTTATTAATTTATTTTATTTTTCGAGTTTATTTTTTTTCTTCGGTTTTGAGCTTTTATATATAATATAATATTAATACGCGCAACGAAACAACTTGTATTTTTCGTTTTTTGTTTTATGTTTTTCTTTGATTTCTGGAACGGATAATATAAACCCCAATTGGGATGTTTATTCTTTTCACTTCTTTGTTTCTACACAACAGAATGAAGAGACCAGTATTGTTGATAGTTCCGCGTTAGACGATTCGCAAGAATCTCCAACCAAAATTGTCAGCATTCATTTTAGTAAAATGGAATTCGAGGCCTTAGTGGAAGAGCGTTGCTATAGACAGAATGAAAGCCATAAGAACAAGAAGACCCGCTTTTACAAGATTTAAAACCGGGTGATTGGCAAGCTAAGTTTACCGAAAAATTGTGGAATGAACACAGCATCCGGTGTGCATTTATGTTTGAAAGGGCGCGATTAAGTGGAAACAGCCTTTCAGTTAAAGGTAAAAAAAAAGTTTGTTTAATTTGCCATATAAACAGTAAACTATATACGAAAAAGCTCTGTTTTGTCGCATTTTGTAATTGAAATTTAAATTTTTAGGGGCGTGTAAAATGGGGTCTACTATTGACTGCACAGCGACCGATTTAAGTCAAGAAATTATAAAAATAACCTGTAAAATAAATTCGTTATGCGATGGCAATTGCGGTGGACGTCCATGTAGAAGTTCTGAGCGCACAAGTTTAGGTAAACGAATGTTTGAAACTGGGATTTTTGCATCGGCGCTACATAAAGAAATCGTAAATAGGAACATGCGTTTCGGGGAAAACATGCCACCACAAGTTTACAACCAGCAAGTGCTGCGAAAAATAAAATCCGAATATTCTCTGCGAAAGAGCTTGCACAAAGATCCTCTGACAGCCCTTTGCGCGTTAAAATCCAACGCTCTTGCAAACACAATTCACGAAATTGGTGCTTACCCTTTTTACGTGTATTTTTCCTCAACGCAGCAAATGCAAATTTATTCTAGTTATTGCCAAGCCAATCCCAATAATAGCAAAATTGCTGTTGATGCTACAGGAAGTGTCGTAAAAAAAATAATCCGCCCTGATGGCTCTGTGTCTGGCCATATATTTTTTTACGCTTGTGTAATCCATAATGGCAAGCGACAAATTGCTGTCCATCAAATGCTCTCAGAAAGGCACGACGCTAACCACATATCCAATTGGCTGCGAAATTGGAAGAAATTGGGTGCTCCAGTGCCAAAGGAGTTTGTGTCGGATGATAGTAAGGCACTTCTTATTGCTGCAATTAGTGCTTTTACTAGATTCGACACAATCACAGAGTATGTTAACGCCTGCTTTGAGGGCAAATATATAGATTGTTATGTGCGGATTGACAACGCACACTTCATGAAAAAATACGCAAAATTTTTTTAATCTGCACAGCCTCTTGTCAAAAAGTTTTTCCTTATTGCGATTGGGCAGCTAATCTTAGCACGGTCATTGGAAAAGGCAGGCGAAATTTTACGATCAATTCTTTTGATAAGCCAAGCCTTGAACAGCGGAAAATCTAAAAACCGTATAACTGAATGTGGAAAAAGCATTCAGTACTTAAAAACACTGGCGGTTGAAAACAGCAACGGGATTGAGCAAATTAATTTTGGCGAAGTGGAAGGTATTTCATAAATAATAAAAATTTTCGTTATTTATATATTTAAATTAAACACTTTTGTGAAATAAAAATTTTAACTTTTTTCATATCACTTCGTATTTTTAATCGTAGAGATATCAGCTGCGGAGGTCGAAGAATATGACGACCAAAATTTATCGATGAAAAATTCTTATTTCATTTGGGCGAACAACATTAATGAGGAAGTTAATCGGATCCTGGAGAAGGATGTGGAAACGAACCAAATTTATTTTTCCAAATTTAACTTCACAAATTCTTATGGACTGCAAAGAAGTACCTTTTGGTCTTCTATTGCAAGAGATCGTTTTGGTTATGGTGAAGTAACGCCTTCTAGTGCGTCAGTTGAATCCCATTTCAACGACATCAAAACGAGGGTTTTACAGAAAAAAGTGGGTTACAGAGCCGATGATTTCCTAACTGTTTATATGAATTTCATAAGCGGTTCGTCAAAGGTTATAGGTCATGAAGATGCCAACAATAACGATGGTAAGATAGCGGTATATTTTTTATTATAATTACCCACCACGATCCGTAATTTTTTATCATTTCACATTAACAGGTCGTCCTATAAGTTCTGCAAATTTTTGCTTGCCATGCAGCAACAATGATTGGCCTACTGGAGCACATACCTGTATTATATGTTCAACAGCGGTGCATGGTTTTGAGGCATGTTCAATGCCATTTAACAATGACGAGGAGGAAGGCTATGGCCAAAAGAGAATCTGTGCAGGCTGCTTCAAAAAAAACCCCAAGGAAATAGAAAGAATCCAGTCGTCGAAAATTGTAGAAAATTGGAGGGGGCTTGGAAGCCCGTCGTCAAAACGTCATTCATATTATTTAAAAACTAAACTTACCGAAAACGATTTCAATGTAACAAAAAACATCACGGAAAGAAATATTTTGAGAAATGCAAGCTCTTTAAATTTGAAGGCCCATCGCATTAATGGAGAGAATTTTTCGTGCCAAAAACACTTGCGTTTTTGATGCTATTACACAAATAATGATGAAAGCTCTGAGAGGTGCTGAAATTCGCAATCATATACAAAACTGGAAGTCTGACTTTTCTGAATTTATTCTCAGACTAAACAAATTAGGTACAAAAAAAAAATATTTTACAAATTTTGAAATATTAACTATTTTAAAGTAAAATTTTTAATTTAAAAATATATATATTTTATTCCCCCAGGAATCGTTTCCAACACTTATGCGCAAAGGACCAAAATTCTCTTGTCGATCACTCCCGAAAAGAATTTCATCCGGGAAGAAGGGCTGACGCTGATTCGCTGTGAGACAAATGCCGTCGAACTCTGCGCCTCAATTTTCAAAAATAATCCGTCTGCCAGAGAATCAAAAAAATGTTCGAAATGTGGTAGAACATTAGAAATCTCTTTGTCAACCATAGCAGTGGAATCGTCAACATTCATCAGAAATTCAATGACGACCGTCAATGAAATACTGAAATCGAAAAAATCGACCTGCGGCGAGGGTTGCACCGGATTATTCACATCGGAAATTAAGTTGGAAGGTAAAGAATCAAATGTATTCCAAAAAATTCCATCTCAATTACTTTTTATTTTTATTATTTTCAATTTTTCATAAAAATATAAATCTATCAAAAGTATCTTAACTTTGCTAAAAATATTTTAATGTTTTTCAGGACCATTTCTTATCTTCGATTTTTATTCTAAAAGTACATGCTCAATACAAATACAGGATATACCAGAAGTGCTTCATTTGAAGAGGAAAAAAACGTATAAGCTCGAAGGATTTCTATCTTTTAAGACTCCTGGAATGGGAAAAAAACCATGGAAATAATTTAAAAACCTGCGAAATTCTGAATCATTACACTGCTGCAGTATTTCATCCAAATAAGAAATGGACTGAAATTGATGATTTGCCAGCCATCGAAACTGGCTTGAAAAGATCTCTGGAAGTCAACCCGCATGTGGTTGTATATTCTCTTTCCAATAACTAATGATATCCTTCGTATCTTCATTTTTATTTATGCGTCCAAAAGGTAGTTAATAGGACATTACCTTTTTTCTTCAGATAAATACATATGAAAATTTAATTTTTGTAGCTGTTGCTGTTTTTTACACTTCCAAATTTTATAAAGTACACAAAATGGTCCCTTTAAGGGCTACAAAATTCTATAAAGGAAATTTTTTAATGCAAATGTTCGAAATGCGGTAGAACTTTTGAAATCGCTTTGGCAACCATAGCAGTGGAATCGTCAAAATTCGTCCAAGATACCAAAAATATTTCACTCTACGTCCACCTTAATTAAAACCCAATTTCTACATTTTATTTTGCAAATATAGTTTTTTTTATTTTTCTAATAAATTTTCTTTTCGTTAATTTTTTGCGGTATTTAAAATTTCAAAAATTACAAAAATTAATGATAATAAAAAAAAGAATCTACAAACTTACTAAGTAAAAAAATTACTGTACAATATTTTTATATGTATATATGAGAAAATACATATGTATACGCAAAGATACTAAAATGATGTGTATTGTACAAATGCAAAAACGTTTTCTAATTAAAATAAAATAAAAATGTTACAAAGTAAATAATTTATGTTAATGTTCTCACTAAACGATAAGCGTTAACAACCATTGAAGAAAACATACTTCTTATAAAGTTAGACAGTTTTTGTTGTGTTTAGGCTTTTCTTTGTCGCTGATGATTTGCTAAATCAGGGGATTCCAAAATTATTATCTCGAGGGCCAGTATGGACTTCAAGCTTGTCACGGCGGGCCACTTTAATATTATATATTAAAAAAATATTTTTATAAGTAATGCATCAGAGCATTTTAATGCTTCTAGTATAAACATATTAAAAACCAAAACAAAAATCATTCGCGGGCCGGATGAAATCATGAATCGGGCCGAATTTGGCGTAAAATTGGAAAAAAAAATTTTAATTCCGTGTTACATTAGCAATTGGCCAACGTTTGTTTCAGCTTTCTATCTAATTAGTTTTTGAGATATAAAATTTTTAGAAAGGCTTACTAAAGAGCCGAGTTGTGAAGGACTGCAATCTTTAAGGATTTAAATCCCAAGGATTGAAGACTTAAAATTTAAATCCTATCAATCTCTGTGGAATGATAGTCTTCAAAATTTTGAAATCCCAATCTTTTTGAAAATCCCAAAGAATGAAAGCATTTCTCCTAAAAGATTGATTTAAATTTTAGATTGAATCTCTAGGAATGAGCAGCAATCTTTCAAGTCATTTTCTTAAATCTCTTAAGCTAAGAAAAGAAAAGCTCAGTATAGCTATCAGGGAATGAAACCGAAACGAATAACGGTAACGGTAAGGGTAAATTCCTTACACTTATTGTGTAAAAATTAATAATAGAATTCTACCAATTTTGTTAGAAATTATTTAAATTTTTTAATTTTGCTTGATTGGTAATTTTACTGAAGACTTGGTAGATTTGTAGAATTTTGGTAGATTTTATTGACAAGATTTGGTAAAAAAAAAACTTCTTGGGGCTGCGGCAACACTACAAATAAAGCGTTTTCTGAACTCAGACTCTCTCGAGAGTCAGACACACGAAACCAGTGCCGTAGCAATTCTGTTTTGCGTGAGGGGGCGGAAATTATTTTTTCCAATTTGCGTGGGGGGGAGGGAAAAATTATTTTTTCAATTTTATTCATGGGCAAAAACAAAAATGCGTGGGGGGTCAAATCCCCCTCTTGCCCCTATAGTTGCTACGGCACTGACACGAACAATGTTTTGAAACAATTAAGTAAGTGGAGGAAGACGTTCGAAGAAAAGAGACGGTTGTTTGTTTAAATGTTCAAGAACCATATGTGGTTCTTTTTCTTTCTCATGCACAGTAGTTTTTTTTTTTTTTTGAGACAAGTTTTACACGGCAGACATTGAAACTAACTGCCCTATTCTAGGGTTCGATCGATAGTCGAATCGAAGCTCTTCGACTGAGTCGATTGTTTTTTCATTCGGTATTCTGGCAACAAATCGAAACATAGTGGCTCCATTGTGGCTTCTGATTCTTTGAACCGATCAGCTGTTTGTGTTTATTTCTCAAATTTAAAAACGAAAAGTGAAATGGATGTAATTGAAAAAAAATCTCCATCAACTCCACAAGCTTTGCAATTTGTTGTTTGTTGTTTATTTTCTTTGACCTATAAGAAAAGTTGGCACTAAAAATCTTTTAAACCAAACAATTATAAAAATAAGCTTACAATTTTGGTTTTCCGACACTGCATCGACAGCTAATTGGCGGGCGAACCGGCAACGATTAACATTCGAACAGCTGTCGATTTTTCGGTGTTCAGAATACAAAATTCGACATTCGATAATCGATGATCGAAATTCTTCGATCATCGATTATCGGTCGAACCCCAGAATAGGGGCGTAATGTCATGTTCAGACGGCATTATGAATTAAGTAATTGGCTGCATGAATTACAAATGCGAATTAACCCGTTCAGACGAAAGATTCGTAATTCGTTTTTGACGTTTTGTGTGAAAAGCAACAACCCAGTCGAAAATTTCACCAATTCCAATGTAATGAAACTGTCTCAATATAAGTAAAAAATTCTTTTGACCATGAAAATTTCTTTCGAAGAATGGTCTGTTGTAGCCAGCTCTTATTTTCATGATATTTTGTACAAGAATGACATTAGAAAGAGCACTAATTGATCTCTTATGTCATGAATGCAATAAATTCTGCCTGGGAGTATTTCTTTTCTTGCTGATTCCTTCTTCTAGTTTCGATAAATTCCGATAAAATTTAGGGAAGGCACTGATTTTATCGTAATTCGGATCGTAATTCAAAGTGAATTACGTTCGAATGAGGTTGTTCAGCTTGTCAAATTTTATATGGCGAATTACGTTATTCACAACGTGATTCGGCTGTGAATTACGAATGAGGGGCGAATTACGTAATTCATGGTGCCGTCTGAACATGACATAAGTTACGACAGGTTATCCGTTTAGGAAATGGCCTGACAAAAAATGTTTCATGATCGAAAAGTCTTAACGTGTAAATCCCTTTTAAGCTTGATATAATTTCTCGATAACATTAAAAACTGATATTTACATCTCGTTCAATTAGCAGTTCTCTCTTTACTCAAACGCATTTTAGCGTGTGGAGTAGAGGTTAAACCAATATGTATTACCAACCAAAAACTCACATAAAAAAAAATAATATATTTAATAAAAGTACCAAAATGAAAAACTTCGTATCAACGTACCATTTTATTTGCAACGTACCAGTTTTGGTGCGAAAGTACTAATTTTTTCATCTCTGGATGCGCTGCGTCCGGGTCGCTTTAAGCACTAATCAAATAATATATAGATGTCTCACGCCGAACAAAAATTTGGTCGCTAGCGATACTGAGCTCTGGCTCCCAGCGAAAGAAATCTAGCAATCGGAAAAATTCGGGTTTTATACTTTTGCATCCGCGAAGCACCAGAAACGATTCAGTATGAAACTGAATTCGAAACAGTGCTGAGCTATGTCCTTTTGCCTTTTTTTAATATTTTTTGTTGTTTTTGTTGCGACGTTATACATATGTATGTATTTGTGTATGAATCTGTTCATGCTAGAAACCAAAAATTTGAAAATTTCAATTTGGGCTTCATGCGTATATGAGAAATTTTGAAGTTGCCCTGCAGTATATGTACTCGTCACCAGGTACTAGTAACCAACTGTACCCGTGCCATAATATTCCCCTCTTGATATTTTGTATGATCGTATTTGCGAGAAGACATCAGTTGATGCTGAAACTGGTTATGCAATAGAGAACAACCGAGTCCAATTAAAATAACAATTACTTGTACACTTAGTATGAAGAAGACGGCTTTGTGGCATAGTGGATAGTGTGTGCACTCATTACCCATAGGTTCGAGTTCGAGTCCCCGCGCAGGCGAGAAAAAGAAGGGGAAAGTTTAATATTCAACCAAGCAAATTTTTTAAAAGAACAAAGTGTTCTACGCTTAAAGATAAGAAAACAATTTACGTGACTTTTAAAAATTCCTGCAATTTAGACTTCGAAACCTTTTTTATAATTGTTCGCGAAAAATTTTTTTCAAAGCCGTTAGTTTTTTATATATTAACTACTAAATACTAACAGTAAAAAATATTTATGCTCTCGCATATACACTCGCTCATACAAAATATCAAGAGGAGAATGTAGTGGTCACTAGCACCTGGTGACGAGTACATTTACTGCAGGGCAACTTCAAAATTTCTCATATACGCATGAAGCCCAAATTGAAATTTTCAAATTTTTGGTTTCTAGCATGAACAGATTCATACACAAATACATACATATTATAACGTCGCAACAAAAACAACAAAAAATATTAAAAAAAGGCAAAAGGACATAGCTCAGCTCTGTTTCGAATTCAGTTTCATACTGAATCGTTTCTGGTGCTTCGCGAATGCAAAAGTATAAAACCCGAATTTTTCCGATTGCTAGATTTCTTTCGCTGGGAGCCAGAGCTCAGTATCGCTAGCGACCAAATTTTTTTTCGGCGTGAGACATCTATATATTATTTGATTAGTGCTTTAAGCAAGCACCTTAAGGGCAATCGATTAATCGATTAGTATAGTGGTATGAAAAAAATCGATAGTTTTGTTGCAACACTAGATATTTTTTGCTAAAATTAGCTACTTTATATTTTATTTTATAACATAAAATATATATGTATGTTAAGAATTCCTAAAGTTTAATTGTTAATGCAAGTAGGATTTTAAAACTAATTTAAATTTACTATTGGAAGTGCAAAGTTTTTTTTTTAGCTGTTTAGCTCAATAGTAATGTTAGCTATTTTACATTTTAACTGTTTGAATTGCACAATGAACTGAACGTGTGCAACCAAAACATATAAAAAATATTTGAACATTTTTGTGTTTTTTTTTTTGGTTTTTTGTTTTTTAAGTCAACTGATACTAATTTAAGTTACTGTGGCGAAACAAATTTGCATTTTAAACCTCATTTCGGTGCCAAAATAACCTTCAAAAAAACATGAGTATATAAGTTTGTTAATAAATATTTAATCCACATCAAACATACATACATCAAAATGAGCACACAAATAGCACACAAATATACACAGTTAAGGTTTATCATTATTTTAAGCCAATACGATATATTTTCAGGTTGAAGCTAACCCCCCCCTCCATACAAACGTTTTTTCCCCATAACTCCCATTGGGATCGAGCACACAATTTTTTGAAGGGGGACGAAATTAGCACATAAAGAGCACATAATTGTGGCATATAACATTTCCGGGGGTTCTATAGGGGGGGTGCACCTTCATAGACCTGAATCGAACCACTCGCGTAAAGTAACCAAATTAAGGTGGGTGGTTGAAGCGGTGCACGGAACGATTGGTCAGAAGTTCAAAATTTTACACCATACTCTCGACAATAAAATGTTACCGAAGGTGAGGTCCATCAGCAGGATTGCAGGATTCCTGCACAATAAATATGGAAAACGTTTGCAGTCAGATAAGAATCTAGCGGACGATATAGTTGATCAAATAACTATGAAAATGGGGACCGAAAATACTCTAAGTATAGAAGCTGAGGAAAATAATTGGAACAGGAGAAGAACGGCATTTCAACCATTAAATGCATCGAATGTTCAGGATTTTCCAAAACTTTCAGAGAAGGACTTAACAATTCTATTCACAGGAACATACCATTTAAACCAGGCCGTTTCTTACCTAGCGGAGTTAATCGGCGAAGAAGATAGTCCTAAAATTCAATATATGAAGGAGTCTCCAAATATAATTCAGACTGAAATACAATCTCGTCATATTAACGCAAGGAAATATCGATGCTACGTAGAATACATGCCTAACGAGGAAGGTTTGGACGCCATAAAACGCTATGCCTGTGACTGTGCAAATGGCAAACGAACTGTAGGATGTTGTTCACACATAGCATCAATTATTTATTATTTATCGTATGCTAGATATTTATCACGTATTTTTAAGCCCGCTGAAATTTTAACAAACATTTTTGATGAAACTGAAGTCACAGTTGTAATAAATTCAGACAGTGAGGAAGATTAAATAATTCTAGTATTTTTTAAAAATGCAGGGATGAATTCTTCTCCAGTTGCAGGTAGACAGGTAGATTGATTTGGTTCACTTTCGGGTTTTATTGCGTTGTTTTTACATATTTCATAGATTAGTTGTTTTGCAATTTTTATTTGGGTAAGATTTTTCGGTGGAATTAGGGAATATTTGGACTGCGGTTAGATTTTTCTCTAGGATTAAGCAATTTTTTATTATTCTTTGTTGTGTGTTACACAAATTCTCATGAAATAACTAGACTGAAAATCATATTCATGCATAGCAATCACAGGTATAGCCGAAAAGTATGCAACATTTTTTTTAACTTGTCATTTTTAAGGATGTTCTAGGTGCCTGAGCGTATTGAAACTCAGCACACTTAATCCTGGTCTAAAGTTCTATTTTTGAGAGTTTTAATTGAAATAGTCGCACATCTCGAACAACAAAAAAATTGTCATGGAAATATATCCTTCCATGGGAGCATGTATTGGTTTTAGCAAAATTACCTGAAAAATATTTTTTTCATATTTTCTGAGTGATTTTCTATATAAATGTTTTTAAATGAATATTCTATCTTTATAGTTGTCTTAGATATGATTTTTTTTAAAATTTTCTCTAAAAAACCCCCTTTCTTAAGGATATTCAAGGACTATAGGAAATCGAGAGCAAAATCTTCCCGAAAATTAAACTTCGTACGTTTACCTAAACAATAAACCAACTAAAGTTGAAATCGGCTTCCGGGGCAGAATCACTATGCTTATAGTGCTATACCCTTTGCTTACATTACAAACCAAGTAAAATATCTATAGTAAGGTTGTTTTTTATATCCAAAGTGCTTACATTACAAATCAATTAAATATCACAAATTCAATAAGTTAAATTTTGTCGTTGTCGGTGTCCAAATTCTAAGACATGCATAACAGGCATTGAACTTCACAAAATGCAAGTATTCTTTTCTTATGTTTGTTTCGTTTTTTTTTTTATTTATGCTTATCAGCTAAAGTTCTGTTTTTATACAATTTTCTTATGTGCTTACATGCTCCGCCGCGTTGAGCGAATCGCGAAACTTAAATTGTTGAAATCTGCTGACGCGGCATTGGCTGGGGAAGTTCTCTTATATTGTGGCCTTTTTGTTTGTACAATCGGATTAGTTTCCAAGCTGTGCACGAAATTATAAAAACTACGACCATTGCGAGAGAGGAATAGCTCACAGTGTGGAGATGTTTATTTGAAGCCTCTACGTGCGCTAGTAAATCAGAAATGCTTAGCTGTTGCTGAAGATGAGTCAGTTCTAACTGAAATTTGAAGTCTGCAGTGGGCATTTTTTCAATTGGTCGTTCATTCGATTTCTTGATGTCGGATATGTTGCCGAATGAGGCGTAGGACAACAGGTTGCGGCTTATTTGCTCTTCGTGCCCTTGTAAGGTAATCATATGGTTTTTTAAACACATTTGGAATTGATATCTAGGATTCCTGAACCATCAATGCTTATGCGACTGATTTCGTCGCCACAAACTGTCGAGAGTTCTAGCAGGGAGGTGGTCGCTAAAATCCAGCCATTTGGGCGCTGACCTTGGCAAACATAAATATTGTTTTTTCAACGTGATGCAAATGTCAAATTCATTATGCAGTAATATTGCGTACTGATCGCGATGATTGTTGACTGCCAGAAATTGTGCTCTTGGAATAATTGTTTTCATGCTTTCGTTGGATCTGGTTGGGATAGCAGTGAGTTTAAACATTGTGTATGCTTGTTGGTCTACTAGTGGAAGTTCCAAGATAAAGATTATATGTTTTGTGTTGACGGCAGAGCGTATGCTCATTAGCTTGTAGAATTCCAGTAAATTTTCAGTATCGGTTGGTAGTGCTCGTGTTGATGGAAGATTTGCCTTAACCAATTGTAGTTCCTGCTTCAGCTGCGTCGGTGATTCTACCTGTGTTAAAATCAAGTATTATTATAAAGTCGAATAGGGCATTCCAGCAGAGTCATCCAGGGCAAACTTTGGTGCTTATTGCAGGGAACCTTATTCTATAATATTCAACATTTGGTGCTTTTGCACTATTAAGTCCCACAATAGCTCCTTTAACCTATGCGAAGGTTTTATGTAGCCTTTCCTTCGATACATTAAAATTTCGACTCTACTTTTAATGCTTTGCTAACATCCTAAGTTATAGAATTAAGGCTTTGCCATATTCTTGTATATTATTTTTTTTTTCTTTTTCTTTTTTAACTCTAAGTATGTTTTTACGGCTTAATAAAAATAAATAAAATTAAATTATAGCTCCTTTAACTTTCCTACGTCCTCCGCAAAACTTGTCGCTTCTCTAATTAATGATGCGACGTAGGTCTTACTTTCCTCCATTAAAAAAAATCTGTCGTATCCATTAGTTTAAAGAAATGAGACCTTTGTTTGTCACAAATCTTTCGCAATCACGGTAACTAAAACATAAACAAATTAATCGTCCCCCCTTTTTTTTTATAATAAAAAAATAATAAAAAATTAATGTATGCAGTATGCCCCTGTTGATGAAATTCAGTTTCAAAAACGGAACAAGCCAAATTATTAACAAATCGATTCTAACAAAGATTTTTCATATCTAGATACAACACTTAAATCAAATTGGAAAAAAAAATTCAAAAAATTCGAACATACTTTATTTGTGGTTTTGGTCGGCTTTCACTGCGCGCCGGGCATGCATTCGTACATTGTTTTGCTTCTTTCATTTCACGCCCCCTTTACTAATGTTTTCTCACGAGTATGGCAGCGAAGAAATGAAAAATGTTCACTATGTTTGTGCAAGTGCGTGCTTGAGCCAGTGAAAGGTCCAATAATCTTTGTTCTCTATGTTCTAAGAACGAAATGTAACACATCACTCAATAAGTGCGTAGGATAACTAAGAAAAACAAATTTTTTTGGCGAAATTCGATCTTATTCATCAACATATATTCCTTCAAGAGTGATACAATTAGTCCAACGCCGCTCTAGCATTTCGACACCATTTTTGTAAAACGATTTGTCTTTGGCCTCAAAAAAAGCTTCAGTTTCAGCGATCACCTCTTCATTCGAGCCAAATTTCTTTCCGGCGAGCATTTTTTTTCAGGTCTGCGAACAGGTAGCAGTCGCTGGGGGCTAAATCTGGAGAATACGGTGGGTGCGGAAGCAATTTGAAGCCCAATTCGTTCAATTTGGCCATCGTTGCGATCGACTTGTGACACGGTGCGTTGTCTTGGTGAAAGAGATTTTTTTTCTTCTTCATGTGTGGCCGTTTTTTTTGGCAGTTTCTTCCCTCAAACGCAGAAATAATGCCATGTAGTATTCGCTGTTGATTCTTCTTCCTTTCTCAAGATAGTCTATGAACAAAATTCCGTGCGCATCCCAAAATACACTTGCCATAACCTTACCAGCCGCCTTTTGCGATTTCGGCCACTTTGGACGTGGTTCTCCGACTGCAGTCCACTCAGCTGACTGCCGATTTGACTATGGAGTGTGGTGGTGGATCCATGTTTCATCCATTGTCACATACCGACGCAAAAATTCCTTTTTATTCTGGTTAAACAGCTCCAAACAGCTCTCAGAATCATCGACACGTTGTCGTTTTTGGTCGACTGTGAGCAAACGTGGCACCCACTTTGAGAACACCTTTCTCATGGACAAATATTCGTGCAAAATAGTGTACACACTGCCTTCTGATATCTACAAGGTGTCAGCTATCTCACGCAATTTCACTTTTCGGTTTTCCAAAACGATTCGGTGGACTTTTGTGACGTTTTCCGGTGTAGCCACCTCAATTGGCCTTCCAGAGCGTTCACCATCGTCAGTGTCTGTACGGCCACGTTTAAAATCAGCAAACCACTTCTCCACCATTTGCCTTGATGAGGCAGAGTCCGGATAACACTTATCAAGCCATGCTTTGGCTGTGATTGTATTTTTACCTATCAAAAAAACAATGATAAATCAGCACACGAAATTGCTTTGAATTCATTTTTTCAAAAACTCAAAAGTAGTGTCACTTGAACCTCTGTAACTTGTAAACTAATCGTCGGATTGTCATGAAATTTTGACAGATATCTTTTTAGGGTTGCTACTTCCTACAAATAATATCAATTATTACATAGCAACGCCATCTATGTGTCATCCTACGGACTTATTGAGTGATGTGTTATTGCTTACCGAATGCGTATCTGCCTTTGCTTACTCACTCGCCTTCACACCCCGTCTACTAATGGCATTTTGTTCCACTAGTAGTGCAGCAAAAAGGTTGAATAGTTGCAAAGACAGCCTGCGCCCTCTGGTCCAGCGCTTTATAGGGGGGAAAACCAATAATATCTCGGACGTTTAGATATATTTTTCTCGCGCAATTTTGATCGCATGTTCTAAGAACGAATAATTGGTATTATGGTTAAATGGAATTTCGCGAATAGTTTCACAAAGGATGCCGATTTCGCGTATAGAAACGGAAACGAAAATTATTTAATCATTTACCCTCTTTCATTATTTTTACAGGATGAGAGAAAAAAAATTTATATATTTACACCATTTGTATCTTCCAGGGATATCCTTCCTTTTAAAGGGTTTATATTTTTAATATTATCTTTATTTTTTTATTCATAATTTTAATTATTATTTTTTTTTTTAAAGGATAACACAAAAGGAAACAAATGTGTTAAATTTCAATTGCACTATTAATGATAAAAAGGTTAAGTTGCATTTTCGAACAGATCAGGTATTCTGCTTTTCCTCCAAAAACGTAATCTCGATCCCTCGACATACACTAGTGGGGAAACTGGTTGACACTTGCTACTGGGTGAGTAGTAATCCGCCAGTCCTTTCTACTCTTCGTCAACTGCTGTCGTTGCTCTAGCAAACGATCCACCAGCTGGCACTATTCGACTAAAATACTACGGCGCCTTCAGCCGTCTACCCGCATAAGCCTGATCTTCGCCCGAGGATTCAACACTCATCAAATTTTTTTTTTTTTTTGTAAAGTTTTCAACTTTTGGTCACCCCGTGCCTGCAATGCTCACCGCTCTTTGGTGCATTAAACACATGTCCCAGAGCCCGTTCGAAATGTCTCAACACTAGCCAACAGAATGCTAATTGCCAGCACGGCGCGTAACAGTGGAAAATTAACACCCTAACACTACGAGTGTTGATCCTCCCTCGATTCCAAGATATATTTGGTTTAAAAAATTATTAACAATATAATTGCTAGTCACCACTCACCATTTTTCTCAGGGTCTCCGTACTCCTTATTTCGATCCGGTTTCTTCTGCAGGTAACTTTTTGGACGCTGGTAGGGAGAACGTTGTGTTGAATGTTTGATCGCCTTCGAAATTGCTTGCGACTTTATTGTTCGAACTTTTCGTAAGAGAACAGCGCTTCTTTTAAATGAAATATTTTAATTGAAATGAAAACACAGCACAATCCGCAATCCGTCACTTGTTTCTTTTAATATGTTTTGTTTTTTTTTTATCTAGAAACCGCACTTCTAGATCCTACCGGCTGCGCCAATGTAATGTTTTCGAATCAATTGTGCATGCTCTTCGGTAAGCTTGCGGTTAATATCTTCTGCCTCTTTCCCTGCTTTTATGTTTTGAATGTTCGCTTTTTCCTGATTGACATTTAACGAAGATCTGCGGAAGATTTTTGCTTTGCCCTTGATTAAAATTCTTGCATTTACAGAAGTGGGAAGTGATACAACTCTATAAGGTCCCTCCCAAATAGGCGAAAATTTATTCTTTCTGGTTTGGTTTTTCAGCCAGACCTTATCTCCTACCTTAAATTCTCTAATTTTTGATCCCTTGTCATAGTATATTTTCGAATTTTGCTTTCCTTTTTCTTGATTTTTTCGAACTAATTCATGCGTTCTTTGAATCTGGTACTTTAATATTTTCGAATAATCATCAATATTGTATAGAGGAGCGGGCTTCCTTTTTAGATTAACAGGTACATCAAAGTCGAAACCAAAAAGTGTTTTGCTAGGCGTTTGTTTCGTAGTGCTGTGTACAGTATTATTGTGTACATGCATGTACATTTGTACCGTCTTCTTTCGCAAAAGTTGTTAAAAATTCGCCTAATGGTCTATGGCTTCTTTCTAAAGCACCATTGGCTTGCGGATGATATGGAGAAGTTTCTATTATCTTAATTCCCATTAGCTTGCATACTTCCTTAAAAAGTTTTGAAGTGAAGTTTGTGCCATTGTCATTGACAAGAATTCGTGGAATATTGAATTTTGAAATTACTTCGTTAAAGAACGCTTTTGCTACTGTCGATGATTCTGCATCGGGAATGCCTGTACATATGAAAAATTTTGAAAAATCATCTAAAAATGTAAGAATATATTTATTACCGCTTGAAGTGACTGGACCCACCATGTCCATATATTTCTTATCAAAAGGACGTTGGGATATCTTTGTGAGAACCATCGGCATTTTCTCGAATTTTTAACTTTTTTTTTCTGACAGAGTTCACATGTTTTCACGTAATCTCATATTTGTTTTTGCATGCCTTGCCACTTAAATTGTTTTCTTATTCGCAAAAACAACTTTATTGTCCCTTTATGACCTCCTATGGGTAAATCATGAAATGTTTTGAAGACCTTTACAATATCCTTTGGGTCAGTTAAGACTTGTGCCATGTCTTCTTCAACGCTTTCGTCTATTATTTCATCAGGTTTTTCTTAAGCCTGAGCTCTTCTTACTACAGATATGTTGTTGTTGATATGTGGAGTTCTACTCAAAGCGTCAGCGTTTTGATTATTTTTTCCCGGCTTATAAAAAATTTCAAAATCGTACTCTAAAAGTTTTAGGCGAAAACGACCTAGTGTCGAATCTTGTTCCTTTAAATTGACTTTACCCCTTAATTGCTTATGATCGGTGTAAAGTTTGAAAGGTCTGCCCAATAAATACGTCCTAAAATTTTTCACAGCCCAAACTATTGCCAAAAATTCTTTCTCAATTGTAGAATATCGTTTCTCAGTTTCACTTAACGCTCTGCTTGCAAAATAAATAGGCAAATCCTCCCCTGGTTCTCCTTGCGGGAGAACAGCTCCTTAGGCTTCATTACTAGCGTCTGTTGTTAGAATAAAAGTTTTCAAAAAATCTAGATATTGAAGTAAAGGAGGTGAGGTTACCGCAGCCTTAAGCTGTTTCATGGTCTTCTGACAATCATTATTCCATTCAAACTTAACGCTTTTTCTTAATAATTTGTTTAGCGGAACTGAAATTTTTGCCGCATTTGGTATAAATTTGCGATAATAATTGATTAATCCAAGGAAAGCTTGTAGCTCTTTTACATTTCTGGGTGCTGATATATTTTGTACACTTTCTAACTTTAGTGGATCTGCCAGCATGCCTGATTCCGAACATTTATGACCTAAATATATAACTTATTTTTTAAGAAATTGACATTTCTCTGTTTGAAGTTTTAAACGGTTATGCCTTAGGACTTCAAAAACCTTACATAATCTTTCTTCATGCTCTTCTAAATTCCTAGTATAAATAACGATATCATCAAGATAAACAAAACAATCAATTCCCTGCAAATCAGTGAGAATGCTATTCATTATGCGTTGAAAGGTTGCAGGTGCTCCCGTGAGCCCAAAAGGCATTCTGGTAAATTCAAATGTCCCATTCCCGTGCTAAATGCTGTCTTCTCCTTATCGTTTTCTTCCATAAGCACTTGATGGTATCCGCTGGCTAAATCTAAAGTTGAAAAATACCTACTGCAACCCAACTGATCGAGAATTTCATCTATTCTAGGAATTGGAAAAACTTGTTTAATGGTAATATCGTTCAATTTTCGGAAATCTACCACAAGTCGCCATTTCTTTTTCCCATCGGCACGGGCCTTTTTCGGTACTAACAATATCATAGAATTCCAAGGAGATGTTACGTTTCTTTAAAATTGCATAAAGACCATTTAAGTTTTATTTCTTAATGTGTATCCTTTTAAACACGCATGACGACTCTCTCGTTTTATTCAAAAATGTTCCTTATATACTAGTGCATAACATAAACATCCCTACAGAGGGCAGCTCGAATTTCCAACCCTCATACTTTTATTACGGTACGACCTTAATTTAGCGTTTTAAGATAACCGTAATAAGGATTTTCCCGTGTTATCTTCTATGTCCTTGAATTTGCCCAGGACCGTCATAACTCGCTTAGACGATAACGAATGGCTAGACGCTTATAATTATGCCTGCGTACATGCCACTATTGCAGGGACGTTGCGTTGCAGGTCGAAACCTCTCGAACTCTTGCATATGTTCGACGTTGACCCGCGCGCTATCGGTTTGCTGCTGTTGCCATTGTTCGAAATAAAACATTTATGGTTGTAGTGGCAGATGGTCTTGGAAAAATCCTCGGACATACCGCTGTCCACATGGTGATCATATGACCATGCTGAATGCTCGTGAGTCGAGTATGGACTCACAACATCCCTCCCCCTTTTCAAGGAGTCGCGAGCATCGCGACGTAAACGGGTTGAAGTTTGTTTTAATGACTCCTAGCATTTCCTCCCCCTTTTAAAGGAGTCGTTGCATCTTGATGATAACTTGTGCGTGTTTCGATTGAGTGAATCGGGCATAGATGGTACCGCTTGCTTGTATTAAGTATTTTTGTCTATTGCCCATGAACTCTGGTTTTTTGATGTTGCTTAGTCCGTTTTAGCTTGATGATTATGTGCTGGTTGTTGGAAATTCAAACTGCTGTCCTGCTGATGTTGGTTATTCGATTTTAAAGTGCGTGTTTCTACAAAAATTCAGTGATTATTTCTTAACTATATTTCAAATCCAAAAAATCTCCGTATTTATCAATTGTTACTTTTCTTATCATATTAACATTGTTTTCAGTTTTTTCTTTTTATCAACTAATAAAAATTTCTCATTGCTTATTTCTACTTTTAAAAATTTAACCTGAGAATTTCTTAAATTTCGATTTCAAGATTTTTGTCACTTATTCTGCTTTCAATTTTGCTTTATTTTTCTACATTTCTAACTTGATTATTAGTTATTGATATTTTAAATTTAGAAGTTTCAATTTCTTTAGTTTTTTCAATACTCTTTGTTGTTTCAATTGAATTGTTTTGCTTCAAAAAAAAAAAAAAAATCGGAATATGCTATAACATTTTTCATTTTTTTATTATTATTATTATTATTTTTATCTTTTTAAAATTTTTGTGCAAAATTGTCTTTTTATATAATCTTTTTCACCATATATTTCTTATCCCAATAAGTATCAACCAAATTATCATTATTTACTTTGATAAGTTAATTTTTGGTATTTTTATTTTGTATACATTTTTAATTCTAGGTTTCAAAGAAATGTTTGTTCTCCTTCCTTTTTCATTTATTTTTCTTTTTCATTTGCGTTTTACTCATAAATTTTTATTTTTTTTTTTTTCAACTTATTCTTTTTATTTAATTATATTTTATGCTCTTATTTGTTTTAAACTTTTTCTTATTTTTGTTTTATTTTATCAAGATGCATTGCTAAGATTAACTCGCTTATAAAGTATGACATCTGTTCTACGGTTTTCAAGGAAATTTTCCGCAGATTCTGAGAAAAAAAATCTTTAATTTAGTTTTTTTTTTTTTTATTATTATATATATATATTTTTACATGTGTTAACTGGACCCCAAAATAAAATACATTTTTTTTTTTTTAATGACCGTTTATCTTCCTCTCAATGGCTCAATTTTTACTATCAATTTAATCAATTTAATGTTGCTCAAAAGTTTGGACAAGCTTCTTTTAACTGCTTAATGTTTTTTTTTTTTTTTTTTTTTTTTTTTTTTTTTAATTTATCTTTGTCGCTCTTTTCTCAATCAAGTATGTACAATTTCCATAGCTAGCCATTTTTCAACTAATTTCGTTTCTTGATCAAAAGCGAAAAAAATAGTAAACAAAAATTAAAAAAACAAACAAAATTGTTTTTCCATTTCTTTCTTCATGCTGAAAATATAAAATTGATTAGTCATACTGTCTTGTCAATTTGAACTAGTTTTGGATTAAAAGTAGTAGTCATTTCATTGGATTTCTTCCAAAAATATAATTGAAAATCTTAAAACTTACTATCGTTACCATTAATCTTTTTATTTCTTCTTTCTTTTTCCAACATTAATTTGAAAAGAAGTTCCGACATAAATGTTTTGTTTAAAATCTTTACGAAGGATAACTTCTTTTTATATTTATTTGATCACTACGACGATTCCCACGGTTACCTACTTACAGTGTCGCGCATTAAACTCCTGTTGCTGTGTCGGATTCCTTATATCGTTTAAGCCCTCATTTGTGTTCATTTTTGTATTATCCTTTGCAATCTCCTGTTTAATTTCTACTTTTACCGCCCTTCTTTTCATCATAAGATATACTCCTAATAACCCTACACTGATCATTAGAAAAAGAGTGCCACTAATTCCGTATGATACGTTTCTATGGAGAATCTGTTCTTTTATGAATGGTCTATTTTTAAAGCTGTTGACTACCATATCTTCAAAAACGATTGAACTGTTTGGAATTGAATCGAGTATTTTATTTTCGGGGTAAAAAAATCTATCTTCCATAATTGCCTTTGAGTTGTAAAATTCCTCGCCCCCAAGTTCAATGATACAGTTCGAGAATGTAATAAGGGCGTTAGAGTCAATCGTAATATTTCTTTTATCGCAATTTTGTTTTAGTTGTAAATTTTTCCCATTTTTAACAATAATTGTGTCTTCTTCTATACTTTTGATAATTGTTTTGTTATTAAAAATGAAATTGCAGTTATTTCGTATTGAACAGTGGCTACTTTTCTTTAACTCTTTTAAAATTGATTTTTCTTTATAGGTGAATATGGTATTGTTTATAGAAGTCACTAGCTCGTCCTCTTCCATAATTTCATAGAACTCTTTGTTTGGCAAAGCTGTTATCAAATTGACTTCTATTTTGATTAAAGTTTTTGGGATCTTTATTGCTATTATTATTGAATTCTGTGCGTATGTAAATACCCCCACTCTCATTAATTTTAGCTTTGAAAAATCAATTTCGAATTTCTCTATTTCGTTGGATGTAAGCATGCTAGGATGGATTAACCCATGTTTGGCTGCTGCGATACTATCCTGTATCAGATTAATTTTTTCTTCTAGGTTTTTTAGTTTGAACATTTGATCATTAAATACTATGTGTTTCAATATCTCTATATTTGCCCTATCTATTCCGTTGAAAATATCTCTGTCGTGTGCTATTGCATTTTTAAGTACTCCGAGCGTGTCATTAAAATAGTTATTGATTTTGATTTGCTCATTCAACCCCTCAATTGCATTATGACTATTTTCCGAAACTGTTTTGAGATGTTCTTCTATTTTTTTTCTATCGTCATCATCCATGACTCCACTTATCCAGTTTAGGGCCGTTCCTGCCGCATTTATCAGTCCCCTTCTTGCGCGAACTTTTTTATAGAGCATAATCGATTTAAGTTTAGATTGAATGGTTCTCACCTCTATCCGTATGAGATCTTTATTTTGGATGTCTACCTGCTCTATGCGTTGTTGGATGGACATTAACATTTTTGAAATTTCTTCTGGGTGTATTATGTGTAAAACGGTAAATGAATCCTTGACGATTTCGGTATCGAACATGTGCACCTCAATAAAACCACGTTGTCCGTCGATAGGGGACACCATCAGACTCCCTAGGCTGCATGTTATGATCGATATAATTACTGGAATGATCTAAATATGTAGTTTTCTAATTAACCCATTATGTCGATATTTATCATTTATTTTGATTGTTTTTTTTTTTTTTTTTTTTTTTTTTTTTTTTTTAAATAAAGTTTTAAAAAAAAAAAATTTTTTTTTTTTTTTTTTTTATATGTGTTTTTCCAGAAGCTTGTCAAGGAAAGTTTTCTGATTTATGCAGCTCAGTGCGTAAGCTCTCTGGTTAACGAAAGTGAATTTGATATTGCGGAACTTTAATGCTTCGTTTTTTCAGGTTGCGCACAGTTATGGACTTGCAATGCATTGTACAAAAATTTGTACTGCTGAAAACAGTTAACTGCATGCGCTCGCTGTGCGCGAATTTTTTTTTACAATGTTTGGGATTTTGTATTTTTGCCCTGCCGCTAATGAGTCGATTGCTATGTCTAGTGCAATGATTGTTCCAGTTCGGCCAACGCCGGCACTGCAGTGTAATATGATCCTTGCCTTTTTATTTTCTTTTTCAGAGCTTTTCTGCTGTCTTTTAATTTTTTCCCAAAAATGAAGTAAAGCATATGGGTTTGGGGCGCTATTATCTGGCCAGCCCGTAAATTGCCAGTGCCATACAACTCTTGACTCTTTCTCATTTATATTTTTTAATTCTATTTTTGATTGCACACTACTTTTGTTAACGATTCTGTCCAACGTTTTAGCAACGAAATTTTCTGTTGAAATTATGTCATTTATCTCCTTGCCCCAATATTGGTGACACTTTTCTTTCCCGTTTTCTATGACATTTGCAAGCATGACAATGTTAACACAGTTTTGCTCCCAGACCATGGACCAAAAATCATTTAATGTGGTTTTGAGTGGACCTTGCGTCGCAATATATGTTCTCTTATCGTCAAAATTTTTTATGAAGTTCGCGTGTATGTAGTCGTGATTATGTACGTTGGATAATTTGACCCTGCTGTGATCCAAACAAGGAATGTCAAGATATCTGTTTTTCGATTTGTTTTTTTGGAAGTTTATAATTTTAGCTTGATTTACATGGTTAGAAAGGCTGAGGTATTCTTTAAAAATCTTTTCACCGCTTGACATTTTGCTTGAGCTATCACACTTTTGGATTGAGCTCTTGATCTGATGTATTGAATCTTCTTTTGAAGTGTTAATTTCTTTTGTATTTTGGTTTTAATTTTAATAAATTTTTGTGATAAGTTTTTTCCTTTCCTTTTATAAGTAATTTTACGTTAGCTGGAGACAGAATGGAAACCACTTCGAACGGTCCCTCCCAAATAGGTGAAAATTTATTTTGCCTATTTTGATTTTTCAGCCATACTTTATCCCCTATCCTGAATTCTCTTTCTTTTGAATTTTTATCATAATATGTTTTCGACTTTTCTTTTGCGGCTTTTTGATTGTGTCTAACAATTTCATAGCTTCTCTGAATTTGATACTTTAAAACTTTGCTGTAATCATCGGGATTATACAAGGGACCTGGTTTATGTTTTAATTTTATTGGAATCTCGAATTCAAAGCCGAAAAGAGTTCTACTGGGAGTTTGTTTTGTGGACGAATGTACCGTGTTGTTATGCACGTGCATAGCATGATGCAGCCATTCGTCCCAATTTGTTCCATCTTCATTCACAAAATTTCGAAGGAATTCTGCCAGAGGCCGGTGACTTCTTTCGAGTGCACCATTGGCCTGCGGGTGGTATGGCGAAGTTTGCGATTTTTTAATGCCAAGAATTTTGCAAACCTCTTTAAATAGGACGGATGTGAAGTTAGTGCCATTGTCAGTTACCAATACTTTAGGGATATTAAATTTGGAAATTATTTCATTGAAAAAGGCTCTTGCTACTGTTGATGCCTCCGCATTTGGAATGGGTGTGCAAATAAAGTATTTTGAAAAATCGTCTAAGAATGTAAGGATGTACTTATTTCCCCTGGATGAAATAGGCAGTGGACCAACTATGTCCATGAATACTTTGTCAAATGGTCTGTGAGGGGTATCTGTAATAGCCATCGGCATTTTATCTATGCGGGAGCTTTTGTTCTTTTGGCAAAGCTGACACGCATTTATGTAATTTTTGATCTGTCTTTGCATCCCTTCCCACTTAAACTGTTTTCTGATTCGGAAATATGTTTTCAAAAATCCCTTATGGCCTCCTATTGGAGTGTCATGAAAAACCTTTAACACTCTCTGAATGTCTTGTGGGTCGGTAATGAATGCCGCAGTGTCTTCGCTGTCTGAAACGCTGTTATCTGCTATGTCTATTTCTGTCAGTTCTTCTGCTACTATGTCATTTCCTGTTCGTGATTTCGATCTTGTAATAACCGATATTTTATTTTCTTCGGCCGGAAGTCTACTTAATGCGTCTGCGTTTAGATTATTTTTACCTGGTTTATAAAAAATTTCAAAATCATATTCTAAAAGTTTTAAACGAAATCTGCCTAGCCTGGTGTCCTGGTCCTTTAAATTTGCTATTCCCTTAAGTGGTTTGTGATCTGTGTATATTTTAAAGTGATTTCCCAAAAGATAAGTTCTAAAATTTTTTACTACCCATACTATAGCCAAAAATTCCTTTTCTATGGTGGAATAACGTCTTTCTGTTGCGTTAAGTGCTCTGCTAGCGTAGTATATTGGTAGGTCTTGTCCCTGTTCTCCTTGAGAAAGTATTGCCCCCAAAGCTTCGTTACTGGCGTCTGTAGTTAAAATGAAAGTTTTATTGAAGTCGGGATATTGCAATATTGGAGGACTTGTTACTGCATGTTTCAGTCTGTCCATTGCCTCTTGGCAACCTTCACTCCATACAAATTTTTGTTCTTTTCTCAATAGTTTAGTTAGTGGTAAAGAAATATCTGCGGCTTTTGGGATGAATTTTCTATAATAATTAATTAGGCCAAGGAACGCCTGTAACTGTTTAATGTTATTCGGTGGCTTTATGTTTTTAACGCATTCTACTTTGGAAGGATCTGGTAGAACACCCGATTCTGAGCATTTATGGCCTAAATATACCACTTCTTTCTTTAAAAATTGGCATTTTTCCGTCTGCAATTTTAAATTATTAGCCCTCAGTATTCCTAATACTTTTCTTAATCGTGTCTCATGGGATTCTAAATTCCTCGCATAGACGACAATGTCATCCAGGTATACGAAACAATCTATTCCCTGCAAACCGGTTAATATATTATTCATTATGCGTTGAAAAGTGGCTGGCGCTCCTGTCAAACCGAATGGCATCCTTTCAAATTCAAAATGGCCCATACCCGTGCTAAATGCCGTTTTTTTCCTATCCTTGCCGTCAACTAACACCTGGTGATAGCCACTAGCTAAGTCTAATGTGGAAAAATAACGACTGTAGCCTAACTGGTCAAGAATCTCATCTATTCTTGGGATTGGAAAAAACCTGTTTGATGGTTATTTCGTTCAGTTTTCTAAAATCGACAACCAACCTCCATTTCTTATTTCCATCTTTATTCTTCTTTCTTTGGGACCAAAATAATGGGTGAATTCCAAGGCGATTTGCTTGGCATAATCACACCGTCTGCTAACATTTTCTCAACTTGCTCATTTATTTCCTTTTTATGCTTTTCTGGTAATCTGTATTGTCTCGTATTTATTGGCGGATGGCCCAGTTCAGTAGGGATTTCGTGTTTTAAGACCGTTGTGTAAGATAGTTTGTCTCCACTTAAATGGAAGACGTCTGAATATTCTTCAAAAATTTTGGTCATAGAATTTCTCTCCTCTTCGTTAAGATTTTTATTCAAATTAACCGTTTCTAACAAAATTTTCCGACGATTATTTACCTCGTTTTCTTCTCCTAGATAATTTATGTTTGGGGACTTTGGTTCTTCAAAACTCGTCATCCCTTCCCCCTCTAGTTCAATGGCTGTGCCTATGTGAACAGTACTGTTTCTCGTATTTAAAATGGGTATATATCCTTTTCTATTATAAATTTTTGTTAAAGTTCCTCCCACAAACACATTTGGGAAAATCTCTTTTTTATTTATAACAACATCTCCTTACAGACCCTTTGCCTGAATTTCCACTACCCTTGCTTCTCTAGCGTTGATCGTCACTGCTCCTGCAATACAAATCCTTTTGCTATCGGTACTAACAAGTGGTAGACGCGCAATTTCTTCTTTCTGATCGTAAAATATAACTTCCTTTCTGATTTGATTTACTATGGCTCTATTTCTTAGAGCATCCCGTCCTAACAGTCCATCTGCTGGAATTTTAGTACCCTTTGGTACTACATGAAATTTAAAGTTTAATTGGGGATTTTCAGAATGTATCATTCTTATTGTGCCCTTACTTTGAATGCACCCCCCGAACGCTCCTGTAAACTTTCTATTGTCCGTTTCATCAATAGTCTCGTGTAATTTTAATGTTTCTATCTTAACTAAACTTGTGTCAGCCCCAGTGTCTACTAACAAGGTAACCGTTTTATTTATAGCTTGTCCACAGGGAAATACTGACTGCGAACCTTCGATGTTAAGTGCCGATTCATTGCTACTTGATGTTTTTGTAATGACCTGTTTTTTGTGTTCATCCCACATTTTACTAATCCAAACACAGCTCACTATGACCTTTTCGATTAGAAAACTTAAAATGAATAACACAAAAGAAATCGTTAAAAATACAAGTTTTACTCTATCTTCGTTTTTATTCATTAAATTTTCTGTCGTTTTGCCTTTCTGAGCTAGTTTTATGTTAGTATCTTCCTGGCAAAGAGATATGATACTTTCTCTCATTTGGCTCTTGTCTGTCATTTCGTTAGAACTCTCTTTATGGACAATTACACTGCCAAAGCTCACTTTTGGTTTTATTATTTTTCTTTTAAATAACAACTCCTTCTCACTATCAATATTTTTTAATTTAAATCTATTCGACTCCTCTTCTAAATCCTCTAATAGTATTTTGGAGATGTCTGGCTCCTCTAAATTAAATTCCTCTTTCGTATCTATGAATTTTACTTTCTTTTTGCCAGACGAGCTTTGGTTGGGCCTATTAGTTTCGAATTTTAATCTGGCGTCCCGGTTTATTGGCCTTGACCGGGCCGCTGGGGGTTTCCCTGGTTGTTACTATTTATCTGTTGCCCTTTACAAAATTTGGCTATATGTCCAAATTGGGAAATTTATAAATTTTTAATATTTTTTATTGTCTAAACGCATGTTTTGCATACGGATATTTTCCGCGCTATGGTTTGAGGCTTGCGAATTTAGGGGAATTCCTGTACTATTATTAGATTCTTGATTCCGGCCAAATGGCTCCCTCATTGATTGTGAATTTCTCTGTGCGGTAATGTCTGATTTTCTTTGTTTGCAAAATGGGGTTGTTCTGTGACCATTTAACTGACATAAATTGCAAAACAATGATTTCATTTTCTTAAAACAGTTCTCCTCTGAATGTCCTGCTTTTCCGCAAAAATTGCATGATTCATACTTGAAAACAGTGGCCTTTTTATTCTTTAAATTGCATTTCTCATTATATTGGTGCCCATACTGGACACAACTGGTGCAAAAGGGCGTATTTTTCCTCTGTGAGCAGATGTCCCATGTATGACCTACCAAATTGCAAAACGAACAAAGAATGTTTTGCGTTCCTACTGGGAGTGTTTGATTAAAGAAAGGCTTTCTGTTATTCTCCTCATGCAGGTCTTCTGAGTCTTTGGCTAATTTTATTAGGTCTGCAAGAGGTTTATCTTTTGATCCTTCCAGGCGATTCTGCATGTATGGATCTTTTACCCTAAAGATGAATTTATTCTTCGCTAATTTCCTATATTCGCTAAGCGCTGCTAATGCCTCCACGTCACTCCAATCCTTTTTAATTAAGCTCTCTGCTTCATTTAATAAAAACTCTAATCTTCCCCCGAATGACGATGCTCTTTCCTCTTCTTGTTGTTTTGCATTAGTTATCTCTGATCTAATTACTTCTAGGCTTCGTTTCTTTAAAAATTCTCTTTTTATTAAATCTCCGAGCTCATCTAAACTGTTTATTGTTCTTCGGCTTACCTTCATATAAGCCTCCCCTGACAATCTATTTTTAACGCACTTAATGATGTCTGACACATCGAAACTGCCAATCACACTTTTTAACAACTCAATTCCCGTAACAAATTTTTCTACTTCCAATATCAATTCTTTGTTGTCTGATCCTGAAAAATATGGTACCAATCGGTTGACCTTTTTCATTAATTCATCTATTTGTGGCGGATTCGGCATGTTGATATTTATTTCTGGTCGATTTGGATTCATGGGCTGTAAAAAGGTATCAGTAATGGGATTTCTTGATACTGGAATTAAATTTGGATCGCTCGTACTTGCTGTGTAATCAGTGTTGGTGCTATTTTGTCTGAATTTTCGTTCTGGATTAGGGCTTGGAGAATTATTAGTATCGCACACGTTTTTCAAAGAAAGCTTCAAATGTTTTATCTCCTCTTTCAAAATTTCTACTTGTTCTTCGCTTTCTCTCAACCGTTCTTTATCTTTTTCTAGTGTTTTTGCTAGTTCCTCACCGACTGCTTTAGTTAATGCTTCTCTTAATTCTTGATTAGTACTTTCGGAATCTTCTATTAGTTTGTTTTGAACATCAATCTGTTTCCTCAAGTTTTTGCACGCTCGTGACAAACCTTCTATTGTGTTTTCAACAACTCAATCTTTTCTTCTTTCTCTTTTTCTGAAGCGCTTAGTCTATTTTTAACTTGGTTTATAAGATATGTCGCTTCTGCAATTTTCGAAAACTGCCCTAACACTATGTGATTGCTTATTAATTCTGAGACTTCTTTATTAAAGTTTGCCTCTTGAACTAATTCTCTTGCTTCTCTCAGAATGACGTCGGAATCGTCTTCGAATTTTTTTAATTTCTCTTTTAATACTTCAATTCCTTCGGCCATATGGCAGAAACAAAATAACTTTGTCTAGAAGAGAAAAAAAAAAAACAAATGCTACCAACTGGGACTCAAGGATGAGAAAAACAAAAACCTATATATTTTTCTTATGTACTCACCGATTTTATCATCTTGCTTCTTTAAGTTTTTCATTCTTCCTTGTCCTTCCTTCTCTCGTAAACTGCTTACTCTTGTTACTGCTAACTGCTACCGTTGGTTTTTTTTTTTTTATTAATATAAATTTCCGTTCCGAATAAAAAAAAATTTTTTTTTTTTTTTTTTTTTTTTTTAAACCGCGTTTTATTAAATTTAAATCGGATTCGCATCCAACCGCAAAATCGGTCGAATACCGGCTGCGCCAAATATGTTACGTTTCTTTAAAATTGCATAAAGACCATTTAAGTTTTATTTCTTAATGTGTATCCTTTTAAACACGCATGACGACTCTCTCGTTTTATTCAAAAATGTTCCTTATATACTAGTGCATAACATAAACATCCCTACAGAGGGCAGCTCGAATTTCCAACCCTCATACTTTTATTACGGTACGACCTCAATTTAGCGTTTTAAGACAACCGTAATAAGGATTTTCCCGTGTTATCTTCTACGTCCTTGAATTTGCCCAGGACCGTCATAACTCGCTTAGACGATAACGAATGGCTAGACGCTTATAATTATGCCTGCGTACATGCCACTATTGCAGGGACGTTGCGTTGCAGGTCGAAACCTCTCGAACTCTTGCATATGTTCGACGTTGACCCGCGCGCTATCGGTTTGCTGCTGTTGCCATTGTTCGAAATAAAACATTTATGGTTGTAGTGGCAGATGGTCTTGGAAAAATCCTCGGACATACCGCTGTCCACATGGTGATCATATGACCATGCTGAATGCTCGTGAGTCGAGTATGGACTCACAACAGAGACTTGCTTTGGAGAAATAATGCCATCTTTAAGCATTTTGTCAACAAGTGAGGTTATTTCTGTATTATGCACTTCTGGTAGTCTATATTGCCTAATATTAGGTGTAGTAAGCGGTCGACCAAAAACATGTCTCCTGGTTGCAACAAAGTTTTCAGTCCTTCTGCATCCTCTAAAATTTTCTTCATAATGGTGGCATCGTTGTGTGTGCTGTAGAACGGTCCGAAGAAATCAACTATATAGCCGTTGGTGCAGCAAACAGTGAATGGCTTGCATAAAGGTACTTTCTTTTGAACCGAATATGATTTCCGTTGATATGCGTTGTTCTGGCTTTTCTGATGTCGTATATATCGCACCCTTGCTACTAAATCGGCATAATTCAAAATTTCGCATTTCTCGAAAATCATGCAATCTCTCTTGAGACTAAGGAGAAATATAGTTTTTTCTAGACTTGTACTACTCTCAATCGACTGCTGCATCTTTCAATATAAGCGTTAATTTTCTAGGTGTTCGGTTTCTTACAGAAAAATGCAATCGAACATAAAAAAAATGTATTAAGAAATTTTTGAATTGTGCCGATTTATTAGCAAGGGTGCGATATGTTCCATCACAAATAAGCATTAGCTCGTGTTCGATGTTATACAGCTTTTTTGCTATATATTATATTAACTGGTGGCTGCCCTGGTTCTGTTGCAATTTCGTGTTTAACAACTGTCGTATATGAAAACTTACCCTCACTCAAATGAAAAATATCAGAATATTCTCTGAATACGCTCTTTATAGATTTTAATTCTTCTGCGTTTAAATTATTATCTAAACGTACTGTTTCCATAATCAATTGAAAGCGATCATTCATTTTCTCATCCTTTTTGACAAAATGTATGCCTGTTTTTCGTAACTCCTCATAACCCCTAAGAAGAGTATAATTTAGCTCCTTTAACTGTCAAAATTTTAAATTTTTTCTACTTGCATTCTGAACTGGTACAAATTCCTTTCCATTTTGGATTCTCGTTATTACATTTCCAACGTATAGTCCTTGCAAAATTTCTTGCTTATGTAACACTATATCTCCTGATTCAATATTAACCTTAATTGGAATTATTTTTGAAGTTCTAGCGTTTATCGTAATAGACTCTACTACGCATATCCTTCTAGTCGCTTGCTCTGAACAAAATGGTAATCTTGCGATTTCCTTGCTATTTGCAAAAAATGAAATCGTCTTATTTACTCCATTCGTAACCGAACGGGTCCACAGTTCATCTCTACACAAAAGTCCATCTGCTGGTATTTTGCTACCAAATGGAAGTACGTGCATATTAAAATTTAATGCCTTGTTATCTTGGTGAGACATTCTTACAGCTCCCTCTGTATTAATGCTTCCACCGAATGCTCCACCTAATTACTTAACCTCTGACCTGTCACCTTCAACTTCTTCTTTTAAGACTTCAGATTTGAGCAAACTAGTGTCTGCCCCTGTATCGATAAGCAGAGTTAGTTTACCATTCTTAGCTTGTCCACACGGAAATACTATAAATGCATCATCTGATCGACATCCCTCATCTATGGTTAAAGAATTTGTTGAACTGTCAAAGTTGTTTAGTTTTAGGTCTTTGAGCAGCCTTTTCTTCTTAATTGACTCTGACTTATAGCCTTTTTACACTAACATAGGAAACCTAGGTTTGCGTTCGTATCCTAAATGCAAACCTAGCGCCTTTACACTGCACTTATCGAGGTTACGTTTGACAGTTCATTTTTTTTTTTTTTTTGTCAAACATCAATAGCAAATAAAACCGAAAAGTTGAGAAAATGGATGCGAAGCAAATGATTTGTTTATTTAACGAAAAACAAAACGAATTGTTGCAAAAAATTCTCCATTTAAGTGAGACATCAAAAAAAAAAAAAAGAGAGCTAGCCCGGTTGAGAATAGCTTATAAAGCAGCGTTTTTAAGAAAACGAATTTTACGCCGGCGAACTAATCAACTTTATTTGTCATTGCTCCAGCACAATTGTCGAACGACTTGGGTTCATGTGAGTAACTTCATAGTATCTGTTATTTGATGATTCTAACATTAAAACTAAATTAGGAACGATATGGTCGATTTTGGGAAAAGGACATTCCTTGTGCCACTGACTCTTTTTTTAAAGATGCCTTTCGAGTTGACCGAAAAGGATTTATGGAACTTGTCGAGAAACTGCAAATGCTTAAAAAACAGGACACAATTTTCAGAAAATGCATACCGCTAGAAAAGAGAATCGCTGTATCCTTGTATACGCTCGGCTCATCAGCAGAATACCGCACAGTTGCGAGATTGTTCGGAGTGTCTGAAGCAAGTGTTTGCAAAACCTTGCAAGAGTTCTGTGCTGAAGTGTGGCGGGTCATGGCACCTGAATACTTGCCAGCAAATTTTTTGACTCAAGCAAAAATTAGCGAATGCATTAAGGGCTTCAACGAAATAGGATTTCCGCAGTGTATGGGAGCTATGGGTAAGAAATGGTCTCTTTGATATCCGACTTTTGAATTTTTTGGTCAAAATATGAATAGATGGATGCCATATAGAAATTAAACCTAGCGCTGAGGATACCGTAGACTACTACAACTATAAGGGATGGTATTCCAACATACTTTTCGCTCTTGTGGATTACAGGTAAAGTTTAACATTCATATTGTAACAAAACTATTAACACCCACAGGTATCGGTTTTATACATCAATGTTGGATGCCCAGGAAGAACGACTCAGCAATTTTTGAAAGCTCTTCATTAAATTGGGTGCTGCAGAATTCATTGCTCAAGGAAAACAGCAAAGTTATTCAAGAGGTCAATGTGCCAGTAGTTGTCCTTGGGGACTCAGCATTTCAACTGAGTCAACAAGTTATGAAACCCTATCCATTTTCAACAACTGCAAGTGCTAAGGAAAAAATTTTCAATTATCAATTGTCCAAAGCCCGAAGAGTGGTTGAAAATGCCTTCGGTCACTTGAAAGCACGCTTTAGGCGAATAGGAAAGGGGATTGATAACAACATTAATAACTGCAATGTAATTATTAAATGTTGCTGCGTCTTACACAACTTCTTCAATGAGAAAAAATTGCGAAGTTAACGAAAATTGGCTGCAATTTAGTGAAAATGGACGATCCGGAGTGTACATTCGGGCTGAACGCATCTACCGATACGATAATTTGACAAGCGACGCCGAACTCATAAGAGGAGCTATTGCATCATCCCTTTTAGGTAATACTAACCCGATTTTAGATTAAGATATTAATTACACACGTCTGCTAGTTTTATTTTTCTTTAATAAATTTAACCATTCCGTTTGAAAATTTTGAACAATTCCGTTTGAAAATTTTTTGAGTCTTCACACGCTTGTTTCAAAATTTCATTTTTTTCTCTTTCTCCGTTTTTTAGGTCTTGCAGGTGTATTTGGACGTGGAGAGTAATCCGAGGTGCTTTCGCTGTTGTTGGCATAAAAGATTTCGGCGTCACTGGCATCCAAGAACTCGATTGTGGCTTCCGATGTTTGGTCTAAAATTTGTTCCGAAAAAATAGTGTATTATGTATTTCAAAAATATTCGAATAAAAATATATATTTATGAGAGTTATAGATACATACCAGTGCTTTCTTCCATCATCGCTTCCATGTTGTAGGTTTTAAAGTTGCCTAGCAACACGGTTGAAGTGCATCCACTCCGATGGGGAACCACCAGAAGGTCCAATTATTTTTTTTTCTTGTCTGTAAAATACCACAATCCTGATTATTGATTATTTCCACAGATACATAAAAGTTTTTTCATCATGAGCTTTTTGTCGGCCAGTGTAATATTTGATCTGTGCCGTTTATAATGGAATATGACATCATTCAAATGACCGCCACGAGCAGCCTGGCACACCTCGATTCTTTTGCGAACCAGGTTTCTTTGGGGCTACGCGAAAGACCAAGTCTATGCAGACAATCTGCAGACTGCAGGCTCATGATGAAAAACCATACCTATGTAAATACATACTTATACTTGTTTGTGAGATTGTGAATTTTATCACGAACTTCCACAGGAGCTCTGAAAAAATTTCTTTTCGCCATTTCATCACAAATCTCGGATACACATGGCCGTTTTTTCTGTTCCCACGTAGTCCATCTATATTTTCAGCCCACAATTCGATTAGGGCACATTCCGCATCTTCGCTCCACACCTGCTTTTTCTTTTTTTCCCCGAAAACCTTTTTTTTTCATTCCTTATTCATTTCCTTTTCAAAAACTTCGATTTGACTTCAACTTCATCTTCAACTTCTTATTATTTTTCTCATTCTTCTTCTTCTTTAATTCATTCCCCATTCAACGAAAATTGCCATTTCACAGGGAATTTCTCACAATATATGTCAGTTTATTGAATGCAACCCTGTGCCTTATCGAGGTTTGGGACTGGGTTAGCGCCAAACCCACCACTTGACTGGGTTTGCTTTTGTATGGGAAACCGAGCGGTTTGATACTGGGTTTGGTAGCAAACCTAGATAAACGAGGTTACCCCGTATGTGTAAAAAGGCTATTATTCAATTTTCAATTTAAATGCAATTCCATTGTTTTTCTTTCTAAAACAACTTAACCCTTTGAAAGCAACTCTTGTAAACTAGTACACAAAATAATCAACATACTTAATAGTATAAAAAATGGTGAAAAATTGCTTTATACATGAATCACTAGTATATGATATTTCATAAACATCTGTTGGATAGGTATACTCAACAACTTGTTCAGAAAATGTTACCTTCTTATTATTTTCTTTTTGCTTTCTAACGAAACATATAGGCTCGCTTAGCCTAACTTATGTTTTTTCATTCTTCTTCATCTGCTCACTGCTACAGAGTGGCTGAATTTTGTTTATTTTAATAGTGGAGTCTTCGACTTCAATTTTATTTATATCCAGTTCCAATAGCGACTGTGACTGACAAGATAAAATTGATTTTTCTGTGCTTCTTTTCATATTTTTTAATTCTATTTTCTTTAGTTCATTTTTCTGCACATTGCCGCCACCGGGTACTGGAATAGGCCTTAATTTTACTAATCTATTATCGGCCTTCCGGTCTACTGGCCTTGACCGGGCCGTGTATAGTTTCCCTGACTCTGAGTTGCAGACGGACAATTTGGTGAAATATGGCCAAACTGTTTGCATTTGTAGCACTGCCTATTATCAACTTTAAGAGCCCCTTGACCATTATTGGGTACATTTTGACGATCGTTAAACCTGCTTTGCCCTCTATTGTCGTACGTAGTAGTGTTTCGGTTTTGTGTTTGATTGCTATTCTCTCTACTTCGATTCTGTGTTTGAAAATTATTCGCCTTCATACTGCAAAATATATTAGCTAGGTGCCCGCCAATACGACATGTGTGGCAATACATTTCTCTTAACTTTACTAGACAATTTTCGGCTAAATGGCCTTGTTTTTTTACAAAAAGTTCAACCTAATTTTTGACGTTCCTCTTGGCCGCATTGTGTTCCTCTTTCATGACCGCAAATACTACATTTTTCGCAAAAAGGAGTATTTAATCTTGTCGTACAGTGTGCATAAAAATGTCCTGATTTTTTGCAAAAACTACAAACGCTATCTTCTTTGAGCAAATCGTGTACTAAATTGATTTCGTTTACTTTGCAGCCTATTCATGACTGGATTCTTTCGACAAAATCTACTAACTGACCAATGGAATCGTTTTCCCTTCCGGCTAACATTTGCTCAAGTGATCGGTCTCGCAATCCTTTAATAAAGGCATTTACCCCAAGATCCGTAAAAAAAAAACCTCCATATTATCTAATCCATAGGTTTCTTTTACCAATTCAGTCGCTTCTTTTAATAATTCCTCTATCCTGCTACCAAAAAGGACCAGTGGCTCACTTGGGCCTTGCCTTATCGTCGCCCGGGGATTCATGTGCTCTACGTGCAAAAAACACATTTCGAGTAAATCGAAGTTGAAGTTTGAAACTATTTTTTTCAAAAACTGTACGATAAGGTTTTTTGTGTGTTTCACTATTAATTTTTGAAAGAATACTTATTCGAAGAGTATATTTTCGAATCTTTGATCTAACGCATAAAAGGGTATTTTATGGCTTTAAAAAAAAACCACTTTGCTCTACACGCCATTTCAAACATATTTCGCTGACAATGTAATACATAGAGCAAAGTGACATTACCCAGCCGGACTTTTTCGCATAAAGGAAAAATTCATTAATGTTTTCACCGATGATGTCAAGGGGAAAGTTAGAGTACTTCAAAATTCTAATGACATTGTCATCGAGAAAAGGTGTTATTCATCGCAATTCTAATGACATTGTCATCGAAAAAAGATGTTATTCATCGCAATTCCCATGACATAGTCCGTATTTCATTTTCATTTCGTATCACTCCCGAACGATGACATTTTCTTGCGAAACAGGAGGTATCCACTCCAATTTCGATGACCAACTGGTGACATGTCCTCTCATGACGGCCAATGCCGTTTGTGTGTAAATTTCATTAGAAAGTTGGTGTAGAAACAGGAGGAGTCGCGGCTCTTATGTCATGCTGAAATCATTGATGGTTTCACCGGGACCTTTCCTGCTGGGAAATGCACAAAATACAAACATGAATAAATATATGGATACCCAATAAACACAAAACCGAGGACGATATCGTAACGATATCGAGACGAATTCGAGAAAACCGAATTTCTCGATATCGCGATTTAGGCTCGCGACGATATCGAGACGAGTTCGAGAAGATAGAATTTCTCAATATCGTAATTTTGGTGTCGCGAAGATATCGAGACGACTTCGCGAAAATCCAATTTCTCGATATCGTTATTTTGGCCTCGCGAAGATATCGAGACGAATTCGAGAAAAATCAAAATCTCGATATTGTGATTGTGGACTTGCGAAGATATCGAGACGAATTCGAGAAAAATGAAATTCTCGATATTGCGATTTTGGACTCGCGAAGATATCGAGAAGAGTTCGCGAAAATCCAATTTCTCGATATCGTGATTTTGGGCTCGCGAAGATATCGAGGAGAAACATTTTTAGCCCAATAAATACAAAAACGAAGATTATATCGCCACAAATTTGTTACGAATTTGAGAAAAACGAAATCCTAGAAAGTAGTTTAGTGAACTCGTTTTGAACTCGAAACACATAAGGGAAAAGAAGAAAAATAAGTAGGACCTAATAAACACAAAAACGATAACGAGTTCGAATCGAATTCGAATCGAATTCGTAGAGCGCGAATCGCATTAAACGAATACGAATCGAATTCGATTCGAACTCGTTAACGTTTTTGTGTTTATTTGTTTATTGGGTACGAAACTTTAATTCTCGAAGGTGGCGTAATGGGTAAGCAGACTAGAAACATGACTAGAAATCAAGAGGTTCGGTGTTCAAATCCCACAGCCGGTGGATTCGAAAGCGTGGTTACCAGCAATAGAACCGTTTTTTTTTTTTTTTTTTTTTTTTTTGAAACCGAAAATAGTATTATAATAAGACTGTTATTTGAATTTTACATTAAATATAAAAATTAATGATTTTTTTGCTAATCGTCCGTTAACGATTCGAGAGCGATGAAATTCTCGATTCGCTAGCGATTCGAGTTAAGGCTCGTTAACGATTCGAGAACGATGAAAATCTCGATTCGCTAATGATAAGTGACTCTCTCACGATATCGAAATCGTCTCGATATCGTCTCGAATTATCGTCGCGAAACATTTTTAAGAGAAAAATATTTTGCCTCGATATCGTTACGTTATCGTTGTGTTTATTGGGTATTGGTAACCAGACTTTTTGTTATTATACGAGGGCTGTTATAATATTAGGCGAGTTCCAGAGTTTCGCGGGTTCCTTTTGGATTTGGTTTTTTGTTTTTTAATCTGCTATGTAGATATACTATGCATATTTCTTGAACATATGAGTCGTTCACTGGATAAAGGGATTGAGTCTAATTTGAAGTTTTTGAGATTTAGCGTGGATACACTTCCTTTTATGACTTTTTAAAAATTGTAAAAGAAGCGCCAATAATTAATTTTGAAATTTCAATTTTGAGTTTTGTTGTAAAAACTAATTTTAAAGTCAACGTCAACTGTTCTGTCGTTTTTTTCCATTTCAAATTTTGCGGACTCATTCCCTTTATCCACTGAACGACAAATATGAGGATGTCGTACGAATGCCAATGCTTCGCTATTCTTTCAATACCTATATTTTTAACTTAGACTACTGTTTTACTTAAACAAAAAAACAAAAATTATCAACGATGTTACTCGAAGAAAACCGCATGTAGAGCAAAGTGGCTATCGTCAATTAAAACCTTAACTTTGTACTGAAATTTTGCTCTATACGCCATTGAATGGCGTATAGAGCAAAAGAACACAAAAAAATTGTGTTCCAAGGGATATAGAGCAAACTGGAGATGAATTATCTCAGTAACTAGAAGATATAGCAAAAAATGGATTGCGGATTTAAAAAATTTGGCATTGATAATGGGGGATGGCATCCTTAACTCAAATTCGTTAAAATGGCGTATAGAGCACATGAATCTCCGGGCGACGTTATGTTATCTAAATCTGCCCTTATTTGGTCTAGAGTCCTTGCTTTAGCATAACTTTGTTTTATAAATTCGCAAAATTCGTCTATTGATGAAATTTTTTTCTCCCCAACCCGCTTATGCGCCTTTACAAACAATCTCAGCTTTATGCATTCTATTGCGAGCTCTGTGTCCGCAGGTGAGACTTCTTTCTTCAACAATTGACACCCTTGTATAAATTTATCTACTTCTATTTTAAGCTCTGGGCAAGATGTTCCTGAAAAGATTGGCACTAGCATGTCAACTACCTTTTTCATTTCACTGACTAATGTTCTCATTGAAGACACGTGTATGTGGCTCGGACGATTATATTCTCTGACTGCTTTGGGCTCATTTACTTTTGGAATGTTACCGAAGTGTGGAACTCTCTCTTGTGGACTGTTATCTCTCAAACAATTGTAATTTCTTTGGTTAGCACCAAATTGAAAGGAATGTTCTAAAATAGCTCTCGCGGCAAAAAAAAAATTTGAATCTGAGTTGGTATGTTTGTTCTGCATCAAATCAGTTTTCGGTCTTAACTGATGTGATTGACCTGCTGAGGGTGGAGGCGGGGGTTGGCGGTATTTGTGTGGGTGTTGGCTGTGGAGTCAACGAAGGACTTAATGAATGTTCCCGTGAATATTCTATTTGACTTGGAGTCAGTTTTGAGATATCGATACCAGCTTCTGATAATTCTTTTGATAGTGGTGTTACGTTACCGGTCGCTTTGTTATGTACTGTTAATTCGTTATTGTTAGACATTTGAGGACGACCAACGTTACTATTTTCGTGGTTGGCACAACGTAATCTCTCCTTCAAATGCTCTATTTCTGCTTTTTGTTCAACGATCGTTTGTCTATTTTTTTCAAATAGGTTTAACTGTCCTGCGCTAAAATTTTCTTTTAATAAAAGTTCCCTTAGTCTGTCGTTTTCTAGTTTTTGTTCTTCCAAGGATGTATCTGAACCCGCTTACGCGTCCTTTAATTTTTTGTTCTGTGATTTCAATTATTTATTGCTAAGCTGTAATTTTTCTAATTCTTTTTCAAAAGCGTTACTCTTTTTATCACTTGCGCTTTCTCTTATATGTTCAAGTACTATGTCAAATTTCTGTTGTTGAGTTTTACCTTCTATTTCACTGCGAACTGAATTTAAAAATGATCTTTTCTTATTAACTGAATCTAGCACTTCCCACAATTGTCTAGAATAACTAGCAGCTAAACGTTCATAAGTGAATACTTGTTGCTTTAAACTTTCTATAATTGCGCTATTTCCTTCATTTTGAATTTCAATAAATTAATATGGCTTTTCATGTGCTTACCATCGTGCTTGTGATAGTTAAATTCTGTGTCCGATGCGGCGGCTTCGATGAATAAAAAGTTTATTTCGCGGATAATTTTTCGCGGACAATTTTTCGCGGATTATTTTCGTGGATTATATTTTTTTTCGCGATGAAAAGTACGTTTTACTCTTTAATATAAGATTAAAAGTCCATTTAAAGATTAATTCGCCAAGCATTCTTTATTCTCCAAACAGGGAAACCCATGCGCTCTATAAAAATAGCAATACCCTCGGTGCCTGAACACAATTCCCGGGCTCTGTTAGCAGTGGCTGAACACACATCCAACAGTTAGCAACATTTAATAGTGCAACAAGGCTTACTCTTGCAGAAGAATTTTGATTGAATACCAAGGACTATTTCTCTTTTTAATGTCCCTAAAAGTGCAATACTTCGCGGACGCGATGTTGTACACGTTGGAGGTCAACTACTTTGAGTAGTTGTAAAAACCGGCTGCGGCAATAATGTTGTGAGGATTTTCCGGAATCCTTCACTCGCCTATCGGACCGAATTTTCTAAAGGAAAACGCTTTTTTATTAATTTATAACGATTTAATAATCGAAATCGATCTTAACTGTAAGAACTACTCGTAACTACTTATTGTAAAACGGCTATCAGCAACTGTGAGCAGCTATCTCTTAGTATTAAAATGCACAACTTATATACTAATTATTCTTAACCCAGGTCTGCGCTCTGCAGACGCTGGTGTGTTCTTCGGGAACGGTGTCATGGGCCTGCTGACACATGCTGACCTGTGCAGATGTACTTCCGGGTATCTTGGTCGTTTTGTTCCATGACCAATATCCGATTCAGCATATTCGGTGATTCTACGTCAGTCACCTATGACGCAACGTTGTACTTGGCACGCTTGTACGGTGGTGCGAAATGCCAGCTTGCGTTTTTCGCCGTCTGCCGTCGCTAGCGGTATTGCGTAAGCTACAAGATGAGCTGCTCTGCTGTTTGACTCATAACACCTGCATACAAAAAGGCGCAAAGCCATATGAAAATCGGTTTCTCTCCAACACAGTTGTTTTCTAACGCATGAAACGTTCATGCACTGAGCACTTAAGCGCTTGAGCACTAAAAAAATTACTAAAACGACTTTTTTTTTACAAAATATGCCTTTCTTTTAGTAAAGGTAAAAAAATTATATTTTTAATGAAAAAACCAAAATAAAATAATTCGTTTAACATAAGTGACAAACATATGCAAAGGAAAGGTTATTTAGATTAAAGTACAACTTATCGATAATATTGAATCAACATCAAATGTCACAAAGTGATATTGCGAAATGCCTTTTAAATGAAAAAGCAGCAAACCATTTTGTTGGTAATATTAAAAAAATAATTTAACATTTAAAATAAGAAATTTATTATATTTAACCCTCTAGCATGCAAAATTTAACCGCTGGAAATTTTTTGACGGGGAATTTTTTCTTAAATAATTTTGGTACGTGGAATTCGAATCTGCTTTTGAAATCCAAAAAAAAAAATTTAACTGTCGCCCGCCAGGTGAGAAAATCGAAAGACCGCCCTGAGGCATAAAAAATGCATAGGTGTGAGTTCTTTAGTTTATGGTTTTAATATTTTATATATAGTTTTAATATTATATTTGCCCACATTTTAGATGAAGCGGTGTGGAAGCATTTCCTGACGATTCAGATCCACTTAGTGGTGATTGAGGACAGTTTAGTGGTGATCAAGGTTGTTTTGATGGTCTTCCAGCACAACCTCGTTGCTTGGTCAGTGCTTCTGCTATTTGCTATCTAAAAATTGGCAGCTCGATTGGCTTTTCTTGCTCAGACTTCTTTGTTTGGAGACTAACTTCTTTTTTCCGCTCAGCAAGAATTCGGTGATACAATACATATGCATTTGTAACCGCCATATCAAGCAAGTGATAAAAAAAATCGTGTCATCACATTTGCGGTTTTGGCGCGTATTAATATGATAACGGCCCATTAGGCTATTCATCAAGTCGACACCACCCATGTGAGCGTTATACTCTCTTATAATCTAAAACACTAAATTGAATTGTCCATACGTTTTATTCATATAAAAAGGAAAGTGTGGTATTCGTTTCTTTACCTGTGGGCAATCGATCTCAATGAAAAACGTTTTTGACCTATCGTACCGTGCAGTTTTGGCAGGTCCTTGGTCAGAGCTGGATGTTCGTAGAAACGGCTTAATGCCAACATAAGTTGAGAGCAAGCGCACACACTTACTGTTTTTCCATAAGACCACATTGATATCAACCCGCTTTACGTTCGCCATATATTCTACGGAATATCCCCTGGGCTCGTTTTTCAGCGCTTTTTCTAATGAGAGCTTGCAATTTGCAAATCGATTGGAGCGAACAGTACCCAAAGCATATATGCCTCTTGAGCGCAGGTATCCCAGCAACGCGATCGAAGTATAAAAATTATCAAAATAAATTATATAGTTCTTGAAATCTGGCACACTTTGAGACAAACGCACTACAGGATTGGCTGTTGCACCCAAATTGGGTGTGTTTGGCAATACAACGTTGTCACCCGCTCCATTGTAGATCTCGAACTTTTATGCGAAACCATTCGAATCACAAAGCACGAACAACTTAATTCCCCACTTATGGGGTTTGGCGGGCATGTACTGGCGTAAATGGTGTTTGGCCTTTGTGCTGCACATCTGTTTGTCTAAACATAAGCGTCCTGTTTTTGGAATTGAGTCAAACGCCTTGTTCAGATCTTTTGCAAATTTGCGAATACGAAAAATCGGGTCGTAGCCAGGCTCGCCTTTACGACACCGTTTCGCCTCATTGTGGAAACACAGATATTTCTTGATAGCATAGAATTGTATCCACGGCATTGTTCTCTGAATCGGAAAGAATGCATTCTTGCCCCAATAGGATTCCAGATTGGAGTATTTGTATACCGACATATACAAAATAATGCCCAAGTATTGAAGTATATCGTTGGAATTTACTGAAAACCGTGGATCTTCAGCTACAGCTGCTCGATTCGTCTCTTCAACAATGATTTTAATTATGCCATCATTGAAAAAATACCGAAACAGTTGAAACGGACTCCGCAGGTCTTTTATTTCATCAGGTAAAGACGAATCACCACGGAATGCTACTTGGTTTACATGGTATTGGAGCGGCTTTTTGCGCCACATGATTTTTTGAAAACATTTTTCAATTTCTTCCGCTGGAAATAAAAAGGAATTAAAAAAGAAAGATATTGTGATAGATTTACCTGTTCCAACGAGTCCGCCATTATCTGGTGTAAACGATGGGCCTTCTGGTTCAATAGTTGACAATGGAGATCGCGGGCGTTTTTTTGAGTTTGTAACCAAGGTTGTAGCTTCTTCGCTTTGCGTGACAATTTCGTTGAGTGTGAAATTGAGAGTCGATGAAAGAAATGCATCACTGGTTTCTCCAGCATCCATTTCATATAATGCAGCATTGATACCATCATTCATCTCAGCTTCAATTTCATCCGGTATATAATTCGGATCGACAAAGGAATCATCACTGTCATAATCAGTATCAGCATCGAATTGGACGGTTTCCAGGAATTCAACAATTTCTTCGTGTGACATTTTACCCAAATTGTATTTTGAGTTATGCTGAGACATTTCTTGTTTAAGAAATGTATGAAAAACGGGGAAAAACGCATTTAAACGCAATAAAACCGTAAGAAACACATGGTAAACAATCCAATGAAAAAAGTTATTTTTTATAAAAAAAGTTCGCTCAAACGTAAATGACCGCCCCGAGGCGGGTATCACATTTCACAAATTTCTCGCCAACAAAATATCTTTATGTTATAAACTAATGATTTATTAGAAAAATAAAGGTTCAACTTACTCAGAAAAAATTGGTCCACACGAATCGCTAAAAAAAAACAAAAGTATGCTTGCTTGAAAAAAATTAATTTCGACGAAAAGATATTGCGTGCAAATTTCTCGGTTACTCGCATTCAAATAACTGTAAAAGCTCAACCAAACGTCACACAGGCTTCAGTGATCGCTCAAAATGTGCTCAGAGACTTGGCAGATGCTAATAAGCATATACATACAAATATAATTACAGATTTGCTGCCATTTAGCTTTAATAGATGACCGCCCGAGGGCGGATTTACATGCTAGAAGGTTAAGTATAAAATTTATTTTATTTCGTTACACATTTTCATCAACAATGCCACCAAGTTCCCAATTGTATCGGAACAACTTATTGCCGGTGAATAGTGCAATATCTAATAAATTAGGCTGGGGATCCTCAAAAATTGTTATGCCTTTCAAGGGCTCCGCGTCCGAAAAAGTTTGGGGACACCTGGGGTGGAGCTTACAGCTAAAAACAAACTTATCTTTAGGAACAAATTGGACAAATTTTTGAGTGTTTTTAATTGGTACAACATATTTGCGTCACAAAAAAAATGTGCTGCAGAGAAGCCGATTTTCATTTGGTTTTGCGCCTTTTAGTATTCAGGATATCTCACTTCAAATGCTCTGTGTCGGAAACTCCTTGAAAATACACACATTTTTTAATGTTTTTCAAACATATTTCCATGGTATACAATTTTTTGTATAATTAGTTATTTTTCTAGATCCGGCTCTATCTACAAATTGCAATTACTTACCTTAAATCTGAATTTTCGAACACTTTTTTTTGAGTGTATACTATTTTTCGATTTTTGTTTTTATCCTTATTTATTTTCAAACGAATCAAACAAAAACTTTCCGATTATCTGAAGGCGTTTTTGAGATATAAAATTATAAATAAATGGGAAATATTGAAAAAATCTAAATTTTTCGATTTTCAAATTACAATAATAACAACAAAACAGATAGTTTCTCTCCTATATTTCATCGGGAGTTATGAATGGCTATCAGCTTTCGATATGAGGTCCAATGACTGAAATCTCAGATCAACTTTGTCACGTTTCTCGTGGCCTGCAGACATGCAGTAAATTTAAAAAATTTATTAATATTGTATATTTTGTATAATTTTTCCTGCTCTTCTTCTGCTTGTCTACGAATTTCTGCTCAATTTTTGTCTTACCCCCCTATTATGAATTCATACGATACACGATAAACGCTTGCATTCTGTTATGCCATATTACGAATTGAAATTTATCGTATTATATCTGACAGTTAGCGTTTATCGTATATCGTTAATATATGGTATTGCGATACGATACGTACCGTATCAGCTGTTCAATTTTAAACGCATGCAAGCGGATGAAAAATTGTGTACGATACGCAGAAAAATATTGAAATTGTAAAATTTTTTACTCTTTACAAACAAATTTTAATAAAAAACAAGTTAAACAGTTTACATCGGCTAAGCCAATTGCACACATACCTTTTCCTCAGCCTAAAATATGTTAAAACATTAATTTTACAAAAAATTCCTGCCGTTTTCGTTGTTCTATGTTAGCTTGGATATCTATTTATACCTTATATATACTTCGATTTAGCTTCTAAAACTCGAGATTATTATTAAGCACAAAATTTTCGCGGATGGTGGGCATGGTCAAGTTTTAACCGTTGGAGGACATTTTTTCTAACTGCGAAATACTCAATTCAAAATAGTGAAAATCAAATTTTTGCGAATTTCGCGAATGGTGGTCTTGGTCAAATTTTAACCGTTAGAGGACATTTTGTCTAGCTGCGAAAACCTCAATTCAAAATAGTGAAAATCAAATTTTTGCGAATTTCGCGATTGGTGGTCTTGGTCAAATTTTAACCGTTAGAGGACATTTTGTCTATTATTAAAAAGGCAATCGATGTTGAGGTAAACATTTGGATTTTAATTTTTATTTTTGAAATTCAACTGACACCTCTTTTGAAAATATGTGTTATAATTTGACAATAACAGCTGTTTTCAAAAAAAAAGTAAACATACATCACTGACACTAACACAATTGCAAATCTATCGGGCGTGTAAAAACGATAATATCAAAACTGATTTCATACGATACGCTTCCAAGCGTTTATCGTCTATCGTATAGAAATTCATAATAGGGGGGTTAATCTTGTTTTTCTTCTTTAAAATTTTCTCTAAGTGTATCCATTGCGCTTTTTCTTTGCTGCACCCCAAACAATGTAATACTCGGATGTTGCCTAATGGATCTTTGAATTGCCATATTCAGAGCGTATTCCACTGATTCAATGGCGTCTTACCAACGTTTCCCTGCGTCCACCTCAAAAAGTTTGGCTTTCACTGGCGCTAAATTCCTATTAACCCTTTTGATTTGTCCGTTCGCTTATGGCTATCCGTGCATTTCTTGCTTCTAGAAAATCTGTAACCTCAACTGATGTAAAAGCACTTCTTTTATCTGATACTTAGGCCTGATGAACGACCAAAATTATTCTTTTAAAGCTTTGATAACTTCATCCGTTCTGGTTGTTTTTGCTTAATATAGCCGAACATTTATTTCAGTGCGTTTACTATCTCATATATGTGTCTCTTTCCTTTTCCAGAATCAACTGGTCGATAGTGATCAAAATGTAAAATTTCGAAAGGCTTGCTATCTTTGAGGTTGTTATCCAAAATTCCTTCTTCACGACCATGCTTTGCGGAGTAACAGATACATTTGAAACAGTTAGCAATAGCATTTGATACTTTTTGTCTTACTTTAGGGAACCAATATTTTTTATAATGAGTTCTGTTGTCTTTTCTATCCCTACATGTCCTTATTCGTCATTGTATTTTAAAATGACATGGCTTTTCGTAATAGAGCCCTGCATGAAAACATTCACTTTGCGAATAACTTCAGTACTCTTTGCACCAGTACTCATATTCAGAGTAAAAATACTCAATGAATGAAACGTTAAATGCATTCATGTGCTTTGACTATAGAGTGGTTCAATCTCGCTCTCTGGAGTACAAAGTGTTCTTCATTCGAAAATTGGTTATTACTTCATTCTTTTTGTTCGGTATTCGAGTATTTTAAAAGCGTTCGAAACCAAGCATTAAATCGAAAAATACGGGTTGCTCATTTAAACTCTTGAGTTTTTATACCCGACACACTCTGTGTCGACGGTATATTGCGTTTGTGTGGTTGTGTGTAACACCCAGAACCAGTCGAGATAGACCATACAAAATATATATGGAAATGATCAGTATCACCAGGAGATTCGATTTAGCCATGTCCGTCTGTCTGTCTGTCCGTCTGTCTGTCCGTCCGTCTGTCTGTTTGTATACAGTTTTCTTATCGAAGGAGTTGAGCTATCTTGACGAAATTTGGTGTGCTCACTCACGAAGACATGAGTAAGAACAAGTTCGCGAATGGACCCGATCGGACCATTTTTAGGGGTACCTCCAGTACTAAGGTCTGTTATGAAAATCACAAAAACTGCTCTAAAAGCGTAGTTTTTTAACATATTATATTTTGATGAAATTTGATATTTGAACATGTTTCAAGGCAAATAATGTGATTTTCAAGAAATGGAAAAGTGGCCGTGGCAGAAGGGCGTTTTTCGAAAATTGTCCCCTACACCCGAAATTCAAATGGGACTTGAACGAAATTTGGCACTTATGCTTCCTATGTAGCCATAAACATGCTCCCAAAACAATTCCTTGGTCGATCCATTATTAAGGGTACCTCCAGTACTAGGGTCTGTCACAAAAATTCCAAAACTGCCTCAAAATCGGAATTTTTCGAAATATTTCAATGAAACTTAGAATTTGAGTGTATATTTAAGCCTACGATTAGAATTTCAAAAAAATGGAAAAGTGGGCGTGGAAAAGGGGCGGTTTTCATAAAGAAATTTAACAAAAGTCGGTATATGGTGCCTCTAATGGCCTTAAAAACCTCTTGAATATTCTAACTTAGTGGTCCTATTTTTTGGGCGTGGTTCAAAAATTATTTAAACATTTGTCTCTGTGTCGGGTATTTTATTGTCAGGCTCGCCTGACTATAACACCCTTACTTGTTATTGTTGAGTCTATGATACGCAAAATTCATATTTTGTTATATAATTTGTTTTTTCGAAATGGAAGTGGATGAAGTAAGTATATAAAACAAAAGGTTTATTGTATTTATTCAAAATTAAAATATTTTTAGAATTTAAATCAATCAGCGAACGAACAGACAGAGGCGCAGCAAGGTTTGGGAATCCTTTTCCATAATAGTGGATAAAGATGGCCATGGAAGAAACTTTGTAAGTTGCAATAAATGCAAGAAAGTTTTAAAATATAATGGATCTACATCAAATCTTGTGAATCATAAGTGCTGGTTGAAAGAAGAAGAGACTACGAGTGTTGAATAAGACGATGATTCGAAAAAAGCCGTTACGAAGAAAGTAACAAAGTGGATTATAAAAAATTGTAGGCCAATTTTAAAGCAATTATTAATGATTGGAAACAGGCGCGGCGAAACACCAAAAATCGGAGTGAGTAGTAGTCATGGCACCATGCGACAGAGTAAAAAATTTTTTTTACTTCATTTATTATAGCAATACAATTTGTTAAATACATTTAAAAAAATGTTCTCCTTAGTTAATAAAAAAGAAAAAAATAGAAATCCTTACTGTGGTACAGTATAACTCATATAACTGAATTTCTAATAGAATATGAGTGAAAATTTCTCAAGTGGGCCACATTTTTTTCGATGGTCGGATTTTCGACTTTTTTAAATCAAAATAACCAGTAATAAATACAATTTGAGCAGTTTTGTGAAATTCGAATTTTATACCTATGACACTCTGTGTCGAGGATATAATGCATTTGTGTGGTTGTGTGTAACACCCAGAACCAGTCGAGATAGACTATACCAAATATATATATTTACAAACATGTCCTAATATAATCTCCTGGAGCCGCTGATTATTTCCATACCAATTTCTAATGGGATATCTCGACTTTAATTCAAAAAATCCGTAATTTTGGAAATATGATTAATGATTATTCAAAAAGTCCGAAATCTGGGGAATATGATTTTGGATTTTTTTTTTAAAATCACAATTTTGCTTTTCATAAATCTATATATATAAAAATGAATTTCTGTATGTACGTTTGGAATAGACACCTAAACCGCTGAACCGATTTGCATGAAATTTGAACCACGTTATTTTCTCATAAAGGCGCAAAACGTAGGCAATATTTTTTTTATTATGGTCATTCTTTATGGTGGCCACCATTCAAATTTTTCTTAAATTTTGCGTTTTCTCGACAAAGTCAAGTCCATTTTTTTTTAAAGTTACTAAAAGTTACTGCACAAATATCAGGGCTGGTTCGTGCATCAGAAATGTTTGCAAAATTTGGCAAAAAAAGGTTATATTTGAGAAATTTCAAAATGGCTGTTATTTGAAAGCTATTGATTTAAATTTCAAGATGTGTTGTTGGATTGCGTATTTATAGTGCTCTCTTACGGTAAAAATTTGACCATGGCCACAATTCGCGAAATTGAAAAAATTTTAATATTCAGTTTTCCTGAATATGTTGCATACATTTTTTTCAAAAGTTGGTAAAAGTTTTTTGTATCTTACTCTTTTTGTGTATTTAGTATATAGTGGTTTCTTACGGTCACCATTTGACCATGGACACAATTCGCGAAATTCGAAAAATTTTAAATTTCACTATTTTGGATTGTGTATTTAGCATCCGAATATAGTGATCTCTTACGTTGAAAATTTGACCATGGACACAATTCGCGAAATTCGCAAAAAATTTTCATTTTCACTATTTTTGATTCTGTATTTACCATCCAATTAAAGTGCTCCCTTACGGTTAAAATTTGACCATTCGCGAAATTCGCAAAAAATTTTCATTTTCACTATTTTTGATTCTGTATTTACCATCCAATTAAAGTGCTCTCTTACGGTTAAAATTTTACCATGGATATAAATCGCGAAATTCGCAAAATTATCAATTTCACCATTTCGGATTGTGTATTTAGCATCCAAGTATAGTGCTCTCTTACGGTTAGAATGTGACCATGGAAATAATTCGGCAAATTCGCAACATTTTAAATTTCACTATATTGGATTATGTATTTATCCAATTTAATTGCTTTTTAACGGTTACAATTTGGCCATGGACATAATTCGCAAAATTCGCAACATTTTAAATTTCACTATTTTGAATAGTGTATTTAGCTTTCTTACGGTTAAAGCTTTGTAAAAGTTATTTGTATCTCACTCTTTTTTATAGAAATTCAAATCAAAATTTTAACAAAATAAATTTGAGAGAAAGATAATTTTGCTTTTACATAACTATAACATTTGTTTCCGGAAAAAATTTTCTAAAAATAAAATATTTCTTCGCTGCGTTTATATAAAAAAAAACATGCCCCCAAAACGGGCATCACTTGCTTCAACTAGCAGAGAAGCAAGATCAACTAAGCGATTGCGAGCTTCGCAAACCCCTGTTGAACGAACGATCAGTAATGAAAGGATGCGCTCTGGAATTTCTCAGCTACGTGAATCAGATCGGCAGAGCATCGTTTGGAAAGACTTGATGCAAACCGTTCCAGAAATCAGAGATTCCAAACAATATGTCAACGGAGACTTTTAAAGCAATTTTTGGAATCGATGCGGACGACTTTTTTAACGAATTTTAACAAATAAATTAATTTCAATTCTATGATAAGTGTTTTAAATTCTTTAGATCCATTAGCATACAGAAATTTAGCCTACAGGGAAGGAGGAGAGTACGCGATCAGAAATATCGTAACCAGCAATGAAGAGCTCATCTAGGTTTTAAATTTTCTGTGGCATTGTTTTCCTCACAAGGAAATGAAATCAAATATGAAAAATGTGGAAAATAAGTTATGTCAGTCTTGATGTATGTAAGTCTTTGAAATTTACTTTCAACTGGAGGCGTTGCAACGCCAGCCGGGTCTGCTAGTATTTTTATATTTTCAATCCGAATTTTTTGAATTTGAATTATCAATTTTTCACTATTCAGAAATTTTATGTTTCCATTTTGTGATTTATTTTTATTCAACAATCAAGAATAAAATAATTAAAATTTTTGGCCAATCAGTAATTAGTCCCTATAATATTGCTGAAAATATTCTTACTGCCGATCCCTGCATATAACACACAATATAAAAAAATCGAAGCTTATATCGAAGCTCTTTGGTTGTTTGTTGTATGTTCGTTTACGTTTCGGCATTGTGGACGCTTGTACAGTAAAATGTAGCTCTTTATTTTTTTAAGAAGATTTTGAGTAAGTTTCGGAGTGGGTAATTACCTATACCCTAAAAATCGGACTGGGTAGTAGTCCCATACTACCCACACCTTTCGCCGGGCCTGATTGGAAATGTGTATGGTTCCAATGTGGATGTGCAAAACGTTCTGCCACATCCAACAACTGTTTCCAGAAATATTGGAAAATTGTAAGAAACGTGTTTCAAAAGCACACGAGAAATAATACTTCAATTAAAGAACAAGAATTCAGTATAAATTGTGATCTTTGGACTGATAGTTACATAAAACAAACATATGTTAAGTTAAGTTGCTCGGGCTCAAATCTATGGAAGGCTAACGTTGCACGGGTCAGTACAGCTTATTGAAATAAAAATAAAACAACTAAAACAAAAAACAAAACTCTGATGTAAACGCAAAAATTGTAACTCTTAAAAAACTTTTTTTTCATAGTACATATGGGCATTTCCAGGTCATCGTACGTGACATTAGATTATTAGATTATATTTTCTTTGCTCATGAATCTACTTAATTGTTGTTGTAACAATAATTTGAGAGCAGAAATTTAATGACACAAATTGATGAAGTTAGTCGTTTGAAGCAAAGAATTAGTTGCTTAAAATTGCTTAAATTGAGTCAAAGAGATAATTAAAATAAAGCCGTTCTTTTTTCTCTTTCAAATCGTAACAGGCTGGAAGTGATTCCAGATAATAAAATTATTATATATTTGCTTTCCATAGCCTATGTTAGATAAATTTTCCAGCATTTTAATTTTTTTAGTCGTGGTTAACATATTCCTGGAAATGCCCATATGTAAATAGTCATATTTTTCATAAAAATTTCATTTTAACTTTCATACCCGACACACCCTGTGTCCCAGAACCAGTCAAGATAGACCACACAAAATATATATATAAATGATCAGCGTCACCAGGAGATTCGATTTAGACATGTCTGTCTGTCCGTCTGTCTGTCTGTCCGTCTGTCTGTCTGTATACAGTTATCTTATCGAAGGGGAGTTGAGCTATCTTGATGAAATTTGGTATGCGTGCTCACGGCAACATGAGTAAGAACAAGTTCGAGAATGGACCCGATCGGACCATTTTTAGGGGTACTTCCAGTACTAGGGTCTGTTACGAAAATCACAAAAACTGCTCTAAAATCGAAGTTTTTCAAGGTATTTTGATGAAATTTGATATTTGAACATGTCCAAAGGCGAGTAATATTATTTCCAAAAATTGGAACAGTAGGCGTTTCCGAAAGGCGGTTTTCGAAAATTGTCTCATACACCCGAAATTCAAATGGGACTTGAAACAAATTTGGCACTTATGCTTCCTTTGTAGCCTTAAACATCCTTCCAAAAAATTTTCTTGATCGGTCCATAATTAAGGGTACCTCCAGTACTAGGTTCTGTCACAAAAATCCCAAAACTGCCTTAAAATCGGACTTTTTCGAAAAGTTTTAATGAAACTTAACATTTGAGCGTATATTTAAGCCTCCGATTATAGTTCAGTAAAAATTGGAAAAGTGGGCGTGGTAAAGGGGCAGTTTTCATAAAGAAATTTATCAAAAGTCGGTATATGGGGCCGCTTTTGGCCTTAAACACTTCTTGATATTAAAAAATATTTGAACATATGTGTCTGGGTCGGGTATTCTATTGTCAGGCTCGCCTGACTATAACACCCTTACTTGTTTATCTTTTTATTTGTTACATAAAATGCATAAAATAATATTTATTTTGTCAAAATGAACTCAAAAAGGAGTTCATAGGTAATGGCGGTATAGGCTGTCCTGGTTGTCTGTACGTACGTCTGTCGTTATCGTTCCTTCTACAATTATCAAATTTTATTTAATAAAAAATATACTGCGGAAAAAAGGTTCCGAAAATTATAATTGCTTTTTTTAAAAAGTCGTTAAAATAAAATTTATTTCGAAAAAAAAATTCTGGTTCATGAGTTTAAAGTTTCAAGGCGATCGGTTGGGTAATTTGGTCTGCAGGAACGTTTGCATCAAAATGCTTTTCAGAGCCGAGAAAATTGTTTAGCGCACGTCCGCGATTGTAACCTTTACTTTTTTTAATGTTAGGAATCGCGGTCTGATTTTTTTTTAAATTTCTTAGTAGGTTTAACTGTCGAATTATACAGAAAAAAACGCATTTTCAAAATTTGTTACACCGGAGCAACCCCTTAAGGCAAAAGTTACTTTTATTTTCAAAATTTAATGCCTTTTTTCTCTGTGGCGTCGTTTGTGGTTTATTTATATTGATAACATGTTAATTTCTTTCAGGCTAAAAAATTTTCGAAAAAATGCATAGTATGATTTCGGATTTCGGCTGCGAATTGCATGACAGAACAATCATAGTCACTGATAGAGGCGCTAACATGAAGAAAGCCTTTGAAAATTATCAGCACATTCCTTGCATTTGCCATTTTAAATAACACTCTGCAAAAATCTTTTAAAGAAGTGCACGAGCTTACAGAACTCATTAACAGTTCTACAAAACTGGTTAATTTCTTTAAAAAATCTGGGCTAAATGCCAATTCGACAACATCCTTACATGCCCAACTCGTTGGAATTCAGTTTACTATATGCTGGCATCTATAGGAATTAGCTTACAGCTAAAAACAAACTTATCTGTAGGAACAAATTGGTGAAATATTTGAGAGATTTCTAATTGGTAAAACATATTTGCGTTACAAAAAAAAAACTGTGCTGGAGAGAAACCGTTTTCATTTGGTTTTGCGCCTTTTAGTATTCAGGATATCTCACTTCAAATGCTCTGTGTCGGAAACTTCTTGGAAATAAAAATTTTTTTTTTATGTTTCTCAAACGTAATTGAATGGTCTACATTTTTGTGTATAATTAGCTATTTTTTTTTTAGATCCGGCTATATCTACAAATTGCAATTACTTATTTAAAATGCGAATTGTCGAACATTTTTTATGTGTAAACATCTATACGCTCCATAGAGCAAAATCATATTCCGATACTATCATAAAAACTCCATATAAAAAAAAATAAGACGTTTTTGATTGGGCAAGAACGACTCTGTGTGAAAATCCGTGTGTCGTATGTTCGTTTGTATTGGTGCCTACTTCCCTGTGGGAACGAAGACAGTTAGTTCAATAAAAAAGTTAGTTTTTCAATCAGTTGGAAAACAAACTGTTCTAAAACTAACTGAAATTATATGCAGTCAACAGTCAGTTTGTGACTAAAATGAGGAAGAAAAAGAAGAAGAAGAAATACTACTTTGATTTTTAATGTAATTTTTTTTAATGCAATTTGAAATAAAGTAATTTTCAACTGGTTGAAAAGATATGCAGAACTGGACAATTGACTTACTCGTAGGACACCGTAATGCTAAAAAGGTTAGTTCGCTTAATACAAAAAAGTCAGAATTACAACTAGCTGTCACTGAGAATCAACTAATTTTAAATTAGTTTAAAATTAGTTGAAATTCCTATCGGGTTGCTACATTTTATATAGGGCTGCCCAAAACAAAATCGAAGAGCGCCAAAAAATATCAAAAAACCAGCCAAATTCATTAAAAAAGAACCAAAGTAGTTTTCTTTAGTAATATGTTATATTTTCATCTTTTATATTTCTTTGAACAGTAAATTATAAATGAAGACATGAGTGGATGAAGGTGTTATGATATATGAATGTATATTTCGGAGATCTAAATTACGTGCAAAATAACAAGCGAAAAAGAAGGGTGCGCTAAAATTCGGTCGCAGACGATTAAAAATACGATCTTTCTCACATTTGCTTATTTTGTGATTGCATTTTACAGTCAGAAATACTTTAGCAAACGATCAATCACGAGAACATTGACTTCGTACGTACTTTGACACGAACGGTGTTTTTGTAGGTTCGCAGTGTGTATTGATAAGCTCAGAAATTGCAACCATGCCGCGATTAGTTGTTAAAAAGAGCGTATTTTAATCGTTCTCCGCACCCTGCGAAAAATAAATAATTCCAATAAAAAAGGGCCAATGCGCCACTAGGTAAAAACCTTAAATTTCGGCACTAAAAAGCCAAATGTGGCAGCCCTGGTTTTATATTGATACAGCTGATTCACATTTGCAAAGGAAAAACAAACTACATTTAAAGTTGGAATTTTAAACGTAACACGTTAGAGCCTAGACTGAGATAGGCAGTAAGTAACGCGTCCACAAGAAATACGTGCAAATTGAAAAGTACTTCGAAGTAAATACTTTACTTTCGCTCATACTGAGATGTCAAGTAATCAAGTGCGCTGGGTTGCATGCGACTTTCCTGGTTTACTTCGCCATAGAAATGAGAATGTCAATCTTTTATGCGAAGTAAATGCCAGAACAGCTGATTGCGGCACATTTTTCAAAGTAAATACTGACACCGACTTCGAAGGTGTTAAATTATTGGCAAACTTTAAAGAATTAAGGGAGCGTTAATATAGTTGTCTCTCTCACACTTCCCAGCAAAGAAAGTACGCATATTAAAGTAGTTCAAAACCCGTAGCGATACGCATATTCTCTTAGTCAAACGTAAATGGGCGAATAGAGATTTATACTTGATTGTTTTGTATGCATGTAGCAGCGCTCTCGCTCTAACTTGTATGATATCTATATTTGGTCATCTCTTTTCAACTCATGGTGGCTAAACATTATTGACATATTAAACACGGATTATATGCGTATTTAATGTGCCCAATGCGGGTATTGAAGAATTGTATTGCATGCATTATACGAGTTTTTAAGAAATGTATTTCGCGTATGAAATGCGTATTATATATGTACAATACGCGTATTGAAGAAATATTTTATGCATAATATAAGCGTATTAAATCCACATTATACCTTCTCACCATATGTGTATATAAAAATTTCAAAGAATGCAATTTAATTGTTTTTTTTTTATTTCAAAATATAATAAAAAATATTTAAATACATAACAAAATAAGCATGTTATTTCAATAGTTAAAGTAAAAAAAATTCGTATTCTATTTTTATATTATATGCTATCACAATTTTCAAGGATTATTTCGTTTTTAGGTCTTCTTAAATTTGTTTTTATGAGAAAAAGTTGTAAATAATGGTTAAATATCACAGCCTTTTTTCAATATTAAATGATTGGCATGTTTTCAGACTTATGTTTTACATAACTTCATTTTTACTTATATATTAAATTACAAAAAGTTTACGTAAATAAAAAGTTCAGTTCATTTTATTTTTAAAGAAAAAAGTGAAGGAAAAAAAGCAAATTCTTCATGTCAAATAAAAAAAGTTAAAAACTTAAAACAAGAAAAAACAACAAAGTCTACGGGGAAAAAAAAAATTCAAAAACTTACATACTAAAATATAAAAGAAAAACCCAACTTCTAACGGGAAAATAAAACATTTAAAAACTAATATACTGCTGTAGTAATATAAGGTGCATCCATTCAATCGGCTTCTACCAATTTGGACTGATCCTTCAATTTTCTTTGTTTGAACCGGTTGTGCGCCAAATCAATGGACTTCCTAACTTGGGACTCGAATTCCTTTGTTTCCAAGTTGCAGTACACATCTTTAAAGATAATTTTTTATAAGAGAGAAAAATTTATGTTTTGTGTTTTTCGAGTCTGCTGCGTTGAAAATATTTCAAGTAATGAAATGGTTCGGAATTGTAACTTTTATTTCAATCGCTTTATTTGTATATTGCTCTATACGTATTTCGGCAAATTCGTTTCCGCCTACATCAGGATGAATTAGGAATCATCGAATTCGCCGAAATACTTATAGAGCAATATACAAATAAAGCGATTGAAATAAAAGTTACAATTCCGAACCATTTCATTACTTGAGAAAAATTTAATTGTGTTAAGCAAAAACTCACCACGCAACACAATTCCAAACAATTTGTACTTTTTCAGAATTTTCTTGCCGCATCGTCCATCCCAATTATATAAATCCACAATCTCATCTGTTATCAGTCTCCTGAAGAGCATATCTAGGGGTTGGTTTCCCTTTTTACTTATTAAGTAAGTTTTCTAAAATAAAAATAAAAAAAGGTTGCATTTTATGAAAAAATTATAGAACTCAAAACTTTTTTAAAGTGAAACAAAGATTGTATTTTGAAATTTGGTAATTTTGAATTTTTGAAAGTTACCATTGCAGCTTCGTTGGCTTTGTCTTTGAGTTTTTCTTCTAGTTGCTCTGCTTCGCAAAGCGCTGACAGTGGCAGAAAACCTCCCATTTCCTCCTCAAGCTGCGAAAGCCCTTCTCCAAACAATTTTTTCACAGTTTTAAATGTTTCCTTTGATATTACCAAGTTTTCGCGTAGAATTTTGTCAAGGTCTCGTTGCCGATCACAAAACGTTTGCACACTGTTAAGCTGCTCCTGCATGCGTTTCTGGTTCTCTATTATATTACAGAGTAAGCTTGTGATTTCTGGAAAAATCGTAATTGTTAAGTGATAGTTTAAACAATATTCTAAAGAAAGGTATAGTACCGTGTTGGCTGGAGTGCTTATGCGTAGAAGACTGAACAGTGTTTGTGGGCGCGTTTATATTAAGTATATTAAAATTAGACGTCGGAATATTTTCTGAAGAAAAGAAAGAATTTATTAGTTTGTTATATTTAGAAATATTATAATAAAATTACGAAACGAAATACAAAAATTCCGAAGTAACCTAAGAAAATATCAATTTATAAAATCATTGACTTACCTCTATTAGCATACGGCATGGATACTTCAAAGCATCTTTTTTTGATGGGAAAGCTTTTGTCATCTCCGGAAGCCATTGCGGATGTTAAGTCTAGTTGAAAGCATGAAAGACCTGATGTAATATTGGAATCAACAAAAATTCTTTATTTTGCATATTGGCGGAAAAATATTTGTATGATATATCATCTTCTAGAAAAACCTTCATATTTTCCTTCAATCTACTTCCAATTGAAATTCCTAAGGCATTTAATGAATTTACAGGGTATTCGAAAAAGCTTCTGCTATGTTGAAAAGGATACCCCCAAACTGTTCTTCTACCATCCTTTGAGCCCACAGATACTACTTTTATTGGGCCAATGTTTTTTATGCAACAGAACGAATCTTTTTCTTTTACAAAATCTACATAAAAACGAAAACGTGAATTAGAGGTCGTTGCGAATTCCTCATTAGTATCTATTTCATTACTTCTATAAAATATTTGTTGAAGCACCTGATTTGGTTTGCGAATAATTTTTTTTAAATATTGCATATGATTTTCGAATTTATAGGCGGAAAAATTATCAAGTGGCCCATAAAGCTTTACGCACTCAGTTAAATGTAGCAACCCATGTACGTTGAAACTAACTAGATGATCTCCAAAAATATTTCCAAAGGAGTGAACAAACTCTTCCAAAATCTCTTGGGCAACTTTTAGTTCGGACATATGAGTTTTCGGACAACACAGAAGCCTTATTGCAGTATGCAATAACAAGAAGTTATTGTATAAAATTTCACTTATATTATCTTTGAGAACATAAATTCCACTGTATAGTAAAAATTGCCTAAATTCTGTTGCTTTCCATATATTAACATCCTTCAAAGAACGGCAAGACCTACCAAAATCAGATGGAACTGAATTAGACAAAATCAAAAGTTTTTCATCCATTCGGTCTATGTCAGTTTTTTTTAAGGCTAAAAGCAACCACTTTTTTGTTACTCCAAGATCAATTAAATGCATCGCATCAATTGGAAACTGTGTAACCATTTTAACATCTATACTTTCTAAGATATTACAAACATTTTTAAATGAATTTGTGTGATGACTTTGATCCTGCCTTAAGGTGAAGTTTTCATCTGTTCTGGATTCAGCGACAATTTTTGAAAAACAAACTCTATTTTGTGTGTATGTACCTTTTTGAAAACATTTTGGACAACTATTTTTACCGGTGTGAGATTGAACGCCTGTCACAAAAGCACGTGCTGGTGCATCACATGTGAAAAGTCTTAATGAAAATTTTTTAAAAAGGGAGTCTCCCATTTTTACACCACTTTCTTGTAGACTTTTTACTTCTTCAACGAACTCTGTTAAAAAATCATTTGGACATTTAGGTTTACCTATTCCAGAAAAACACCCTATAATGAACGGCTTAATGTTTGAAAAACCTACAACGGAACCTAAAATTGGCCATAGTGTTCTACGTGAATTTTTAAACAATGCTAGCCCATCTATACCAATATCTAAATGAATTTCATTTACATTCCGTAAAGAATCGTAAATTCTAGCGAAAAAGTGGTTTTGTATGCCGTAATAGCAGAATTCGCCAGGTTCCATTTGTCTAATGTTTGGCATTCTTTGTGAATGTCCCCCTAGCAGAGTTTTTGCGGTAGAAGGTAGGCCAGAAACACCTGCTTTGGCCAATGATTTTAAAAGGTCAGTGGTATGTGCATGAGGCACATTATTCCGTATAGCCCATTTTTTAACTTCATCCCGTATTGTGCTACTTTTTTCTTCTACTGTTTCCCCTAAATTTTCTAAATTATACAAATCCTGTGCTGTAAATTCCTGTTCATCGTAGCTTCCTCCTGTTGCTCTATTCTCTTCTGTTGCCACGTTCTCCTCTTCTGTTACTACGTTCTGCTCTTCTGACAAATTTATTTCATCTTCTGGCCGACAATTCTCCTTTTCGTACTTCTTCTTTAGCTTCCATTTGTAACAATATAAAGTACTTCTCTTCATGGCACTTACTTGTTGCTGCCTAAAATAATTTATGGAAGAAATTATTTAAAATATTGTATTTTTATTGATTAAGTTAAAACATTCACTTACTTTAAAATTTAATGTGCTCTTGAACGCGTGGCTTTTGATGAATGTATACTATTTTAGAGATGTAAGATCAGGATTTTTTTTTTCGTAAGTAAGTACTTGGTATTAACACAAAAAGTACTCGGTGCTTGCAAAAAATATTCGTCCAAATCAACCTCAGATTTTGATAATTTTAATTTTCATGTATGTTATAATTCTTTTTATAACTTTTTAAGACTGCTTTACTCTTAAAAAGCCATTAAACGCCATGAAATGCGTTTTTCATTATTTCTTACAACGAGTACCAATTTTGGCATGTGAACATCACCAAAATGCCTCCGTTTCCGCCTGTTTGCATGTGTGAGTGACGTTCGAAAACATGCATATGTATTAGTGCATCTAGGTAGCTTGTTTTGCTGGGTTTAAGACGTTGTAGCGAATAGGCTGCTATTATGAAAGTAGTTACTGCATATCTCAGTATAGGCTCATAACCAGAAAAAGTGGGATTATATAGCCAAAATGCAAGTAATCCTCTATGCTCTAGAATTTGAATTCGTTTCAATTCGAAACTCGTTTGAAAAGGAATAATTCTGATTTTGAATGAGTTATTGAAAAGAATTGATTAAATTTCGAGGTTTTTATTCGAATTCGGATTTTAGGGCATGTCTGAATATTCGTATTTTTTAATCACAGGTAAATATTAATATGAATGAATATTGTAGAGAACAACTAAAAACATCGAATAAGACAAATGTATGGTTGATCAAATATTGTTAATAGTGAATATTTATTAGTTTACACATCGACAGGAAGTTCAAACACTCACTAATTTTTTATTTTTTTTTTTAGTGTATACAATTTTTTGATTTTTGTTTTTATCCTTATTTATTCTCAAACGAAGCAAGGAAACAATTTCCGATTATATGGAGTCGTTTTTGAGATATAAAATTATAAATAAAAGGGAAATATTGAAAAATCTAAATTTTCCCATTTTCAAATAACAATAACAACAACAACACAGAGAGTTTCTCTCCTATATTTTATCGGTAGTTATGAATGTCCATCAGCTTTCTATATGAGGTCCAATGACTGAAATCCCAGATCCACTATGTCACGTTTCTCGTGGCCTGCAGACATGCAGTAAATTTAAAAAAATTATTATAATTGTATATTTTGTATAATTTTTCCTGCTCTTCTTCTGCTTGTCTACGAATTTCTGCTCAATTTTTGTCTTAATCTTGTTTTTCTTCTTTAAAATTTTCTCTAAGTGTATCCATTGCGCTTTTTCTTTGCTGCACCCCAAACAATGTAATACTCGGATGTTGCCTAATGGATCTTTGAATTGCCATATTCAGAGCGTATTCCACTGATTCAATGGCGTCTTACCAACGTTTCCCTGCGTCCACCTCAAAAAGTTTGGCTTTCACTGGCGCTAAATTCCTATTAACCCTTTTGATTTGTCCGTTCGCTTATGGCTATCCGTGCACAAGTGGGCGGGAAAAAATCTTGATATAAAATGGTAGCTAAAGTCAATGCACTACAATGTGGACGGTTGGATATCTTTTGCATGGTAAGTGGCAATCTTTCCGCCACAGCAGTCTTTAAGCTCATAGTAGGAACTGCCAATTCTTTTCAAGACTTCTGATTTTATGAAATTGGGGAGGAGCTTTGAATTAATGGCGAGGGCCTTGTTGCCGCAAAACTATGTCGCCTGGGTAAAATTCGACTTTATCTAAGATTGTAGGTTTTTCTGTTTATCTCATAAGCAGTTTTGAGGTTGGCCTGGATTTTCAGGCGAATTTTCTGTAACTTATCACTATGTTCAAACACTCTTTCACCTTCTTATAAGGCTTCTAACTTCTTAAGCTAAGGGTAGGTTTGTCCGTTTAAAAGCATTTTTTGACCCATCAGGACAAAATAAGGGGAATATCCAATTGAGCTATGTAGCGCCACAGCAATATCTCTCAGATAGAAGTCCCATTCCTTTTGATTTTTACTTAAATAAGAACGAGTAGCCGCAATGTGCGAGCGATTCACTCTTTCTGAAGAGCTAGACTGCGTAGAATACAAAGCTGTAAAAAGGTGTTTGATACCGAAGTTCTCCAAAAATCTGTCGAATAGTGCAGACTTCAATTGGGATCCCTTATCGGACACGAGAAACTCTGGAACGCCAAAAATTCTGACAACATCATCGTTTAAGATCTCAATTAATATTGGAGCTGTGAATTTCCGTATGGGCTTGAGTACTGGAAACTTTGTAAAATGGTCGACTTTGATGAAAACACCAATTTTTTCCTTACGCGATCGGGGATAAAGACCAATTTAATCGACAAAAATTCGTTGGAAAGGCCTTTTAGACTTTATTTGCATGCCCATAGGGGGGCGAAGCACTACGTTAGGAGCCTTCGAATGCTAAGAAATATCGCACTTTCCTACAAACTTAATGACGTCCGTTGCCATCTTGGGCCAGTAAAAGTTCCTGCGCAATTTCGCTAAAGCCTTTCCCACTCCTCCATGGAATGAAGTTGGTGGGGTATGAGCACTTTTGATAAGACTTGTTCTTAGGTCTAAAGGTACCCAAAGTTTCCAGAGACTCCAGGCTATTTCCTCTATCAAATTGATTTTTCTTTTAAAGAAGTCCATCCAAAACTATCAAGTCTTTTAATGAATTAGACTGTTCCTCTATTGTTTTCCGAAGCTCGCGATATTCTTGGCTACTAATTGAATTGGTGTCTATGTCTATGGCAGGGAAAGGATCGATCTCTGAAATTCCTTCAAACGAAAGTCTCGATAACGTGTCCGATACTACTTTCAAACTACCTTTACGGTGCTCAATTAAGAATTTAAAGGCCTGGAGCTTGAGTGACCACCGTGCGAGTCTTCCATTCAAATACGCCTGGCTCATGAGCCACCGAAGGCTCGCATGGTCTGTTATGACTTTGAGCGGGTGTCCTTCAACAGATTCTCTAAACTTTTCTTTGATCAGTACGGCTGCCAAGCATTCTAATTCTGTGACAGAATAATTCCTTTGGGCCTTACGGAGTTTCTGCGAAATGTTTGCAATGGGACGTTCGTGACTTTCTTCATCCACCTGTGCGAATACGCCACCAACTCCAACCTTTGACGCATCACATTGGATAATAAATGGTCAAGAGAAATCAGGAGTCACCAACATGGTGCAGAAATTAAACGAAATTTGATCTCTTCAAAAGCCGTCAGAGCTTCTGGTGTCCAAAAAAAAATTTTTTGATTTCTTTAGAAGATCAGTTAGAGGACTGGTGATAGTAGCGAAGACATCGATAATTCGCCGATACCATCCGGTCATACCCAAAAATCCTCGCACCTGGCGGACGTTTTTAGGAGGTGTTAGGTCGCGAATAGCGGAAGTTTTATCTACATCTAGTTTTATACAACCGTTTGTAAGGTCATAGTAATTTTCAGTGAGGTTACTCAGGAGAAAAAAAAAGGACCAACAGAATCGCTACTGGCACGCAACCCACACATTCCCCCTTGAAACACCCTTAGTCGGCATTGCAAAATGCACGGTTGCCGCAGTGCTTGGTGATGTCAACACTGGCCCCTTATTTTTCTGCTACTGTTGTGGCTCTTAATCTAAGTGGGTTTTTTCTTTCGGTCCTTTTGAGCCCGGATGGGAATTGCTCGCTAACTAAGTGACAAAGAGAGAAAACAAAATTAGTTTTGTTCGGAGCAAGGCTTGAAATAGGGGTGGGAAGTGTGAAATTAAGCTTTTTGATCTAGCGGACATCTCCTGGTTGTTTTCTACCGATCTGGGAAATACAGGTTATTATTTGTTTTTGGGAAGTTAGCTGATTTTCTGAATCTAGTTAGCGCTTTTAATTTTGTTCTTAGTGGCAACCTTGTAAGGAATGTTTGCTTCAAACTCCTTCCCGTGAGTTCCAAAGAATAACAATAACAACTTAATGTAGAAAAATCTAATAAAAATTTGTTTTCGAACTAAAATCGCGTGATCGCCATAAGGAATGCATTGTATGTTAATTGAGCAAGGCAAGAAAGTAAGAAAAAAAAAAGACCGTTGGACAGCGCTCATAGAACTCTTGTAAAGAGAAAATCGAATCGCGAAAATCATTTGCGTTGACAACGGACTGAGGAGAAGCTGCGCCTGAATTCATTTACGGTCGCCAGCGAACTGGCAGTTTTGCGAATTGGTGGGGAATAAAGGTAAGCTTGGGAAAGCCTTCTGGTCACGTGGAGAATCTCATTTGCAATTTCTAGAGGATCTCCGCAAATCGTCGACACTTTCGAAGGAACATTCTTCAAGCCTCTTGCCCGGAAAAGGCATGTGAGTGAGTCCAGGAAGGTTGCTGACTCTGATTAATCCCCGGCATCAGCGACGCACAGTGGCGCGAGTGCGGCCAAAAAGGAAAAAATGAAATGATAAAATTCAAAACATTTTCAATGTCAATCTATTGGAGATAGATCAACTTGAAGGCATCAGATTGCTTTTAACAAAAAAATCTGTTGTAAGTAAGTATTTCAGCCCATCGAAGTTGATTGACGAAAAAAAAATTTTTCCATGAATTTTTATATGCGAAACTGTGGTAGTTTTAAATAAAAATTGTAGTTTAATAGCTGCTATTATTTTAAAAAAAAAACCGGTATTATGATAAAATAGGTGTTTATTGTATACAAAAACCATTATTTCCAACATGCTTTCAACATATGCTAAGTCCCGTTACTTTTTGTGAAATGCGTTTTAAAAGTGAAAAGTAAATCTTTCGAAAACTTTGAAATTGAATATAAAAAAAACTTATCAAAACTTATCGAAGAAATTCACAGGATCAAAAGTGAGCAATTTAAACTCTATAATAGAAAAAAAGAGAATGTGCGACGAGGTGCGACAAGCTTAGTTTTTCGTTCGTTTCTAGTGTCATGTTCTCTAAAAATTAGCGACATTTTTGAAGTATGGTGGCTGCATTGCAGGGGAAAGCTACACAAAGATGCTGTCGAATTGGTTCTAAGTTTTTTGAAATCCAAAGTTGGCGAAGAAAAAGATGTTACTAAATTTCGTAAAAAGACTGATTTACTTCTGTTGAAATTTAAGGCTCTTTGGGCTGCTTCCGGCAGAAAAAAAAACTTTTTCGAAAAGAAACATGCTATTTGGCTAAGAAGTGATTTCGATGTCGAAGCATTTAAGGAGGTATGTTAGTGATTATGTGTTATTTATATCCTGTAACTGTTTTGAGGAGCATAGGGCTTTATATAAGTAAGTAAACCAAAACTATGTATACAATTAAATTTACAGGAAACTAAAAGAAGTAGCGGAAGACCAGCAATTGAATTCGAAATATCGTCTGAGCGAAGTAAGCGAAAAAAAGTTCATGAGCTAGTTGCCAAAAGTGATCCGAAACAACTGCAAAAGGCTGCATCACTTGTGGCAAAAGGACAAGGTCAAAATGACGCTATGCCAATTTTCCAGGCTTTAGCATTATTTTTCGACTTGAAGCTGTCTAGGAGGAAATACAATACTCTTCGTTCTAGCGTCAATGTTCATAAGCAAGATTTTTTTCCGAGCTATTATTCTCTAAAACAGGGCATGGACAATTTGATGCCTTCTGAAATTAAGGTTTCGGAAATTTCTGCAGAGGTACCTCTACAGAACTTGCTTAACAGAACTGTTGAAAGCTTGCTTCAGTTATGTGAAATAAGCACAGACCTGCAGGTGGTCTTGGAATGTAAATGGGGCTTCGATGGCAGTTCAGGCCATAGCGTATACAAGCAAAAGTATTCCGATCAATCACAGACTGACGAATTCCTATTCGTTGTTGCTTTCGTTCCGCTTAAAATAGTCAGAACGGATACTCAGGACAATACAGTATCTATTTGGGAAAACAAAAAACCATCTTCGACACTTTTATGTCGGCCAATGAAGTTCGTTTTTCTAAAGGAAAATGCCCAACTAGTGAAAGATGAAGAAAATTATTTTTTGACCCAAATAGAGAAACTAGTGGCCATAGCGTATACAAGCAAAAGTATTCCGATCAATCACAGCCTGATGAATTCCTATTCGTTGTTGCTTTCGTTCCGCTTAAAATAGTCAGAACGGATACTCAGGACAATACAGTATCTATTTGGGAAAACAAAAAACCATCTTCGACACTTTTATGTCGGCCAATGAAGTTCGTTTTTCTAAAGGAAAATGCCCAACTAGTGAAAGAGGAAGAAAATTATTTTTTGACCCAAATAGAGAAACTAGTGGAGTACTGTTTTGCAATTGGTGCTTTCAAAGTAACGGTAAATTATAAGATGCACTTAACTATGGTAGATGGTGCTGTTGCAAATGTTTTATGCGGAAACAAAGCATCCAGCGTGTGCTACTTATGCGGTTCGAAACCAATTGAAAGGAATACAATCTGTGCATTTGAAAGACCTGTGAAAGACGATTTTTGTAAATATGGCTTATCAACGTTGCACGCTTGGATCAAATTCCTTGAATGTGTGTTGCATATTGCATACAGGATCCCCATTAAGAGGCGGCGAGTTCAAGGTGCTGAAAATAAAAAAATTTTTGAGGAAACTAAGAAAGAAATTCAGCAGAAGCTTAAAAAAGGTCTTGGAATAGTAGTAGATAAAGTGAAAAATGGCTACGGATCTTCGAACGATGGAAATATGGCCAGAACATTCTTTTCCAATGCAGGAATGTCTGCTGAAATCACTAAAGTAAATGTTGATCTTATCCAGAGTTTTTCTCTTATATTGCGTACTCTTTCTTGTAAGGAATCTGTTAATATTCCCAACTACCTTGTTCTTACAAAAAAGGCGTTTCAAATTTATATAGACCTATACTCGTGGTATTATATGCCTGTCACAGTCCACAAGGTGTTAGTTCATGGTGTCGACATAATAAATAGTTTTAACCTCCCAATTGGAATGTTGTCGGAAGAAGCTTTGGAAGCACGACACAAAGAATTAAGACTAACTCGTCTGAACAACACGCAAAAATGCTCCAGAACCGCTTCAAATAAAGATTTTTTACCCACCTAATGTTGTCATCTGAGCCGCTAATATCTAGTCATAGAAACCCCAGTTCTTGAAGGCAATTTAACAATCGTGATATAGAAAAATATGTCCTACCTCAAAATACCGATAAACAAAGTTCTTCTTACTCCTTTTACGAAAATTACATGGTCCCGAGCGCCTCTAGTTGTGAAAGTGATTAAACTGTTATGTTTCAATAATGAAAAAAAAAATTTATAATAATAATAACGGAATAAAAAACAAAAATTGGAAGACTTTTATTGTTTCAAATGCGTTTGAGTTTTTTCAGAGATATTCGAGTGTACGTGTTGCAGCAAGAAGATTAAGAAAAAAATTTTTCCTGGCACTTTAACTACGGATAAAACGATTTTGTGCAAAACTAATCAAGTTATGATTCAAAATAGCTTGCATTTGTATGAGAAGGGGAATAGAAGTGGATAGATTTCTAATAAAAAAAAGCGAAAGTTTCGATTCAAAACTGAATGTATTGTTGAACAGCAAGGATAACTTCAGGAGCGAACGGGCGAAAGTGCTGCAATTTTTTCGTTGAATTTTCATGCATTTTCGCTGCTTTGCAATTTTCGCTTGTCGTCGTTTGGACCTAAAATTTTTTGATTTGTAATAAATATATATTTTAGGTATTGAGATCCATAAATAGTTTATTAAATTTTTTAATTAGGTAAAAAAATTCTATATGAAGAGGTGCACCATAAAACTGTGATTTTTGAAGGGGTACAGTTTTTGAAGGGGGCTAGGTACCCCATAAACATTTTGGGGTCTACGTTTTTTCTTTCTAAATAACATTTGGACCAAATCTCAGCTTTCTAACACTAAAACTGTGGAAATTAGAAAATCACGGAATTATATGATTTTCTCAAAATTTCTTAGTTTGGTCCAAAGTAATACTCCTACCAAATTTCATTGCTCTACGACCACTCCTTCTAGTTTTGGCCACAGAATATATGGAGTCGCGACACTGTGCGACGTTGACAAGAAGCTCTGGATAAACCACTCTCATTCAACCGCTCTTTTGGAGATATCCCGTTCGCTCGATTGTGCACTACGAGCCCTCTCATTGGCTCCAGCCGCTCGGCTTGGGTCGCCTCATGGACAATTCAGAAAAATTTAGCCTTCATTTTGTGGTGTTCTCGAGTTCAAATTTTGATCTTTCTGGATTTGAAATTGTCAAACTTGATTTTCATCGTTTGCTCTCTCGCGAATAGTGAAAGTGAATCCGTGATACGGTCATCTATTTTAATAATCGTTCATTAAACCTCCCTCCATTTTTTTTTTAACGTAAAAAAAAAAACACAAACAGAATTAAGAAAAAAAAACAACCAAATTCGGCTGAAGAAACGACTTGATTTGGGAATAAAATTCGCGCTTTATGTTACACTAAATTGTTTTATAGTCCGGTCAAATTAGACCAAAAAATAAGTGCGAGGTTACATAAATTCCCACCAAGCTGAAAATCGGCATGATTGTTTAAAATATAATAAAAAATAAAATTGGAAAGTTCCCCATCATTCCCCTGTATGGAAAAAATTTTATTCAAGGTCAAAGGTCCAAAAAAATCAGTTTTTCGCGATTTTCAGAAAAACGGTAACTTTTATCATAAAAATACCCTGGATAAAATTTGTAGATCATACGATTATCTACAAAAAATGTCTATATGTCTTTTTTCCTACGAACTACCGTTTTTGAGATATATTACCAAGTTCAAGTGTGGCTTGGTTATCAGCTAGACCCTACAGACTGGGGTTGGAAGTTGGTCAACAGTAAATTAGAACCAGTTCAAACTTTACTTCCACCTGCGCCGGAAAAACTGCTGAACACAATTTTTTGCAACTGCAAAAAGGGATGCAGTGCTAAATGTGGTTGCAAAAAAGTCGGACTGTTTTGTGCTCTCGCATGTACACATTGTCAAGGCCGGCCCTGCTCTAATATTGAATCACCAACACTGGAGGATCCGTTTGATTCCGAAGAAGCGACATGCGATACATCGCTATTAACGCAGTTTACATGTACTCAGGATGAAGATGAAGAAGAACAAGAAGAAGAAGAAGAACAAAATGAACAAGAAGAAGAAGAACAAGAATTTGAAGGTTACGACTTGTACTGTAGTATGTATGCACGCATTGCGACAAACATACATTTCTATTCCAGTCGCAAGACGTATGCATGCACACATTCTGACAAACACACATTTCCACTGCATTCACGATTCAAACGATATCAAGTGACCGAATGCTTTTCAAAGCAACATATCCTGCAGGCAGCGTCGTCGAATCGTGGGAAGGTGCTTGGTCAGCAAACCCCAGAGACAAATTTATTTTATTTAATATTATTTTATTTTATCTTTTTGTATCCTCCATAATATTCCATTAGTGCTAAGTAAACATTATTTTGGTATAAATAAAGCTGAAAGTTCAGACAGAACTTCAGATTGGATTTACATGCAAAACCCATTGCTTATCCATTCTCCATTTGGCGCCCCTTCGCCGCATAAATATAAAAGGTGAATTAAGCGCTAGTCACTGACTCCTTTGGCGTATTTCCGCCGGGTAAATATAGAGATATTGGGCGCTTTGCGCCGAACTGATTTGCGCGTTCAAGTCGCTCAGAAATAACTGGACATAAACAATATAAATCCTTAGGATATAATCAAACATAAAAATATAAATTATTAATATAAATCCTTCTACACGAAGGATCCCCAACAGTACGATTAAATTTCACTACTTTTTTTGAACTGAAATTGCTTTTATCTTTTCAATTTCTGCTAATACCAATTATTTTGCAATAGTTTCAAATTATACAAGATCACAACTGACCCGTGGAATAGGCCTACTGGGGAAACCACGTTTAAAAAATGCGCTAAATACACTAACTCATAGGTGGCTTGGAAAATTGTGCATATTATGACGATTACAGCTTTTACAACTTTTTTGATCGTTATATCTCAAAAACGGTAGTTCGTAGGAAAAAAGATATTTTGACATTTTTTGTAGATAGTCGTATGATCTACAATTTTTATTTAAGGTATTTTTATGATAAAACTTACCGTTTTGCTGAACATCGCGAAAAACTGATTTTTTTGACCTTTGACCTTGAATAAAATTTTTTCCATACAGGGGAATGATGGGGAACTTTCCAATTTAATTTTTTATTATATTTTAAACAATCATGCCGGTAAGGTCGTAGAGGAGCACTGAAGCTAAATGTAATCAGGGCAACTAGCGGGAACAATGCCCCATGGTCGAACATGTAGACGAACCAATTCATGTCAGAGAAAACTGTAAACAATCCCCCGATGCATTTCAGCCACTGTTTCAGCGGCTGGAACGCATCAAAACGGCACGACCCGGACTATATTTGGTTTCGACGCCACGGAGCTGGTGGCTGGGGTATTACAGGACCTGAATAGGGGGAGTGAAATCCTACTGAAATGGCTCCTGTGCTAATGCCCCGGCCATCTTCCGCCCCGCTAAAATCCTGGCTAGGTCTCAAAGTACGTTCGAAGCTTGGCGCCGTTAAGTTGGTGGTGTAGGTTTAGTTGACTTTCGTCCTAATTAGCGCTGGTCTGGCTCTGAGCACATGTCCCCATAAGGGCTTGTGCCAACCCTCGCATGTCCTCCCTGCTTGCATAGATAACCATGGGACCTTTTTTGGCGACTACACATACAAGTGGAGATAGCGGCTTTGAGTTGGGGCCCATATAGCATGGAAAATTCTTCCTCAAAAACAACAACAACAAAAACCAAGTCCAACCCAGTAGGGGGACAACTACCCAACTCTTCAGGGATGGGTATAAATCCAAAAATGTCCAACCCACCAGGGGGACTACAAAAGGGTGCTCCAGGCAGCACCGTAAAAGCGGGTCAACCAAGCCCCAAAAGTGCACAAGCCCGGAAGAAAATCTCTAGGCAGAGTGCTATTACCACAACGGATAAGGGTGGTGTTACTCCCTCATCTTCGGGGAGTGCCGGTGCCAGGGCGAATAAGCCTAGCACCGGAGTCACCTGTGCGCCGCAGGTAACCGCGGGAGCCTTGGCAAATAAGCCAGCTCCTGTGAGGACTTCGGAAGCCAGCACATCAAATGCCTCCACAAGGGCCTATCGAACCCGTAGGGCCGCCTTGCGAATTCTCGCAAAGTTTGAGCACTCAGCTCCCGAGGCTCTTACGGAACGCGACAAAGCTTCCCTAGAATGGGCCAAGAAGAATGTCGCGGTTCGCCCTCAGAGTCTGCCACCTGTAGCAGGGGCAACTCAGAAGCGGCCAAGATCTGGGGAGACTGTGCCCCCTTCTGCCCCACAAGGCGATAAAAGGCCCAGGCTCACAGCCCCAAAGCCAACTACGGCTCGCCCTTACAGCGAGATAGCAAAAGGCTCCCTCGTATGGGCCATCATAGACGCCAGTAAGAGCGACGGCACCATATCTCCAGCTAATTGGAAGTTGGTAGAGCTGGCCCTGCTGCGCGTCTACAGCAAGATTGTCCTTGCCCACCCGGGTCCCTCGCCAGTTTGCAGGGACGCTGGCTGGTACCAGGGACACGTCTAACTAATCGCATGTGCAGATCAACGCTCAGCGGATCTGTACAAGCTAGCCATTGGCGAAGTGGGAGAAATCTGGCCTGGCGCTAAAATTCAAGCGGTAACGAAGGACCAGATCCCAAGCCGCACAAGATCCAAGGCTTGGCTTCCACTGGAGCCATCGTCGCCTGAGGAGATTCTCCAACTGCTGCAGCTCAGCAACCTTGACCTCCCAACCCACGATTGGAAGGTGGTGAAGGTGGGTGAGCCCAGCGGTAGCATGCGCGAGGCACTCATCGTGTTGAATGAGGGGTCCCTCGCGCCATTGCAGGAGAAGAAGTGTGTTGTCAACTACGGCTTCGGGTCGGCCACACTTCGTATCTACAAGGGCGACAAAGGGAGCAACGCGGCAAGCGGCTCTGCACCCGTTCCTTCTGCACCTGAGCAGGGAACTGTGGGTCCCCCCGAGCAAACGGAGGACATGGCAGATAGTGAGGAAGTCTTGCACTCCGATGACGGAGGCAGTACGGTCTCACTGTCAGGAGATTTCTTCGATCTTGCTCTGACTTCAGAGCAAGAAGTAGGCCTCTCCTCGTCTGGTGAGGATGGTCTGAACCAGACCATCATCTGTCGGCCCGAGAATGGTGAAGGTAGTGCAAATTAACCTTCACCATTCAAAAGCCGCCTCAGCAGCCCTACTCCTCCGCCTGAACGAAACAGGGGAGGACATTTGTCTAATCCAGGAACCCTGGATCTCCAATGAGCGGGTTTGTGGATTAAACTCTACAGGGTACACCCTGATATCACCTGGTACAGGTAAGGCACGGGCATGTATCCTTATAAAGAATAACATTAATCTTATTGTACTCAACAGGTTCTGCGATAACGACAACGCAAGCATAGCGGTCGGTATAAAGGGCTTGCCAGTATGGATTGCGTCATGTTACATGGCGCATGATCAGGGGACTAACCCACCAAGCAACCTTCAAAGGGCTTTGACGTTGGAGGCCAACCGAAAGCACATCCCTATAATCATAGGAACGGACGCCAACTCACATCACCAGGTGTGGGGTAGCACGGATACTAATGAGAGGGGTGAGTCACTTTTTGATTACATATTATGTAACAAGCTTACCATAGCGAACGTAGGTGAAGAGCCTACCTTTATGACCTCAAATCGTAGGGAGGTCATAGACCTCACATTAGTTAGTGAGAGGTCGTCATGTATGGTCCAACAGTGGAAAGTGTCCTCGGACTGCTCGCTGTCGGACCATAGATACATCACCTTTGTAGTTGCAGGCTTAGACTTGAAAGCTACTACAAGGTACGAGAATAGGAGGAACACGGACTGGGAGAAGTTTACTTCCTTCCTACAACTAAAACTGGAAAGGGCTCCTGCACCTATCCAGAGCATTAGAAGCTTAGATAGTGCAGTTAGAACCTTCACAGCGGCCTACGAGGCTGCAGCAAAATTTGCATGTAACCCAACGAAATTTCGGGGTAAGCCTAAACCTCCTTGGTGGAATGCAGATATTGCGACCCTAAGGAAGAATTGTAGAAAACACTTCAACGAAGCGAAATTAACATCGGAATGGCAACCCTACAAGGAGAGCCTCCGTAACTTCAAATATGCTGTAAGGAAAGCGAAACGAGCGTCATGGAGAGCTTTCTGTGATAACATAGAAGGAATCTCTGAAACGAATCGTCTTCGCAAAATCCTCAGCTCCTCACCGAGGTACCCAGGATGCGTCCAAAGGGATAACGGATATTGGACCGATACCCCAGCGGAAACACTGGAAGTTCTCCTCGACACTCACTTCCCAGGAAGCTACTCAGGTTCCGATAGAGGACCTACTCTCATCTCCACACCCTCTTATCACTCCCCACGGAGGATAAGACATAATCAAATAAATTGGGCAATTAAATCCTTCGCCCCATTCAAATCTCCTGGCCCAGACGGTATAGTCCCCGCTGACCTGCAACGCTCGTCAGTGTGGGCAATTCCATGGCTTACAGAGATTTTTAATGCTTGCTTGAGATTCTCCTATATTCCAGTCAAATGGCGGGAGTACCGGGTAATCTTTATCCCCAAGGCGGGCAAAGCAAGCCACACAAAACCAAAGGACTTCCGTCCCATAAGCCTATCATCCTTTCTCCTGAAAACTTTCGAAAGAATCATAGGCTACTTCATAAGAGATACAATCGATATCGATAGACTATCTGCCTCTCAGCATGCCTACAACAAGGGCAAGTCGGTAGAGACAGCACTGCACAAACTGATACAACAGATTGAAAAGTCTCTCTCCTATAAGGAGTACACTCTCACGGCGTTTCTAGATATAGAAGGAGCCTTCAACAACGTCTGCCCACAAGCTGTGACGTTAGCTCTGTCCCATTTGGGAGTCGACAGCAACATCATTAACTTAGTGGGTAGCCTACTCACGGACAGGAGGATTACCTCGTCACTTGGTAATGAACAACTCAGCAGAAAGGTGGTAAGAGGAACACCCCAAGGTGGTGTCCTCTCTCCCCTTCTCTGGAATCTGGTTGTTAATTCCCTGCTCACTGAGCTTGATGCCATCGGATGCAATGTTATAGCGTATGCAGACGACATCGCTATATCCGTTTCGGGTAAACATCTAGATGTCATCTCAAACATGATGTCTCAACATCTGAAAACACTCTGCCGCTGGAGTGGAGAGTGTGGGTTGGGGATAAACCCCAGCAAAACTGAACTTGTGCTCTTCACAAGGAGGTACAAGATCCCATCGTTTAACCTACCAAAACTCAATGGGGTTACTCTACGACTAAGCAACCAAGTCAAGTACTTGGGGCTTTTACTTGACTCTAAGATTCTATGGAAAGAGAATACCAGGGAGAGAGCGAAAAAAGCACTATGCGCCCTATACTGCTGTAAAAGAGCAATAGGTGCAAAATGGGGTCTAACCCCCAAGTCTCTACTGTGGCTATACCAAGCAGTAGTTCAACCTATTCTTCTCTATGGCTCAACCTTTTGGTGGCCAGTTACTGAGAAATCTTCCTATCTGAGAGATCTGGACAAGGTCAGGAGACAGTCCGCTCTATTGATAACAAGGGCGCTAAGGACCACACCTACCAAGGCACTATACACACTCCTGTGTTGGGTCCCAACATCACTTCTGATCAAACAACAGGCAAAGATCGCAGCTGTGCGACTGAACGCGATCAGTTGTTGGACGAGGACTGATGTTGGGCACTCCCAAATCCTTACAAAGGACTTCCGAATCCCGACAGATGTCGACTACCGCACCCCCTCGCTCTGCTTCGAATGCAGGTACACTACTTGCGTACCGAGCAGGGCGGAGTGGTGCGAAGGCATAAGTATCAGTCGGAATTCTATTCAAATATATACCGACGGCTCCAAACTCGATTGAAGGGTAGGATGCGGTATTTATTCCAGCAGCTTAAACCTTAAGCTAGCCCTTCGCCTGCCAGATCACTGCAGTGTTTTTCAAGCAGAGGTCATGGCCATTAACCGTGCCGCCAAGTGGCTCAAGTGTAATGAAATATTTGGCAGGAATATTTACATTTTCACTGACAGCCAGGCGGCTGTCAAGTCCTTCGATGGGGTCGAATCCACATCCAAGCCTGTCCATGAATGCCGGATATCTCTTAACGAGATAGCGGAACATTCAACGGTATCGATTTTCTGGGTACCGGGACACAGGGACGTAGAAGGAAATTGCGAGGCAGATGAACTTGCTAAGATGGGTACATTGCTTTCAGATGTCTCCTTTTCCAATGTAGGGGTTCCACTGGCAACAGTGAAACTGATTATAAAAACAAGGTATCTCAACCTGGCGAACGAACGCTGGGTTGCAGAAGACTCCTGCAAGGTTACTAGACAAATCTGGCCGTCTTTGAATAAGAGACGTTCCAGGGAACTAGTAAGATTAAGCAGCATCTACATTTACCAAACGGTTTCAATAATCACCGGTCACTGCCTTTTCGGCAGACATGCAACAAGACTTGGTGTTCCATGCAATGATTTTTGCCGAAGCTGCCGCTCAGAGGAGGAGGAAGAATCTATCCTTCACCTCATGTGTCAATGCCCGGCCCTGTCTAGAAGTAGATTATCCTCATTAGGGTACTCCTTCTTCACCAGCCTCACCGGGCTCTCTGAAATCAGAGTCGGAGACATCGCCCGGTTCATTCGGAGGTCTAATTGGCTTCCTCACTAAATACCAAGGGGTAAGTCGTGTCATTCTTGTGGTATCACAATGGGTCTACCTACAGTGCCTACGTGAGCAACAGCTGCCACTACAACCTACCTACCTACCATGCCGATTTTCAGCTTGGTGGGAATTTATGTAACCTTGAATGTCTAATTTGACCGGACTATTAAGGCATCTGATTTTTTTGGATTATTCGAAGAAGCAAATTTACTTTTCCGAAATTTTTTGTTCGACATCGCGTTTCGACATCTTCCCGCCTATCTCTAGAATTACATAGAAAGCATCAATGTAGCTTATTTAAAGCCTTTTTCTTTAGCGCATCGACACCTCTGAGCGACACAGGCCTGCGACGCGAAGGAGCTGCTATGACGTAAGTAATCAATATTTAGATTTGCTTGAAAACTATATTGATCCTGCCCTATATATGTTATATTAGGTGTAGTAAAAAGAAATCCATTATTTTTCCAATAGATGGCGTTATTTATCTGCATCTCGCGTTGTATAAGTCCGATTGTGTTCCGCTAGGGGGCATTGGAAGGATGACAGTTCCTACTAAAAAAGCTTTTTTGACACTTTTTTGATTGATTGATTCAGTTTTGTTTGAGAGCTTGTCAAAGATGGACATCAGCAAAGAGAAAATTCGCTACATTTTACAGTTTTTCTTCGATAAGGGAGAAAACGCAAGCCAGGCGGCTGAAAATGTGAATAGCGTTTATGGACCTGATACTGTAACAGCCAATCATGCGCAATTTTGGTTTCGTCGATTCCGTTCCGGTAACTTCGATGTCAAGGATGCACCACGCACTGGACGGCCAATTGTCGAAAATGTCGATAAAATCATGGAAATTATCGAGTCCGACCGTCATGTTAGCACTGTTTCGATTGCAAAAGAGCTAAAGATTGCACAAAAAACCGTTTGCAACCATTTGAATAAGGCTGGATACACAAAGAAGCTCGATGTATGGGTGCCACACGAGTTAACGCAAAAAAACCTCATAGACCGAATTTCCATCTGCGAATCGCTGCTGAACCGCAACAAAATCGACCCATTTCTGAAGCGGTTGGTGACTGGTGATGAAAAGTGGGTCACTTACGACAACGTCAAGCGAAAACGGTCGTGGTCGAAACACGGTGAACCGGCGGAAACGGTGGCCAAGCCAGGATTGACGGCCAGGAAGGTTTTGCTGTGTGTTTGGTGGGATTGGCAGGGAATTATCTACTATGAGCTGCTCCCATACGGCAAAACTCTTAACTCGGAACTCTACTGTCAACAATTGGACCGTCTGAAGGAAGCAATCGCCCATAAGCGGCCAGCTTTTGCCAATAGGAGAGGAATTGTGTTCCATCAGGACAACGCCAGGCCACACACATCGATAGTGACTCGCCAGAAGCTCCGGGAGTTTGGTTGGGAGATTCTTCTGCATCCACCTTATAGTCCGGACCTGGCACCAAGTGATTACCATCTGTTCCTGTCCATGGCGAACAATTTTGCTGGTGAAACATTCGCTTCAAGAGAGGCTTCTGAAATTCGACTGTCTCAATTTTTTGCTAATAGGAACGAGGGCTTCTATGAGAGAGGCATAATGAAATTACCTTTAAAATGGCAACAAGTTATCGAACAAAACGGCGCATATTTGACCTAAATCGGGTCATTCTAACTATCTTAAATAAAGCCCTCAATTTAATGCAAAAATAATGAATTTCTTTTTACTACACCAATATATCTGTATTTTGTTTAAATTGCTTGGACTACCCGGTTGTGCGTTGAATAAGTTTTCGTGGAAGTTTCTAAAGCACGTAAGGCTAAAACAAGTTGATTCGCTTTTAGTTCCGAAAAGCTCATTTAAATTGCGGTTTAGTTTGTATATTGTTAATTTCTGAAGATGAATAAGTACATAAATCCGTTGTTTTGTTCGTACCGCCATCTAGGATCAAAACTTTTTGGGGTTCTATTAAATTCCTTACACTGGCAGCAGTTAACAGAATCTGGTTGGGTATGGGCAGGACATTTTTTATCGATATGTCCGAACTTCCATAGAGTCCATGAAGGAATCAATTTTTTTATTTTAAGATTAGTGTCCGTTTAGGTAGCACGTAACAGATGTAAAGAAGAAACCTTTTGAGTCGAAAGATCCCCTCCCCCATCCGACGAGCCTTAGCCCTAGGCAAACAAACCGTGCTGTCTTCGGCTCAATAGGGTTGTGATCGTTTGCATTCGGAAATATTTTTTTGCAAAGACTGGAAATTTCATTACACGTTTCCTATGACATAGCCTAAATATCTTACATCATTTAAACACCACTTGCATTTATTTATATTAAGACTCAAACCGGCTTTACACAATAACAAAGCGACTTCTGCTACACATACTTTGTGAGGCGTTGGTGAGACCAAAGGGCATTACTTTAAATCGGTTAAGAGGTCGGTTAGGAACAGTGAAGTCGTCATATTTCGCGAGTTTTCTACGAGTCCTATCTGCCAAAAGGCGCTTTTATAATCAGCGTAAGCGGGGTATATTAGTTTTGTGCAAATCTTGTAACAGGGAGAACTTAGCTCCGGAGATATAGACAAATATATATAGAAATTATCAGGATCAAAAACTGAATCGATTTAGACATGTCCGTCTGTCCGTCCGTCTGTGTCCGGATCTCCTCCGAAACGGCTGGACCAACCAAGTCGAAATTTGGCCCACAGGTTTATCGGGATCCGAGTATGATCCTAAGTAAAAATGGAGACATCCGCCCACTGCCACGCCCACAAATGATTATAATGTGTTTTCAGTAAATTGCTGGTAACTTCCGAAGCACTCACCACATTTCATTAATATTTGGTGTCCTGGTTAACTACGAAAAAGGAAATATCGTGGAAAAAAATGGGACGCCGTTCTCTTAGAGCCACGCCCACAAATAAGCCCACAAGTAATTGTGCTTTTCAATTTGCATTCATATGCTTCTGCATGTAATTGTTCCTTATTTCGAAATAAAACTAGCAAATTATTATTATTCGGGCCTATTATGGTAGTCGTCGTCGACGCAAAAAAGCGACAAAGCCACAAATTCGTATTACACTAGTCGCCGTCGACGCAACAATGTCGTCGTCGTCTCTAAGTACCGATTACCGTAGTCGCCGCGAGAGTCGCTTCTTGTTGTTTTACGTCGCTAGATTATTTGTTGACGAGTAGCCGGCGAGCAGCGCGATGAAGTGACAAGCCAAATTCAATTTGATTTGTTAGTGAGCCAACTTGAAAAAAATCCAAGTTTGGCGAAAGGATTTCGAAAAGGACAAGTTGGCGTCAATTTCAAAGAGGAATGGGAGGTTATTTCTTCAAAATTAAATACGCTTGGTCCTCCCATAAGGGATAGCGCTGGCTGGCAAAAAGTGAGTACAATTGAACTAACCTTCCGCTTGTTTCCTCCGTTAATTCCACAAAATTTTGTAGGTGTGGAAGAACTTTAAAGTCAGAAAAAAGCTTGTCTTCAATAAAACTGAAGCAAATGCAACAGGTGGAGGTATTTTTAAACAAATTCCTCTCACTCCACTTGAGGAGTCAGTTGCAAATTTATTGCAGTTTGAAAAGGTGATAAATCCTCAGGGCATTTGATTCGGATTGCAAAGGTTTGAGGAAACAGAACCGGTTGACGAGAATATGGCACCAAACAGCATTTCCGAAACATCAGAAGTTCGTCCGGAACCAGTTTCAGAAATGTCCAGCTTTACAAAAAGGAAGCAACCTCAAAAGAAAACAATTAAAGAAGAAATTTTGAAGGTAATAAAAAATCAAAGTGATATGCAAAACGAGGCGCGTAATGCGTTGCAAATAACCTTGAAATCGATGGAAACCCATCTAAAAGATAGCGCGCATTATCAGCGTAAGCTATATCACCTTGCAGAAGAACGGGTGCAAATTTTGAAAAGACGGGCCCAAATAGAAGAGGAAAGCATGCAACTCGATGTCGAAGTAAAAAAGAAAAAGCTGGAAGTTTTGCAAAAACAGCTTGATGCGTTTGAGTAATTTCTGATGAAATTTTTATAGCCGACGAAGACTGTTTTTTATTCATTTTTTCTACCATCCTTTTTGGAGTGTAGTAATAGGTTAATCGTACTAAAATACCAATTCATGAATTTATGTCAGGAAGACATTTTACTTTAAGAACTTTATTTAGCTATAAGAAAAGAACTGTTTTTTTTTTTATTTTATTTTGATTTAAGTCAGGAAGACATTTTATTTAAAAAAAAAATGTGTTATTTAGCTATAAAGAAAAAACTGTTTTTTCTGAAATATATTTATGTATTTAAAAAAAAAAAAAAAACAAATGATAAAAACAAAGTCAAATTAAACTGTCTCTTATTCGATTTCTAATATTAGTTCCTTCAGCAGTCTCTTCTTCTCTTGCTTCGTTTAGATCAGGCACTAACTCCTGCGCGACAGAGCCATCAATGCTTTCTCCATGCTCTGCATTGTAAAATATGCAAATGTTATGGAGAGCCGCACATGCATTTGCAATTCTTGTTGCTTTTGGTGGTTCGTAGTGCAGTTCACGAGCTCCAAGAAGGCATCGGAATCTGGATTTTAATAATCCTATGGTACGCTCAACTATATTTCTTGCTCTGGCATGGACTGCATTAAAATTGCTCTCCGGGCTTCCTAGTGTTGCTGTGCGATACGGCGTAATCTAATATGGATGTAAGGGATACCCCGCGTCACCTGCTTGAAAATTAGTACTAAAGCTCTTGCAGGATTGATTTAAATTACGATTATCCTACCTAGCAGCCAAGAATTACGGTCGCCGCTTTGAAATCGCTCCTCTAGTTTTTGCTTAAGTCGGCTGACATTCCATACTGGGGAGTCATGAACGGACCCAGCATACCTTGCGTCAAAATACCTGATGCGCATTTTATTGTCACATACCTAAAGAGTATAAATTTATAGAAAATTAATCATGACTAATGTTCACAAATTTTATTAAGTACTTACAACAATAGCATTCAAGCTATAAAAACCTTTGCGGTTAAAATACAAGTTTGCATTGGATTTCGGGGATATAATTTTAATATGCGAGCCGTCAATGCATCCAATAACTCCTGGGAACCCAGTAGCATTGAAAAAATGTTCCTTCGCCTCTAGTATTTCGTCTGTTGACATTTCGGCTTTGATCCACCTGTTGCAAAGAGTTACTTCTATGGCCTGCATTACTTCATCCAGAATAACGCTCACTGTGGGCTGAGCAACTTCAATTTTAAAGTCGTTTCCAACGCTTGTTTGGTACGACCCTTGAGCTAGAAACCGCAATGCAGTAGCTAGCTTTATTTCCGGCGATATCGCATCAATAACAAATCAATAAATTTGGCTTAATATTAAACAAATAAGCGAAAAAGGAACGAAAGTGAAGCATTCCAAGCAATTAATTGTGCATTGCATAAGAGAACAACAACCCTTGAAATGCAACGCAGCAGAAATAGATTCAATGTACTTTAGGCTCATGCTGCTTGCTTGTGCGGTTAATGCATTCGGCGATCGCTAAATGCTGAGTCTTTGTTTCAGAGGTTCAAATGGGTTTAAGTGTTTAAAATGTTAAGTGTCTTGGCTTGTTTGAAATACGAAGCCAATAATAAACGTTGCTTGGCTTAGGGTGACAATGTTGCATTCAACATTGAGCATTGTTGCTTGCATGCTACAAATATATTATATATTATATATTATTATATATATTTATATATTATATATTTATATATTATATATTATATATTATATATTATAATATTTATATATTATATATTATATATTATATATTATATTATATATTATATATATATTATTATATTATATATATTATATATTATATATTATATATTATATATTATATATTATATAT